>OY735200.1:25319177-25349177 GCA_963457665.1 Thysanoteuthis rhombus
TAACCATAATTACTTTCGAGGAATTTATGTATAAAAATGAAATAAAATAAGAATAAGTACCGAATTAAAATTGGATGAATTGTTGCTTATTGTAAGATTTTTAAAACCGAGGTGTTTCATATAGAAATTTTGAAAATTTTCTGGAGGCAAATATAACTGCCAATGTTTTTGTCTAAATAAAAACAACTTTCCAAGGTGTCAATTTTATGAAAAATCTCAATTTATCTTGAGTTTTATCACAGAAATTTAAACTTTTTTCCAATCCTTAATGATGACAAAGATTCTGATGATGAAACTATTTTTTATACAAGTTTGGGTCTTTTCTCAGATGTCAATTTCATGCTGAAATTTTTTTGTTCATCCCTACAAATGAAGTGTGTGGTAACAAACTGAACCAATTGAACACTTGGAATGGAATTGGGATCATTATGAACTCACTTCTTACTAAATTTGAGGTGAATATGTCACGTGAAGATGAACAGAATATGTACCTGTTGAAATATCCTGTCAATAAAAGCAAACAAAATGTGCCTATTCGACCGAGTCCTTGTTCTGACTACAAAAAAATGAAACCAAATCAATAAACATGAAAAGTTGTTAGATTAGCAGAACCAATGAGATTTCCACGCTGTTTGCCCAATATAACATTTCTTAAACATGTGATGGTTGCAATAGTTTTTAGTAATTCATTAATTGTGAAGTGTTTATATTGGTAAGACTAGTTATTACCTACAAATTGGATATATTTGAATTCCGATCAGATTTTTCGATGTTTATAAGAAACCATACCCACACATCTCACTAGAGGCAGTAATTTTTTTGATAAGATGTAACCGTGATTCAGTTGAGTTTGAATGGTTTCTTCACATTCTCTATTCATTTTAAGACTTTATAGTTCATTACTTCAGACCTATTAATAGTGTAAAATGTTTACATCTTATCAATTTCATCTGACGTTTTAATAAATGACCAAACTCGTTAAAGTGGAAGAGTCATTGTTTTAAATGGTAGATAGATTATTTTTTTTTCAGGAGTCTATTGTTATGGACAGAGAAACGGAAAAAAGTCACTGTTCATAATAAAGATAGAAAATAGAACAGGTTTTAATTCAAAAGAAAAGGCTATGATAGATATGAGACTGGGAATGTAAATCAAATTTTCTGCACAAGGCTTCATGTAGTAAATCATATCAGCAGGTTTTGAAAAAAGTTTTTTTCCACTTGTACAGAGATATTGTGGGGAGATGCATCATCTCGTAGAAACAGGTAGCACAATAATATTACCGTAAAAAATGAGTAGCATTCCAAGTGTTGCGAAAAAGTTTTGTTCATTGACAACAGAAATGTTTTCGTCTAATTCATTCTATTTTTACTGTTGGTTTGCTGTGTAATTCAAATACATTTCTTTTATTAGTGGTTTTCTGGACAAGTACGTTATAATATAGGTTGGCGGTGCATGGGGGTAGAGGTGGTCCATTATCCATCTGTTTTATATTGCGATAACGAACCATTTTATATCAGAAGATGCTTGCATAATCTACTTCCAGTTTGCTAGGCCCATTAAGCTTTACCAAAGTCATGTTAATCATACTTTTTGGGAACACATTCTTCACTCTGTAGTGAGTCATATCTGTATGCAAGGTAGGATTTTATTTCATATTCAACCTACCAAGGCAGAGCATATCAATACTCAATTCTAAATCTAACTTTTCTTTTGTTATACTAATTTAACTCTTGAGAGTCTTGGTACATTTGTATCCCAAGGTTTTTATGATTGTTAGGTTATAAAAAATCTTTTTTAGAAGTTTATGTGATATGAATAATGAAGTAACATTTTCTAGGCTTTTATGACATCATCATAGTATGAAACCCACATAGAAATCAGTTTGCATTACTTGACTGAACAGGAAAGACGTGTAGGCAAAGTAATTTGCTAATTCCATACTTTTCATCTAATTTTCTATGTATTATAGATTTATAATTGATTATTAATGTTCATTTTAAAATCTTGAATAGCTTTATCCAAGGAGACATTTTGGATTGGATCATATTGTCTCAGTAGTCTTCCATGTTATATAGGCTAGGGGCTTATAGATCTTGTATATATTTTCCTCAAGTTAGCTTGTTTAACAATAAAATTATCATTATTTTGCTAATGTAAATCCGTTGTATTCTAGGATGTGGTATTTGTTTTCATAGCTATTACTGAAAATCTTATGTGAAAATTTGATATCATATTCATTTCTATTCAGAGTGATGGTAAAATCCGAAACAAACATCCTGGAATAGAAGCCCAATGTATCCTATTATGATTCTTCAAAATATGGAAAATTTAGGTATCAAGTACCTTGATAGCTAAGTCTTGGGAGGTTTAATTGGAGAAAAAAGAGCCCAAGACTCTACAGCTATTTCCAACATCTGCCAGTTGTTATATATCTAAAAGGCCCTGTCCTGAAGTAATTACAATAAGCTGTTTTCTCTGTACATGAAAACTAAGACACTTTTAAACAATGATTGTTAGCTAGCTCAGAATTATTTCAAAAGAGGAATCACTTTAAGAAAACAGAAAGAGGTGTAAGATTTTTTTCTGGTTTTTATTATTAATAACATTGAATAGTTACAGGAGTCGGTAACGATTTTTAACTCGATTGGAAGGCTTTTTCATAATCTGAAAAAGATGAAAGAGAAAATAGTTAATCAAAATCCAAGATGATGCGATGGAATAGAAGGTTGGGGAAAAAAAAAAAAAAAAAAATCAATATCATTGGATTGAGTGCAAGATCAATGGTTTAGAACAGGGTTTGGCAACTACAGCCCATGGGCTAAATCTGGCCTGTTGACCAAATGGAATACGCCATTCTTGAATAATTTCATATTTTTCCTTCAATATTATGTATAAAATAAAAAATGGCTTTTGTATATGAATCTAATATGCATATAAATATGAACAAAAATTATGGTATATACAATAAACAATATATACAAAAAATTAAACCCAATATCATCTAATGAAATATCAAAAATAAAATGGTTACTCATCATAATCGAAAAAGAACACTGATGATATAGAGCGGTTATTCAAAAGACAGTAGCATATCAACGGTTGCACCAATCACTGAAAAATCCCTTGATAATGATATGTTTAAAAATATATATAGATAAATACAGCAATCATAGCCAGAAGCAGATTATCACTTGAAGATGTACAAGTTATCTCTAGCAGCAATGACAGTCAGGCTGACATACCCAAACACTCCTGCCATCACTCGTTCCCCTCCTCCTATGTCTGTAAGTGATAGCCAGATAATAGATGCAGGATTTCTTTCAGGCTTGTTGTAAATCATCTGTTTTTATTATTTTTAATGATATCAAAGTTGATAACTGGAAGGTTAAATTCATTAGAATGTTCTAATATATCATCTTTCTCATTAATTCTTTATCTCTAACATTATCACTAAAAGAATCGGCTTAGAGTTTATGTTCATGAAAGACTATTTTATTCAATATAATTTTAAAAATATACCGACATCTTTATCATATATATATATATATATATATATATATATATATATATATATATATATATATATATATATATACACACACACTAGAAAGCTTTACAGCTTCAAAGACTCAATATACATAAAGAAAAAAAAAAATTGTGTCATTTCAGTCAATTATTCCCCAATATCTGTTAATGTAATTTTTTTTAGTGTCTTTATTCCTTTTGGGATCAACAGATGTTTACCATGTAACTTTCGGGGGATTTGAAAAAAAAACCCCCCAAAACACAACATTTATTATAACATGGCTCCCCAGCAGTGTTGATCAAACACCACCTACCCTTCAGTTATGATTTTAATATATATAGTTTTTTGCTATACTACAAGTAGTTATTTTTTTGTAGGGTATTATCATAATGTATTGTATATGGATGTCATTTTACACTACACATTTATTTATTTATTTTTTCAAACAACCAAGCCCACTTCCAAAAAGATTTGACAAATTGATCTTTAAATGCCTGTGTCTGGAAGATTCAGACAAGTGGAGAAAAAAGATTTCAGTGATTTTGGACTCGAGAAACAAAGATAATTTTTTTAAAAAAAATCAATGTAAACTTTTCCTTGAGAGATCTTGACGGAAAAATAGAAAATGGCAAAGGGAAAAGCCTCACCCCGATCCCTAGCTAATATCATAAAATAAAAAAAAGCATGCGTTTCCAAGATCTTTAATCTTCTACAAATGATTCAACAAGCAATCATCAGTGGGTTTCCAGTTTTTTCCTCCCTATTTTTCATATATTGCAAAGTATAAGACTGACTGCTGAAATAAAGAGGAGAAATTTCAAGTTTCCTAATACTTACATCCACTAAAGTTAAAAATCTGTATTCATGTTCCCATCTGCATCTACAATTTGGAACACGTTATTTAACCGCATCCTCTCAAAATCTGCTTCAGCATCATAGCTTCTGCAAAGAAAAGCGCAAAGTTAAAAAAAAGTTGAAGAAAAAAAAAGTTAGTAAATATGGTTATTGAAATTGGGAAGACAATTCTTCATCAACTCTGCAACCATTTCTTTCCTATTCTCCCTGCAGTCTGGATGTGCTTCTTTCGTAGTGCAATGAACAGGTAATCAAGACGGTAGAGTGCAACACTGACTGAATAAATGGATTTCAAACAAAAATAAAACCATTTGAAGACTATTTGAATTATTTTGACTACTAATTACTTTCATCTTAATATTTGAGTTTTCATCACAACTTCAACTTGAGATGTTACTTTTACGGCAATGAGCAAACAGAATGGATAGGAAACAAGTAGTAAGTTCTCAGTAAGATTCTAACTCGCGTCCTTCTTGACTGAGGGAAACATAGTTCACAGACAGCTGCTATACCACTATGCAATGAAAGCTTCATGGTATACAGAAGACATATCTTACCTTTTAAACCTACCTTCACTCAGATTGTTAATGCTATGTAGTTCATGTTTTTAAAACTAGTAGTATTATCAAAGCATTATTTTGATGATTGGCTAAACTATTGTGATGAAAACTGAAAAAGATAAATAAGTAAAAATCAGTTTTAATCTGTTACAATCTGCTAATAATAAAAATAATCAATACAGACTATTTTAGAATAAGCAAATCCCAAACCAATTTGGAGGTATGACTCATAGGGGTGAGAAAAAAAAAAAATATTGCATTTACTTGTAGAATTCAGCATATCTAGCTTTCCTTGGTTCTTGGATGCCATATTTCCAAGCAAAACCAGACACCACAGTGAGGACAGAACCAATGACTGTCTCAATTTTCAGTCTGGAGGTGAGCAAATTCCTCATAGCAGGTTTTGGAAGCTTTGCTGTAGCCATCTGCATAAATAAAAAAATAAAAAAAGAATTAGATATTCATAAGGAAAATAGTGTATAATGAAGGTATTTTTCCAATCTAACATAACATCAGGATGAAAAAAAATCATTGCATATGGTTTTAGGATATCATATTCTGATAGTCATCAAATCTAAATGAATTTTTTTGGAAGATATTCGTTGAGACAACCTTGTGACCTAATGGGTCACCTTTTCCGTTTGAGAGAAAAGAAGTACAATCTGATATGAACAGAACGAACATTAAATTTAAAAGCCCATTTGCACCTGCATTTTTTACATATTAGCAAATGAATGATAAATGGAGGCAATCCTATAATTAACATCATTTAGTTATCTCCCTTGATAGATTTGTTCATTACAAGAGTGAGTGCAGAGGCTGACCCCATGCTATTATCAGCAAGTTGCAAATCACCTGAATTTATAACGTACTTCAAGTTAGTGCATTTTAGGGGCACCTCAATTAAAGATATATATAGCTATAACGCATTGTTTAGGACAATTCAGGTCAGACAAATAGAATGAGAATTTCATTATCATATAGATCATGAATGAATGGCCTCTATTCTGTCTCTACAGACAATGGAATGTGTTCCCTCCGGGGTGTATGCCTCGGCAAAGCCTATGGAGATCCCAAGATGCCTAGTTGTCAGAATCTCCTCCCCATGACCTTGCTGTTGTAGCACATAGAAAAGCAGAGAGCAATATGTCTGGCATTAACTTGGCTGTAAGAGCTTCAAGAGGGACGTCAATTTTGGCCTCAAACCGTCTCAAGTAGGCTCTGTCTCCCAACGGTGAGGATTCAGAGTTGTCCTCCTCCTAGACTGGTTGCCTTCCCAAGGCTAAAGTGCCTGATCTGTCCAACTATTTTACCCATAGCTTGGGAAGAGAGATGGATTCGTGCCTTTACCAAGGGCATCATTTGATACCAAGTGTGTCAGAAATTGCATGAAACAATGAATAAGGTTTAATTTTTTATGTGTATAAGTAGATAAAACATTTAGGGATATCATCAGAAAACTAGTGTATCTCTGCCATCAAAAATGATGGCATACGTGAATTGATTGCATCATGTGCCGCTTGTTGGAACGAGACTGTTCCTCGGAGAGGGAAAGAAGAAGAAAAAAGAACAACTTAATATCAGGGTTGTTTGATTTAAATAGAAATATTTCTATTGGGTAAATTTAGAAAAAAAGCAGCCAAAATAAGGGTCAATTTCTCACCACTTGGAGAAGAAAAACATTCTTATTTAAGAAAGAAAAAAAAAAAACAAAAAAACAACACACAAATGCACTGTGAAGGGAACACTGTATCAAAGCCCCACCCCACCAACTTCCAGAAACATAAACAAAAGAAGTCATTGAAGTTGTTGATCAAATTCAAAATAAAATCTTTTTCTTTTCTAGTTTTAAAGATTTAAAATGTAACAATTTTTTGGTTTTCAACATGATTTGCACTACTGCATAGGTTCCCAACCTTCTTTATACTGCTTTGAAATATTATGACCAGAATGCCAAAAAGATCACGAGTCTATTGTTTTCACCCACTTGTGATAGCTAACCCATGAAGAAATAAGATGGTGTCAAACAGATGTCAAGAAAAGAATATTAACCATAGAAAAAAAAAAGAAAAAAAGTTGATTCGATAAAAAGGACAATCACAGGTAAGAAGGAAAAGAAATTATTCTTAATTAAAGTCATCTTCGGAAAGGGAAAATGAAAGTTGCTTTCTTGCTGAAATCGAGGCAGACTTGTTCAAAAGATGTCAGATGTTTACTTCGTATTTTTCTGAAAAATACGAAATTTAATTCAACTAAAATTGATTGTTTCAAGAAAAATTCCACATATCAATTAATTCAAGCATCATTTAAAGAATTCTTAACATCCCAGTTCCTGGTTTATGGACAAAATGAACTACACCAAAGTTCATTCATTCATTAACAGTATCAAATTCAATATTGAACTTTTTTCATTTCTATGCATCAAGATCATGGGAGAACTTTTTTTTTTCTTTTATCGGGGGTCAAAATTGAGCAGAAATTATTGTTCACTTTTAGGGATTAAAATTGTGGGCCAATATTTCTTCTTAAATTTCAGGTGTGAGGGAACTTTTTTTCACTTTCAAGGGTTAAATTTGAGCATAAACGTTTTCTCACTTCTAGATGTCAAAAGTATAGGGGAACTATTTCTCCCTTCCAGGGGTCTAAAGCAAAGGAAACAGTGTTATACTTGCAGTTATTCCACCACCAATGGCAATGACAGGTGTTATTGCTAATAATGAATAAAATATGATTCTGTTCAAGTAAATGAATATGGAATCAAAGTTGGAAAGAAAAAAAGAAAAAAAAAAATAGTTCGAAAAATTTTCAACAAAAATTGAAAGTCATTTAAAAGGGGAGCCATGTAATTTTGATAAATCAAAATTCAAATAATTCCGGGACATTGCGTGATGTTATTCTTCTGATATTCATTGCAATTAGGGAGCGACTGATTTCTAGTGCCTGGACAGCTTTTAGAGTCACCATCACAATTACATTAAAATAATAGTTATATTGGATAGTTCTTGTGAATTAAGCACTAAAAAACTTGTGTAAATATTGAAAAAGTTACCTCCCCTTACGGATTTTTTCATATTTCATTTCCAACCAACTTCAAAGTTAAAATGTCAATGTGTCTAAAAAATCCAGCCATTTTTAGCCATAATGGGAGGTAACGTCTTCAGTATTGCATATCTTGTTAGAGCCTGATTAGCAAAGATTACCATAATATTGTCTTGGATTTTTTATTATTAAATGAAGTATTTTCAAACATTATAGGTATGAACAGGATCTATGTATTCTCACTGGAAAATCTGACTAAGATCAGTATATCATTCAATTTTGATAAAATTCAGAATTCTTTTTTTTATCAAAGAACAATTAGATAAACTTCTTTCCATATAATCCCTACTAAACCTTTCATTACTTTGAAGATTCATTTTATTCATATTTTCTTGATTTTTACATATTTACTAGATAAATCCAGAGATATTAACTTCATTTACCTTTTTTGAAAAAGCGCCCCAGGTCTCCCCCAAAATAGAATCTCAATTTGGGAATTAAAAAAAAAATCAACAACAAAAAAACAGGAAAATTAAGAACATTCTAAAACCCTAAGAATTAACTTTTCTAAACTGGCATTTATTTGAATATTTTTCCCCTGTGCTTTCACTATATATATAATGAAAGGTTCCCATTATTTTTCTATAAATAAATTCTACCTTTTTCAGAAATTTAATTTATATCATTGAGAATATATGAATTTCATGATTTTTATTTGATTTCTTCAATTAAACTTTGGGAAAAAGGTATTCATGTAACCAAAATCTAAAATAAGTTTTCCTACTTCTAAAAAAATATAGAAATTTCATGGATCAGAGTTCAAGAATTTAGTTCGTAGACAATTCTTTTTCTTCTTCATGATCATCATATAAAAAGTACTTCCACTCTTTCCAATGGTATAAAAATTGCATCTGCTATATGTGATAGCAATATATATATATATATATATATTGCTATCACAGTCAATAATTGAACAACTATAGCACCAAAATTTGAAGTCATATAAAAAAATTCCATCAAAG
Source organism: Thysanoteuthis rhombus (assembly GCA_963457665.1). Taxonomy (NCBI): domain Eukaryota; kingdom Metazoa; phylum Mollusca; class Cephalopoda; order Oegopsida; family Thysanoteuthidae; genus Thysanoteuthis; species Thysanoteuthis major. The sequence continues at coordinate 25,328,183 of OY735200.1, forward strand.
AATAAATATGGTCCGAACAAAATCCATTCATGATATCATTCCACTGGAAAACATCTAATATAGTACATAGAAACATCTAGATTTTGGAGAATCTAAATGCTAATATTTCCGTCAGAATGAGGCACAAAAAAGATCAAAAAATCCTTTTCCAAAATTAAAAGAACCATTTATAGATGGGGTCTAGTGAAGCGCTGATGCCAATTTTCAAGTCTGTAGACAAAACGTTATAGTTAGGTGCCCTGGAACAAAAAACAAGTAAACACTCGAATATATAGTGAAGGATAGAACACTTCACCATCTTTGATGGCTCTGGTGGTTCAATTCAGAAATCAATCAGGTAGATCAGGGGAGATGAATTGAAATGAATAATTCACTAAAAAAATGGATTATGTTCCCTTCCGTTTTCCGTCAGTAACTAACATTGAAATATGCCGATAATATTAGAAATTTCATTTTTTTTACAGTAAAATACAAGATAATTTTAGCACTTTATTCAACTGATGACAAAACTAAATATTTTCGCTAAAAATATGAAAATTTGACTATAACTTTTTTTTTTGATAGATTTTTAAAAAAATCAAATTTGAATTTTTTTTTTTACTCTCATAGATAATGGCGGCTCATAATTGATTCTTGGGCTGAAGGAAACATTGAATAAATAACAGTAAAAAACTACGTTTTAATTGATGAAAATATGTTTTCCCCTTATACAACAATCTGCGTTAATTCATTTTTAGAAAAAGTATTGAAAAAAAATCGAGAACGATTAAAATAGAGGTTATCAAATTTTAATATCAGGTGTGTCGATTGTTCGATGAAAAATTTCCGTCCGTACACCTATCATCATAACATTCAAGTAATTTTGAAGCGTTTATTTACTACAAGCAGCTTTGATATATGCCTTTTAAAAATACAAAATCAAGTGAGAAATACAGAAATTTATGCAATATTTTACGGAAAACGAGAAAAGGAGGTAAGTCAAATGGGATCTGAAATTTGTTTAGGCCCCTAAAATACAAGATTTCCCCCACCAAAACAACAGTCAACGGCCTTGGCCCTTATTGACCTCCAAGATTTTGTGGAGGAGCTTCGAGAATAAATGCGATACACCCCCATTACCAGATTTATAGGAGTTTCAATTGGTCGAGTACGTGCCCGTTCCGTTGGTGGGCACCAATCAATGATGTATGACCTTCGAAACCAGGAAATACCGGTTTGAGGGAAGACGAAGAAAAAAAAATGAGTAAATATCAGTTGTGGGAAGGAGAGAATAAGTTTCGATAAGGTAAAGATCAGTACCACTAAAATTCTCTAGTGTCAGTACAGGTCAGTGCCACTCAATACAACTAAGTAAAGAAAGATTATATACCAATAATGACCTATGATGTAACTAAATTAAGATCAGCACAACCAGCGTACAAATCGAAACGTGCTAAGGTGTGTATGGGGGGGTTTCAACGATAAAACTATCTTCTATAACATCATGGGGCCTGCACGGGAATATCTCCAGTAATATTGGAAGCTTAATCTTGTCAAGATTAGGACCACACAATTGAATCAAGTAAAGGGGGTACTGATCTTTACTTGACTCGAAAGCAAAGTCAATTCTGAGTATGACCATTTTATTCACTATTACTAAACATTTTCATGTTAGACTAATGGCCATTTGTGGTTGTTAGGAGGAGGGAAGGACAAAACTTAAACTGTCTTGTTCCAGGGGATCTGCACTCACAAGCGGCACCTCCCTTTTTCTACTTAAAGGATTTGAGTCAGGGCATTAAAAAAAGGAAGACTAAAGGAAGCAAAACATTTTTTTGTCTCAACTCCAACGTACGCGTGAGGATCAACATTTTCATTCCGTCCTCGTGACTAATAATGAGTTTCAAACAGCCAAGAAGGAGATCATTTTGATTCTTTTTTAAATCGGAGAAAAACACTTGAAAAAGAGATGTAAATGAAAGAAATCAGAAAAACAAAACAATAAAACAAAATAAAAAAACCCAGCAAAACCGAAAGAGAAATATCAAGTTTTCTGTTTCGATCGTGCGAGATTCACAAGGTGACTTTACTGCATTGATTACGGAAACATAAACCGAAGTATTATTTAAATACTTGATACTTAAAATCGGATAAATATTTGAAATAATGTAAAAAAATATATATATTTGATTGAAAAATAAAATTCTGAAGAAAAATAGAAACTAATAAATTATTATAAAGTAAATAGAAATAGATTAAATGTCAGAAAATTATCAGGACTGGAATTAGTGGAATAGATAGGTCCAGTAAGTGCCCTCACGTCACCAGAGTGAATACTTTAAAAAAGAATTACAATAGCTTGCAACACCAAATTTTGAAGGTTTTAAATAATGTATAGATAGTTATGATGAATGCTTACATCTTATATACTTTTTCTTACGCTACTCTATAAAAAAAAAAAGTTTATTCGAGGAAGAGGACTATCACAGGTGCGTGATTATTCTCAATTAATAACAACTTTGAAAGAGGAAAACGGAAGTTGTTTTCTCTCCCAAATTGATGTAAACTCGTTCGAAGACACCTCTCAAGTTTGTATTTTCCAGAGAAATACCAAGTTTCACATTTTGAATAAAATTGAAGGTAATTAAAAAAAAAATAAGCAACCGGAGTGGCTCGAAATTACAATCAATGTATTTAGAGAACCAAGACGTATTGTCAACTATAAAAAAGAACTAATCGGCGGAGAGAGAAAAAAAAGCATACATTAATGCATAATCAATGAATACTAAGGTTATATCAATAAACGAAGATAGAAATATTTAAAACTTACGCTTATTTCTTTATCCTTTCAAGGAATAGAGAACGGGACTCCTGACCTTGGTGGAGACGAAAGAAAAGATCCCGAGATGCAATTCAGCTAAGGGAGACAACTGTGTGTTAGTAGAACTCTCCAGTTATTACCATCTATTTTAACAGGCTTACAGCCAAATCACGTTATTGCACTACTTCTCGTGCGATTTTGCGTATGAAGCAATTTTGAGCTTGATTAATATCAAGGTGGCCGACTGCTTTCTCAAGATGACGTAAGCTAGAATAGTGTAGGAATGACGTAACTTCGTGTACTTGTTGCATCCAAGTCGATTTCAAATATCGCTATCTGAGACAAGAGAAACTTGTGATATTGGCTAGGGACGGCTGATGTCGTAAGCGCATTAGCTAGCTCTGTTTTAGTACCCTAATCGTCTTTAACCTTTACCCCCAATAGCATTGTGCACACCTATGCATGTCTGCTTACAACCCAAGTGCAGATAGAATGGATGCAAAGAGCCGATGGCGCTCTTAGGCCACTCCGAACAACACCAGCAGTAACTGATCCACCAGATCCCGTCATGGGCCAGTGCGGCAGGGCATGGCCCAACACTCCCCATGGTTCGGTCAATGTAAGTTTTACCGGCTGTTCCTGCTGGGTCATCGGTCCCAAAAGGCCTAGCTGCGTCTCTTGTCTTGGGTAGGAGTGATGTGCTCCAACAGCGACCCCTCCCACAAACAAAACCAAAATTCAAAACCTTCACCGAGAGAACATTCATACATCAGCACATACAACGTCAGAACACTCTCAACTCACCTAACCCATCTAGAAACGACAGGTCAGCCTTGCAGTCATAGCACTACCGCAAAGGTGCTACCTCGTTTGACCATAGGATGCTAACCCTTGGTTAAAAGGTTGGGGTTAGCAAGCTAACATCACCTTAAAACTCCTTTGTTCAGGCTGTAGGGTTATTCCACGTATAGGCCCCACCGTCTATGGTCCTACTGCTGAGGAAATTCGTCGGAACTATCTTCACTCGCGAAGTCAATATATATATTAGCTTGGGTATCCGACGTTAACGGGGGAAAAACTTAAAATACAGCAACAAAGGAAAAAAAATAAAAAGATCATTTTGCAAATAACTTCGGTTCGAAAATTATTCAAAACCGATAGAATTAAGTGAATCCATCAAAGTTCATTACTAAGCTCCAACATATCACAACAGATACTAAGAAGGATCTTCCTGACATAGATGAAATGCGAAATGTGATAAAGAAGCTCAAGAATGGGAAAGCAGCGAATGATATATCAACATAAGTTTTTTTTTTTAGATACGCAACAACAAATTATTATGGAAAATTATTATGGGAAATGAAAACTCGATTTATTACTCAATGGGGAAGCCATAAAATACCAACTCCATGGGGTAATCCAAAGCTCGTTGCACTCTGGAAAGGCGCATCAAAAGGTTGCACATAGGACATAAAAGCATATCGAGGATTGCGAGTGGGGTCCAGTATATGTAAGATACATATGATCATCATTATTGACCACTTGTGATTATGGTACGAAGATCAATTGTTAGAGCAACAACAAGGTTTCAGATCTGACCGGGAACGGCGGATGAAATTTATATTTCCAAGCGTATACAGCAGTATATGAGTTGTTCGTGGATCTAAATGTTAATAGATACTAGTTGGTCAAATCCATATACCAACGTTAGCCGACATATCGAAGCCGTATATCAACACACCATCACCTCTCTTGCTGAAATGCCCGAAGATCTGTTTGGTTTACTGCTTGGAGTGCAACAGGGAGGTCCCGAATCATCGTCACTTTTCAATTCGTGTATGGATTAAGTCATGCGCGTTTACGTAGAAATGTGAATAAGAGGGAATCTAATTTCTTGAACTCAAGTATTGAGTGCGATCCTCAGCAACGTGCAGATAAAATCACAATAACAAAATATATCGAAATTTGTCGGGATGCGCAGATGATATAGAATTACTCTTCGAGTATAGAGACAACCTGCAACATCTGCGATCTCTTGGATTAGACATTTCTTCAATTTCATGGAAATATAAACGCGACAAGAATGAAAATAATGATTGTAAATTATCGATATGTTAACAACGTCATCACCCCGAGATTGTAATTAGCCGGCACAGCAAGCCTATCGAAAATATCAAATTATTCTTATACCTAGATGATAACATCAAGTACGATGAACCTTCTACAGGCAATGCTGATTTTGAGGATAGCCATAGCAGAAGGGAAATTATATGAACAAGCCAAGAAACTCCTCAATCGGAAAATCATCCTTCAAACGCAAGTCTACATCCTCAACGCGATGGTCAGAGGTCGTTTGACATAGTATTAATGATAGCTAGTTCTTCGGAATTGTAGCCGCTCAATCTTTAGTCACGCTGAACAGAGTTAAACAAGATGATTATGATCATGAGTAAGAGATTTAAAGACTAACATTGGGTAAGGCACTTGTTCAATCTTGATTAAAAAATGTCAAGATTGCACTTGTCGGGAAATATTCAGATGGGAGTTTATTCCACGTTGCGGATGTTCTTGAGGAGAAGCTATTTTTTCCTTAAATATTTAATGCAGTGTAAAGGGTACTTCTGCTAGTTTGATATTTTTCACAAATCTCTGTCTTAATATTTGAATTGGGAGAAGGATAATAGAGTAGTAGGAAGTAATATTGCCCCCATCTTCCAAGTAGAGAGGAACTGACTGTCCTGAATCAACATTTAAAATTCCAGCTTTCATCTGGACTCGAACACCAACTTCTAGCTCCCGTGATAAATACGCAACTACCCCAGGGACGAGGCAACCTCTTGATATACAAAGATTAGTTTATTCTGGCACAAGGTCGCAAGTGGGGAAACCTTACAAGGGCCGAACTCACTACAGTAGAAATAGTCTTCAAGCTTTGCTTACTCACCTCTGCTTTACAGCGAGGCACCCCAAATCTATCTTCATAATTTTTTTGAAAAATAAAAAACCATTATCTTATTTTTTCGAACTTACAAAGGAAGGGGGTGCGATGTTTCTGACAGTTTACGGCTCAGAAAATGGAATCGGCGAACTGGGGTCAAATTCCGACAGAGACAGTGTAAGCTTTCACTTCGCACTAATTCTCTTGGGAAAGGTATGAATTCATCTCTTCCCCCACGACCCGGGATAGACTAGGCTCTTCAGTCTTTGTTGATAACCAGTCTATGAGACGGACAATTCTGATTCCCATACCGGAGAAGACCAACCTTTCGTTTAGCGTCATGAGAGGCGGGCAACAAAAAGATTTGGGAACATTTTCCTAAAGTGTACAGTTGACTTGGCTCTGGTGAAGCTTCGACCAATGTCGTATTATCCATGAGGCACATGAGATATAGGCCTCAGGCCCTGAAATTCTTAGGGGTCCCTGGGCGGATATAGGATTCCTCGAGTACACCATGGTCTAATTAAAAACTGATAACCATATCCGTCAACATAATCCCTTAGTTTAGCCTATTTCTTGAAAATTCTAACTTTATTTAGTGATCACTGTCCAACAAGAGACGAGAGAAGTAACTAAATCATTGATAACCCCTTTTTCCATTTTTTTTATCACTCCCAACACAGCATGCTGCCAAAAGACGTTGGTCACATAACGGTTTCTATTGAGTGACAAACCAGAACTGTTTTTTTAAATTTTTTTTATATCAACCCCTTCGATTTAGATCAACTTTTTGTCTAAAATGAGTTCAGCGGACAGCAATCCTGAAGAAATTTGTAAAGCCGATCAGGAATTTGTCTCTATGTACTCTCAGGATCTTGAAGTATCACTTGGTAATAAGCTAGTACTTGTATCAGAATTTGTTTCACTGTGTCAAAATGAGAAAACAGGAAAAAAAAAAAAACAATCTCATTAGTTTTTATGTATAACTTTATAAAAGATAAAGGATTGTCATCAATATTTCTAAATGCTTTGATCATGCTAGGAATGTTTCTGTCATTGATGATGTCCAATTCAAGTGGAGAACCAACTTTCTCTAAGTAAAAAGCGTATAAAAAAATGAACTTAGTTCAACAATGTCCCAACAAGGACACGCATTTCTTTTGTTCATCATTATTGAATATGGTCTTCCACACCAGCTTAATTTTGATGATTTTATTAATGATTTTAAAAAAAAAAAGATGGAATTTTTAAATTACGCATTACAGCTTTCAAGTCAAGCAATACTAGGAGACTTGGGATATGTATACGAAAAATCGCCCACAGAAAATCATTCTAAGAAAAGCCCTACCCTAACGTTTGACAACGAATTAACAGAACTATTACTCAGGTCTTACAAATATCTAATCAAAAGCTATTCACCTCAAATCTTTGCTCGTCTCATCTGAAGATTAGTTGCAGAAATATTTCCATTCGTGCAGCATTGAAGCCTGGTAACACATAATTTAAAAATTCTCTACGCTTGTACTCGGAAGGGAACAGTCGAAGCATAGCTTTTAAAAATTCTGGTAGTAAAATTCATTCCACACGTGGCGTGCAGTTAAATTCAGAAGAAACAACCAATCAAAAATGTCGATAGAAAGTGAATTTCTTCTTAGAATGAGCCTCAGAAAAAAGAAACGCATTTTTACATTTTATCGCCAGTGAAATCTCTCCTGAAAATCTGCGCCAAGGTTCATACGGAATATTCGTTATGGTCTTTGATCGGCTGAAATCAAAATGAAGAAGTCAAGCGTTAGAAATAATTTGGTGACCATTTTTTCTTTTTCAATTTTTCATTCAAAACAAGCAAATGTCACAGAATCAATTGAATTCTAGTGAAACCGACAATTCATTTTCATAAACAATTTTAGAAGATAAGGTTTTAAGTACAAACTTGATGAATCTCAAACAATTACATTTCCAAGGAAGAAAGCTTTGAGTTTTAACTTCAAGAAAGTTCGTTCTCCACTAGGAAATCTCTGGCTCTCCCTCTTCCACTCCACTGTATATATTTCTGACACACAAACACACATTATATATATATATATATATATATATATATATATATATATATATATATATATATATATATATATATATCATTGTGTCACCCACAGACAGCTATTTTGTTGTATTACAACTGTTCAGTGTGGCCATAGACTATCCATTATCCCATCCAGTACCACGAGGCAGGATTATGTGTTTGTGTGAGTGCAATTTAATTATTTGGCAATTTGGATGAAACGACTGAATTATAAATTCTCCATATACTATTTATTTCCGATAATGCATTTTGCATTAGTAGAGTCGTCAGATAGGATTTATATAATTAAAAAAAAATATGTAAGAGGTCCAAGGTTGTTATGTGGACCACATGCTGATATTACATTTTGGCGGTGTTATCATATATATTATATGTAAAGAAATACGTATTTGATTAGGGGAGCGCTCGCTCAGCTGTGCTCCAGGCCATTATTAAGCCCAATCTAGCCCTGGCTTCGACGGGCCGACCAAGCCGGAAGTGGATTATAATAAATTAATCAATAAAAAATAAACAAAACGATGGACGAAATAATAGAACCGCTTTTTCCATCTCTAAGAACACCTTGAGTACAAATGAAAAATAAGGGAGAAGATCTTTCAAAAGTTTTTGCTCGGGAATTAGAAAGGTTTGCATTTATAATTTTCGTCTTGAGATTATCCAAAAGGACATTGGTTGGATAAGACGGCTGTTTCTTTGCCAGATAAATTGTGAATAGGTGATAGAATAAGCCAAACAAGTGGACCTTCTACTGATACACCAGTCCGAAGAAGAAATTGACGCATTGGTAACACATATTGAAAGAGTGTATCATGTTGCTGGAAATGGTGTAATTTAAAGGCTGTGCAGTTTCAGTATGGGAATTTTAACCATCGCTATTTGAAAAAAATCAAAATATACGCTGTAATATGACCTCTGAATGGAATTTATGAATTACTATACTAAGTATAAAATGATAAATACACAAAATAGAGAGAGGGGAGGAAATGAATTTGGGTAGTTTGATAAAAAAGTTGAGGTGGGGGGGGGAAGAAGAGAAGGTTTGGTAGTTTACTGAAAGGGTAGGAAGATCTTTGTATCAATGTTTATTAATTTACTGAATTGAAAAATATCCTTTATTCATTCGCATTTATCTTTTAAGTGTAATTTATATTCATGGATCATAAAGGTTACTAATATACCAAGTTGAAATAAAAAATACTGTGAATCTACGAGTATAAATTAAAATCTATGACGTCAGAGCAATTTGGAAGTTTTGACGTCATTTGATTTTGACTTTGTCATTTAGCAATTTGTTCTCTTAAAATTTGGTCACTTTTTTGTCGTTTCAGATTTACAGAAAAGTAAGTTTTTTTCTTGATTAGATTTTGAATCTAATTTTTCCAAATTGAGTTTTTCGTTAAATGTTATACTATTAGTCGCGTGTGTGGGTTCGTAATTAAAAAGATAAAAATGAGTTAGTTCGCCTATTTTGGTTAGTTTTAATCGAATATAAATGTTTGATAAAATCAGAATTAATTTTGGATAAAATTTCATGAGTTAGGATAAACTATAATTGTTATTCATGAATCAATTGAAAATGAATGTCACTAAATTAAATCTTTAAATTGTTTTGTTATGAAAAATATCAGAGAATAAAATCACCATGAAAAAAAAGTACGATAGAAAAATATTTTTATTTTATAACTGTTTTATTCTTTAGATTGACTGCAAAGAAAAGAATAAAATTAATTGTTGGCAAATAATTTTTCAATAAAAAATATTTTTTTTAAATTTGTAAAGCCACCTTCAAAAACACCCAAATAACAACAATAACAAAAAAAATAATGAAATTTAATCCAAATTTAATTTGAATTTCATCAAACATTTACACTCGATTAAAACTTCCAAAAATATAATGAGAAAGGGAAAACCTCGTTTTTATAAAAACAAACAAACAAACCTACAGACAAAGACATTCGGAAAGTACCGTGTATTTTGATACATTCAATTATTTAGATTTTCAAAATTTCAAATTAAAGTCTTCTGAGCGATTGCGAAAAAAAAATCAATATTAGTTTTTCTCGAGTGAAAAAATTCTCAATAAAAATCTTCATTCAAAGAATATTTTTGGGGTAAATATTTGCTTTAGTTCAGTAAACTCCATTGTACTAAAATCGTTCAATTTTTCAAAGGGAGCTAATCAGTAGAGACTTTGTATACGATGAAAGGGGCTTAAAGCGTAAATTACACAGACAATTGGGAACAACTAAGACTCTGACTTACTTACATCAGGTCCACGAGGAGAAATACCATTAGAAATATCAAAGAAAAATATTCCATCAATATTTGGTATTAGTTTCAAAAGTATGTTCATTTAAGTGTTATAAAATCAAGATTTTTTTTTCTTATTGTTAATTGTAACCCTAACCCTGATCATAATCTCGATTTTAATCCTAGATTAGATGGAACTGCATAAGTCCAGAATAGGTTAACAGCAGCCGCATAAATCAGCGTTACTGGTTACCAACTTTGATGATTTGAACGATTTGAAAGTAATAAAGTTTATGAACCTAAAGCAAATAATTACCTTTTATTACTTATTTTAAAATTTGTTTCAGAAAAACTTATCACATTCAACTTTTAAACTCGAAATTTGAGAATTTTTGTCGGTACAAATACGAGAGAGGGGTCTGAACTACTTAGAAAAAAGTTACTCCCCTTGAATCTTTAAAAAAAATCCCGATGCCGAATATTCAATTGAAAACCATTCCTCGCGAAAGGGTTTCGAGTCCGAGCGACATAACTGGGTGTCAAATAAAGATATTTTTCATTCAATTTTATCCGATGAAGTATCAGAAATCATAATCATCAATTCTTATGACTGCTTTTTACCTTTAGCTTAACTTTTTAATTGCTCTTTATATTTTTTTTCAACTGACTTTAATAATAGTTACGATGAAACTTGAATTTCATGTTTGTTTAAAAATAAAATCAAGAAAAAATCTTCTTGCATAAAAACAGTAGCTTACGTAGATTTTGAGACCTTTAAACAAGAATAATGGAGGCGAAAGTAAATAAATTCATGGATGCAAGAAATTTCGTCTCAATCTTTTTGTTACTTTTTCTATAGTAACTTTATTCATAAAAACTAAGCATAAAACTGACATTCTCTCACAACTGCCCCCGCCCCTTGGAAAAAAGTAAACGAGTCCGTGGAGGGGAAGTTTTATAGTAACTTTTATTCAGGCCGGTTAAGAAAAATAAATAAGCAACTAAGAAATTAAGCTGAAAGTAAAAAGTAGCCGTAAAAATTATTAATAATGATTTATAATAATACTTCATCGAAATGAATTTTTCTTTTACTTAACACCCGGTAACGTCATCTTAATTTTAGTTGCTTCTTATTTTTCTAACTGACCTAAATTGAAGTTACGAGAAAAATAAAACGAAAATAGAACAAAAAACAATAAGCTACCCCCCCCCCAACTTTCCCGTCGCTCGTTGAAAGCTTTGATATTTTTGTCTCGTTGAAGATTTAAATTCACTTTCTTCCATTCAAGGATTTATATATTTCTTGCCCTCACAGATTTATTTACTTTTTCTTCCATTCGCAGATTTATCAAATCCGTTAATAAAAAAAATCAACAACTAACAAATCAAGATGATGGTAAAAAGTAGTCAGGAAAAATTAATAATAATGAATGACTCATAATGCTTCATCAAATAAAGATAAATAAAAAATATCTTTCAAAGAGTTTTTCAAGCGATTGAAATCCTTATGTGTATTGTTAAAACGACATTTCAGGCGATCCATTCTACAGACTTCTTGAGTTATACTATTGGGATGTGATAGTGGTAAACATAAAATTTTCTCTCCACTGGTGGTAACGCTTAGTCATATCGAGTTGAACTCTGCATTTGTCTGACATACACTCAACCGACACGTTGGTGTGTGGTGCTGCTTTGATTTTCTTCAGTTTCCAATGGCGTTCCCTCTATATAAGCTGACCGCTTCCCAGGAAGGATAGTGCTCGCCCTTCTGTTCTAGATGTGATCAGCCATCACAGACTTTTCTATCTCGCCTTTGATTATGGCTTTTATGTTGCTCAAGTTTTATCTTGTGTGGCTTGTTTTTCCTTTAAAACTCCCCTCTCCATTGTTAGGGAATATTGTAAATATAGGTATTGGCCGGGCTCGTATCTCGTGACGAACTCACTCTGGTGAGTAAGTTTCGAAGGGTTTGAGGACTGTAAAAATAACCTGGTTGTTAAGATGACTCCAGGCTCTTTGTATCCTCTCTGTCACCCCCTTCCCATACAGAATTTGAATGATTGAAACAAAGCTGGTACCATTCGTGGTGCCTTTTGTGCTCCCCTGCTGTTTTTTTCTCGTTGATTACGTGATAGGTATAGCTATTTCGCCTTGGTGTCTAGCATATATTGTCTGAGTCATCTTCCCCTGTCATAGGGCCACTACTGTGCACTATTGTCAAGTTGTTTTCAACAGCTGATCAACCAGCTCTAAACACAGAAAGGATGGTTTGAATTGAAATTTAGATAAAGAATGATATGTGTAGTTTTTTTCTATACTGCAGTATTACTATATCCATCTTCCATGCAGGTTATTAGTACGCCCAGAAAAATGAGCTTGTTATCTTCTTTCTTCATCGTCAATGATCAGATTGAGTTCACATGGTCGAAAAACTTGTCGTCCGAGTGTCCAAGTCAGACATATGGTTTCAACGATGATGAGCTGAAGGCCAGATCTCCAAAAAATTATCACTATAGATATTGGATATAACCGGTAAAATTGGTGAACCCATAGCCAAGCCTTCTTTTCATTAAAATACATTGGCTCCAAACTAGAAATATGTAGTTTTCGCACAAAACGTTAACATCTCCAATAAGATATTAATGAGGATGCTGGTGCAGTTCTTTAGATCCTTGTCACTTTTTAGTTCGTCTCATAGAATGAGCAAGGCATTCTCCGTTGGTACTTTCTTTAAGAGGTTGACCACATCGAAGCTCACCATTAATGATGAGATGGGCGTACGAAGGTGTTCTGCCTGTCAGTGGTTTTAAAATGTCAGCCAGAAAGCGACTCAATGGGTGACATGCTGTACAGAGACAGTTGTCTATGGTTCTTAACGATGCGTCTGATTCATGTATTTTCAGGAGGCCGTACCTATGGGGTAGTTTACTGTGGTGTTGCGTCAACTGTCAGTATTTTTGTGGTTTGAAATGTCCCTCGTACCTTTTCAGGAGTTGGTGTAGTTTTCACTCTGTAGATTACGTGGGGCATTTCTTCAACTTTTTATAATTACCTATAATGTTGATCGGTTTTTCTTCATACACTTTTCAAGTCGAGGACAACCGTGGTATTTCCTTTTTCTGTCGGCACTACGATGATATCTGAGTGAATCCATGTGTTCCCTCGTAACATATGGTCAGGAAGGTACTAATAACGCCGTGCATGTAGAGTTGCCAATTTATAAATTATTCCCAAATTAATTCAGCACCCTACAGTAAAAAGGGAGGGATTTAATGACAGAAGAACATAACTATAATCGTTAAATTGGTTTTACTTCCCATATTGTCAAAATCTGCCAGAGCTAACAAAGGGAAGCAACTATTTATTTTCATGAAAATCTGATGAATGAAGTTTCAAGTCTTTACCTTTTTCTGTCCCTTATGTCCGTTATATCTAAGGGAAACAACTCTAATATGAACGTATTCAATGAAATGCTCTATGCACGCCAGACGTAAATATGTACTTAATGTTTATCTTGACATGTTTCCCCTTATCTTTTCTTCGTTAAATTCAAAACCTTTTTGCGTTAGATTTCGCTGCAATAGGTTTGTTTGGGGACTTCAGGATAGCATTTTTCTCAGGGATTTTGAAATTTTCTCTGATCTGCTTTTTTCACTTTTTTAAAACTTGATCTTCGAATCTATTTAAAAAAAAATTCATTTTCAAGTGAAAGCAGTAAACTTCATCATCTAAAACTTGATTAATTTATCAAATTTAACAACAAAGATATAAATTAGGATCATGTTTAGGGTTAGTATTTAGGAATAGTGCTAAGGTCATATACCCCCCCATATATATATATATATATATATATATATATATATATATATATAAAATTTGATCATGAAATATCCAATTTTTTTTGTTATCATGTCATTCAGTCAATCATTTCCAAATATCTGCAAATATTTATGTAACCTTTCAGTCAATTAGATATTATGGTACTGTGTATGAATTTTTCTTGTTGCGATCATCAATTATTTGCCATTCAACTGTTTCAGGGATTCAAAAACAAAACAGTAAACATGGCTCCCTAGCGTTGTTGATCAAACATCATCTCCCCTAAAGCTATCATTTTAATATTTGTCCTAGTTTTACTATTTTAGGGCTGTGTCATTATACATGTAGTTTGTTGTTTTACATAGAGTATTATCATAATGTATTGTATATGGATGTCATTTTATACAACACATCATTTGATCTTTTTGAAAGAAAGAGTTGACTTGCGTACATTACCCAACAAAACGTACCTGACAATGAAGGATCAATGAGTATAACAACGGACATGACATTATAAATCGATTGTCCTTTTAGAGTCAATTTACTTGCTTCACCTAAAAGAAATTACCTTTTCTAGAAAACGAAAAAACGGCTCCTAAGAGACTATTGTCATATATATTTAAAGAAGTTCCATATGTGTAAGAAAAGTATGGTTTCTATAACAATTTGGTTAATTTTGATTCAACGAATCTTGATCATATATTTTTCTTCCGCATTTTACTGAATTTTTGACAAAGAGTGGCAACTCAGTCTTTTATTATCAAAAAAGGGTAACTCTGTGCTTCTCACTTAGCATCTATTGATGTCACATGATCATGTCTTAATTGTCTGCTTTTTTGAATTTGCCTTTTGATCGGAACAGAAGGTTCAATCTACTGAACAATTACAATGCAAAACAGGACTCTGATTTAATGTGCATCATAATTTCAGGCTGATTATGAACTTGGTTTGCCTATTCCATTCTCTGAGCAGATAAGTTTGGCCACCCACATCCTTGACAATTGTGGGTATATTGTCAATATCCCAAAGAGATGTCCTACCTACAGTGATTATGAACATCATGGCACATACCTCACAAGGGGGCAATTTGAATATATAAGGGAGTTTTTCAGAGATTGTATGTGAATAGTGAAAAGTGTTCTTTGGCTCAAAACTGAGTCAAGACTTAACTGATTAATTCCTAATTAAACAGTACTGTTAATTACTAATCTTATACAGATTCCATGGTCACTAATGCTTATCTCATCAAGTTCATGAGATATAAAGACAATTAGGTGATTGCATTGTCACTAAATTTCACAAAATAAAGAAATTACAAAAATTGTAGTAAATATTCTAAAGATCATCTAGTAGTATTTGTTCAAAGAATTTGCCAAATATATAATTAGATAATTTGTTTTTATAGTAAGGGGGACATATACTTTTTTGAGCTGTTGAGGTGGGGCAGGGAGCAAAAAGATTAAAAACCACTAGGTAAAGCAAATTTTATAAGTACATGAATGTACTGACTGCAACTCGGGTAGAAAGATCATGCTGTGATAATCTTTGAATTGGAAAGAGCATGTCTGCCTTGAAAATCAACATTCAAAATATTGGCTTTTACCTGAAGTTGAACACTTATCTCAGATGTGCCACAGGTAAGCACAACAATCCCAGTCACCTAGTGGATATAGATGTGTACAGATTAGAAGTGATAGATAGATAGATACTGACAAGACTGAAATAGATATGCTAAAATTATAGAGATAGATAGATTGATATGAATAGAATGTGATGGATCAACAGATAGATAGATAGATATGAACTGAGAGAGAAAGAGATTGAGATCATGAGTATATTAAAACAAGCAAAGACGTATATGGATTAAATGAGATGAATAAAAAAAGGTACAAAAAGATTTAGATTGGAATAAACTGTAATAGATAAATTGATATGAACCTACTTAGTAAATGAATGGAATGTAGTAAAAGCTAATAGATTGAGATTGATAAAAAGAGAAAGAGAAAGAAATTACAGGCTGCCCTGTTTTCATGCAGAGGATCTGTTCCCTAAAGGAGTTGGCTTATATGAAATCGGCACAAAATCAATAAACCAATCATCTTAACATGTCAACAATTATTGCGACTCTTATAAGCTTAGCTTTGCACTGCTTGATTGAAATTGCACCAATCGTACCACTGGTGGTGAAAATATAAAGTACATCTGAGTTCGCGAAAATTACAAATTTTTTCAAGAAGATTTGGGGAAATTTCAAGTTGATATTATTATCGACCAGTGTAAATCAAACAGGCATGAAATCATGGCAGCCAGTACTTTGAAAGAACATGGTGACCTCCCCCCCCCAACCAAACAAACTAAACAAAACAAAACAAAACAAAAGATAAAAACAAAAACAGACAAGCATAAAGCTGTTATGACAGTTGAAGACAAGGATTAAGATGTGAGACTGCATGGTGCTATACCAATAGATGGAAATTGTTGTTTCAAGAACAGTTTCTTTGTTCTATTTCTCTTGCTGTGCATTTGTAGATTGTTCACTAACACAATGGCCTTGCTAATGGACTTAAAAGTTGTGAAAGTTGGGGACATAGAAGCCCCTTCTGAAGAACAAAGTTATTTGTTGCCTGACACTTCCACATCGGAAAGCGATGGTAAGTTATGAATTCTTTTGTATGTGTTTTGTTCCGTTCAGTTTTTAATTCTTTCGATGGAGAAAGGTTGGTAGGTGAGTCTTGAGCCCTCTCTTTTGTACAGTGTTACCAGCTTTATGTTAAGACTCACAAGTTGTATTTAGTTAGTTGTGATCACTTAAAAATTCCAAAGTTTTTACAAACTTTGTGTATACCTGGGGATATGTGTTGAACCCCAGTTTGAGAATCCCTGGTCCAGGTTATTAAGTAAGTCCATCTCCCTCTTTTTCCCCTTTGGGCTCCCACTTGTTTGGCTCAAGACTACAAGAAAACATTATCAATAGCCAGCTGCAAGAATTAATGTCTAGCTTTTACAACTGTCTGGCCTCATTCATTTTATTTTCACAAAAATTTGCATGAACCAAAATTACGGGTTCATTAGTTCATATGCAAGTAATCTATAATTGTAAAAAAAACCCTCTCCATCAGCTCTATTCTTCAGATGTTGTTTTCAATAACATCAAATTTAAGATGGGAATAGAGAAAAACAATCCTTTCAAGAAATTATAGTTTTCTCCTCAGCAGATCACTCGATGTCATTAATAACCTATACTATTATTCTGCTTGTTCTTACCTTTCAGTAATAGCATAAGAGAAAGGTTAGGTGGTTTGATAAGAGAGTACAAAGGAAAATGACAGACAAGAAAGTATAGGTACTTTGATAAGAGAGTAAGTAGAGATAGGGCAGAAAACAAAGTTAAATAGTTTGATAAGTAGGTCGGGATGGAGAAGGGGAAAAGGAAAGTTAGGTAATTTACTGAGGGGGTACAAAATCATTTGTATATGAAACTAATCCATCTCTATGTAACTTATGGATAAAAAACATGGACAGGGAATAAATAAAGGCAAGGATCAGAAGGCAAAAGCATAGGTGAGAGATGAGTAGATAATCTTTGCTGCCAACGCCTGCAGAGTTTCCACAGGTCAAGCTAGTAATACAATAATAAACTTTTACTTCTTTTCTGACACAAGTTTTTCTTCATTTTCAAAGTGAACATGACATTGAAATAGTAATGAATGTTTTCATTGTTTTCTAACTATTATCCTAACTATTTACATGTACTGACTGCATAATCAAATTGCAATTGATTTATTTTGACAACTTTTGACTCAAAATTCTATATTGGAAGTTGTTCAGTTACTTTCAAGATAGTGAAGGGAAAATTTGATTCATCAGCTTAATAGGATATGAATAATAACTTGATCAAGTTTTTACTTGAGCTTACCTGCTTTGTCTATTGAATTGCTTTATATTTTTTCTCTTAATAACCAGTGATGAAAATGGGGTTTAAGAATTAGGAATATGGCAGTGGTCTCCAACTAAGTGGTCTGTAGGCCTCAGAGGTTTCATGATTCCCAACATAGAGTTCATGGTCCCTGATATTACTGGAGGTGTGTGAGCTTGTTGAGTAGGCAAATCTCTCAAAAGCCTGGAGTTGATGGAACATACATTTGAATAAAAGTGATCCTTGGTAATGAAAAGGTTGTGAATCAGTGGTGTATTAGAAGGCTGTATTTAGGATGTATGCTCAGGATCATTGGAGGGCCTATCAGGGGATAAGCGAAGTAACTGGTGTCTGCCCATGTTGCCGTTACCTGAGGATCACTAACAATAAATGTGTCCATTGAAAAACTGGAAATTGAGAAGTAGATATATGGTGGAAATGGTGAAGTAGGTATACATCATACTCCCACGTAGCCCCCTTTCCATCCCTGCTTCTCAATCTTTTCTCTTTTTTCTTCTCTTCTTGATGCAAATTTTGATCACACACACATACACACATACACACACACACATACACACACACGCACACACATATATATATATAAACAAGAGCAAAAAAAAAAATTATTCAATGAAAAAAATATCATTCCCCCCCCCCCTTAATTAAGATTTAAGAATATTTCTGTGGCCACAATAATCTCCATAGGACCCTTGGAAGTATCTAGACCTCAACTTTGAGAAACCCTAGTGAATTTGCAAGGTTCTACATCAAAAGATGTGTTTGGTACAGCTGGCTCAATATTAATAGTAGCATAATAGAATTGTTCTGTTCATGCACATAATCTGTCCTTCTATGTGTGAGTGTGAAGAAAAAATGCTTTTTTCTTTCTTGAATGTTTTTTCTATTTACAATGAATTCTAGTAGAACCTCCGGATGAAGATGGTGCCCCTGACAGCTGGCCACAGATTCCCCAACTGTATAGACGTCGTAGCTGTGAGGCAAGTGGAGAAAGAACCAATTGTGTCAACAAGGCTGTTGAACATTTGCAACTGCTCCTAAATATTTTGACTGATTGGGTCCAAAACGCAGAAGATGTGGTTTCAGAAGACCCAGATGGTCAGCATTTACAATACTAGTTTTTTTCTTCAAAATGAAGAGCACTGTACCTGTACCACCAAAAATGATGGCATATATAATATATATATATATATATGTATCTATATATATAAATATATATATATATATATATATGTATCTATATATATAATATATATATATATATATATATATATATATATATATATGTATCTATATATATAAATATATATATATATATATATATATGTATATATATATATATATATATATATATATATATGTATCTATATATATATATATATATATATATATATATGTATCTATATATATATATATATATATATATATATATATATGTATCTATATATATATATATATATATATATGTATCTATATATATAAATATATATATATATATATATATATGTATCTATATATATAAATATATATATATATATATATATATGTATCTATATATATAAATATATATATATATATATATATATGTATCTATATATATAAATATATATATATATATATATATATGTATCTATATATATAAATATATATATATATATATATATATGTATCTATATATATAAATATATATATATATATATATATATATGTATCTATATATATAAATATATATATATATATATATATATGTATATATATATATATATATATATATATATATATATATGTATCTATATATATATATATATATATATATATATATATATG
This sequence comes from Thysanoteuthis rhombus, assembly GCA_963457665.1. Taxonomy (NCBI): domain Eukaryota; kingdom Metazoa; phylum Mollusca; class Cephalopoda; order Oegopsida; family Thysanoteuthidae; genus Thysanoteuthis; species Thysanoteuthis major. The sequence goes on from OY735200.1 coordinate 25,347,834, forward strand.
TATCTATATATATATATATATATATATGTATCTATATATATATATATATATATATATATATATATATGTATCTATATATATAAATATATATATATATATATATGTATCTATATATATAAATATATATATATATATATATATATGTATCTATATATATAAATATATATATATATATATGTATCTATATATATAAATATATATATATATATATATATGTATCTATATATATAAATATATATATATATATATATATATGTATCTATATATATAAATATATATATATATATATATATATATGTATCTATATATATAAATATATATATATATATATATATATATGTATCTATATATATAAATATATATATATATATATATATATATGTATCTATATATATAAATATATATATATATATATATATATATGTATCTATATATATAAATATATATATATATATATATGTATCTATATATATAAATATATATATATATATATATGTATCTATATATATAAATATATATATATATATATATGTATCTATATATATAAATATATATATATATATATATATATATATGTATCTATATATATAAATATATATATATATATATATATGTATCTATATATATAAATATATATATATATATATATATGTATCTATATATATAAATATATATATATATATGTATCTATATATATAAATATATATATATATATATATATGTATCTATATATATAAATATATATATATATATATGTATCTATATATATAAATATATATATATATATATATGTATCTATATATATAAATATATATATATATATATATGTATCTATATATATAAATATATATATATATATATATGTATCTATATATATAAATATATATGTATATATATATATGTATCTATATATATAAATATATATGTATATATATATATGTATCTATATATATAAATATATATATATATATATATATATATATATGTATCTATATATATAAATATATATATATATATATATATATATGTATCTATATATATAAATATATATATATATATATATATATGTATCTATATATATAAATATATATATATATATATATATATATATGTATCTATATATATAAATATATATATATATATATATGTATCTATATATATAAATATATATATATATATATATGTATCTATATATATAAATATATATATATATATATATGTATCTATATATATAAATATATATATATATATATATATATATATGTATCTATATATATAAATATATATATATATATATATATGTATCTATATATATAAATATATATATATATATATATGTATCTA
>OY735200.1:25356677-25456677 GCA_963457665.1 Thysanoteuthis rhombus
TTGTCCTATATCAACATTTAATCGGTCATTATAATAAACATAAGGGTTAGCACAAGTGCTGACAGACAGTATCATTATTTGGTTGCGAATCACTAAGATTTTTTGCATTCTTTATGTTATCACATTTTAGGGGTACCTTGATTCAATACCAATGGCTACAATGCATTGTTTTGGCTACTGTACAGGTTATGAACAGATAAATGGAATCAGACTTTTTATATCATATAGATATATAGATTAAAATCAGATCACAATTATCAGAGTTAGCGGGAATGCAGACCCTACACTATTAATCACTTACAAATCACTCAAATTTTAGGGGTAACTAAATCCATTATCTCTGGCCACATTGCAACATTTCGGATACTCAGAGATCACATGCAAATGAAGAAAAACAAGCTTTTAGCATTATGTAGAACCATGAATTTTTAGTTAAGACTAATCATTGCTTATTTTTGGAAAATTAACTATATTTGAAAATGCCTTTTCCCTGAATTATACTTGAAAAATTCTATGACTTATCATTATTGTAAAAGACAATGAAATATTCTTCAAAAAATCCATGAGAAATATAATTTATAAAGGTAAAAATATTTTTAAAAATACATTATTTTTAAAAGAAACTTTAAATATTTTGTCATTGTCATTTGTATCAAATCATACCTTTTCCTGAGCAAATCAAAAAGTAAAGCAAGCAAATTGAAAAATATGACAAGCAAATTAAAAGTATGACAGTGAAATTAAAAAATCAGGTGATCAAATTCAAAAATTATGCCAAGCAAATGAAATAAAATATGCCAAGCAAATTAAAAAGATAAGTGAATTAAATCAATGAAATGAGTAATCACACACAAGTAGAGATCCAGAGACTGTTGCAGTGGGTTCAGATCTTCCCTTCCCAGCTTGGAAAAGGCTCAACAAAATCTTTTAAATATTTTGATAAAAAAACCCTGAATAATTCCAAGTATTTTTTAATTTCCTCGCCATATCATAAATTGCATAATGGTGACATCTAGACATTCATTATCAGAACATGAACCACTCGGGTGTAATGTCTTAATAATTAAACAAAATCACAGTTTGTTTTAAAGAGTTCATATATTGTAATATATTTTTAAATTTTCAGTTAATGTGTAAGAATATATTTTAAAAATATCATTTTCTCTGTTTCAGCTGACCCAAAGTTGTCCATTCATGATTTGGATCCTAAAGATAAAGAAGGTGCACTCGTTTCATTGACAACTGATCTTGGTGAGCTTCTGATCTTTGAGAGTGAATTATTCTCTTCAATTACTGAAGAGTTCATTAATTATATTTTTCTTTTTGCTGAAGTCAATGCTGGAAGTAGAGAATGTTTCCAGATATAATGGAAAATGCTTTTATTGCATATAGTCCATGGGCCAGGAGCGAAAATTTAATGTATTGCTCATGGTACATTTAATGGTTCTAAATTTAACAATGCATTATAGTTTTGTACATGTTTGCTGAATATGAAAATGGTGGATGGACCTGGAACCAGTAATTGAAGTAAATTAGTCTATGGGCCTGGAGCCTAAATTTGATATAGTGGTATACCTGGTAGTACTGAATTTAACAATGCATTTTGGTTTTGTACCTGTTTGCAGAGTATGAAAATGGTTGATGGACCCAACTGAAGTCAGTGATATCATTTATATACATTTGACTTCTTAAAATACAGAGATACTATTTGTGTGTATGATACTAAAAAACAAGAAACTTCTGAGATATTTTCCAATAATATGAATGGTTTTTGGCCTGTTAGATTAATTGCTGAGCGGTTTGTTAAGTGGAGTCGTGTGGAGATATATAATGTACTGATAGGAGTCATATTTTGGGTTTGTGATTAAAATTACTCCTTTTTAATGATATGCTGTTATATTTTCGTAACTTTAGATAGGCTTTGGTGAGTTTTACGATTTTATGCTATGATTTCTTGAGTGCAGAGGATTTACCAAACAATTTTATTAAACAGAAATGCATAATGTTCTGATGGGAGTCTTTTATTTTCAATTATCAAACTGAACAAAACCTATCTTAAGTTACTGAAATAGAAGAGTATATCTTTGAAAGTTTTAGTAACCAACATCAAATAAGACTCCCATCCACCAACCTAAATGGAAGGCTCATTACAAATAAATCCAAATGACAGCAATTGGCACAGATAAATACTTAACGATTTGTGTAACTGTAGAACAAATACAAATAACTACAATTAACTTAATACTGTAAGGCAGAAAAGAAAAGTGAGAGAAGCAACCAAAATGCTGACTGTTGAATAACGTTCAATTCTAACCTAAAGATTAATTCAAACATTTAAACATGTGAACGTTTCAACTTGTAAATGTGAGTTTGTTGTGAAGTGATGTCATTGCAATTGATACATTTTAAATTGAGGCACAAGACAAAATGTACTATATTTTGTTGAAAGAGTTGACCACGTGGTAGACTGGATATTTATTTTTGTGGTATATTTTGTGTGGGATTGTAATGAAGATAGAACACAACCTCAAAGAAATGTATATTTATTCATTTTGCGACAAACAAGAAATACATTTTTGTCACATGTCTTAGTATGTGTCCTTGTATGTTTTTGTATTGCTTATAAAAGAAAAAGCTCACTGGAATGTGTGTAAAGTATAATCAAATAGAATTTGGAATGAATGCAAAGTAAAGTCAAATAATGTCGGAGTGAATGCAAAGTACAAACAAGTTTTGGTTCTATGGTCACAAATATGGACAATGGCCTCATGTGCACTGAAGAATATGTAATCCTTCTGGAGTAATATGTGAAAAGGAGTGAAAGAGGGTGGGAGACGGTAAACCGTTACTTTTATAGCAACAGGTGTTAGCAGACATGATGTCACTGTGCACATTTTCAGGGCTAGGGAGGAAGTAACGTCAACACTATTTTAGGGGCTAATATGACATAGTAATATGTATAACTTTCTATTTATTAGTTTTGCTTATTTCTTTTAATTTTGAATAATTTGAATATCCACTCAGCCCCGCTTGACAAATCTTCTGCTTTAGTCTCACTTGCTCTTTGCACAATGGGTCAGTTTCTTTCATTTTTATCTATATTTCAAGAATCAAAGCAGAAAGTTTAACTAGACATGGCTATTAAGATTAAAATGTAAAAAGTAAATATTTGTGGCTCGCAGTTTGAGAACCACTGGTCTTGTAGTTATAGGTAGTTTCTGATGTCAATTTACTTTGATCTGTGAAGTGATGAGTCAAATCCATGAGTAGCACATCAATTAATTAGGACAAAAGTCATAAGGAACAATGAGAGGACAGAACACATTGTGGATAGGTCAATTTTAACTTGTGAGAAAGATCATTTGATCAGGACCAGTAACAAAGGAAGTGAGAGTTCAATCCTTAAGAATGATATTGAAGGGAACATAAATTAAAAAAGATGATAAAAATACATTAAAAGGGTTCTGTTCCAAACTCCCTTGATGTTTCTGGATGCAACATATACTTAAGGAAGGTTAGAGAGTTCACTGATTAAAAGATAATGTAAATAAGATGAAGATGCTCATCTTCAAAATGACCATAGCTTATCTCAGAAATTCAGCGAAAAAATTGGACATTTTTCTTTTTTTCTCTCTTTCTTTTTTATTTTGATGATATGTTTTATTATTTTATGTATTCTGAAATGTTCATCATGAATCAAGCAAAGTAAAATCAACTAAAAAAGATTAATAGTGCACTCATTTTTTTGTTCTTTTTTGTTTTGAATGTGGATCAACTAAAATAGAATCGCTCAATGAATCTTATTAATATACTCAGTGTATTTTAACCATGAACTGTTGTTCACTAAAGTATCTCAAGACATAACCATCATTTGCTTTTGAATTTAATCTTATCATTTTATATTTATTTTGTAGTACCTTTAACAAGTGTTGAAGCCCTTAAGGACTACAACAACCATGCTCAGCTCAAAGCAGTCGTCAAGGAAGTGATGTTGCTATTAGCATGGTTGCATGATGATTGTCAGAAAACAGAAGAAAAATTGCTCTCTGCAAAAGTCTTTGAATCACAGCTTTCTTCAAAAGTTGATGAAATATCCCAACAAAAACTCATTCATTTGACAGCTGCAGTTCAGAAAGGTGAGATTATCGATGTCAAAAAAAAACAACATATGCTTAGCATTTAATCTAAGCACAACCATCTGATTCAAATAAGTGTTTATAATGTATATATATCAAGATAAACAATATATATATTGTTTTTCTTCTCTCAAGGAACCAGCTACCTTGCTAATTGATTCTTTGTTAATATCTTTTTTGAAAAATCTAAATTCTTTCTTTTCTTTGGGAATTTAATTTGCATTATACACGTCAAAGAATTTCCAACATATGAAATTACACATCACATCTATGTTTCAAAAATCCTGACCAGGAATAATTGCCAGTCGAGTGGATCATTTACTGGATACCATTACAGACTTTCCAGGCAGAAAATGTAATAAACTTGATAGAGAACCAGTACTGGCAGCATGGACAGTCAGCCGGGGCACCAAGTTCCAGTCTTGCCAAAGCCTTATTATTTGTTTCCAATCTATGCTGTTTACTTGCAGTTATAGAATGACGGTCAGGATAGTTGTCATAAAAATAAAATGAAGTTGAGAAGAAAGAAGTACCAGTTCAAAAATTAATGATGATTAACAATGCTTCATCTATGAAATTCAAATATGCTACAATCATTACAAATGGCCAAAGAATGACAGACTGAAAGTTGTGATAAAAAGCAACAGAAATTAAGATGGAAGAAATACAAGTTAAAAATTAATAATGATTGACAATGCTTCATCTAATCTCCTACTACAATTCACTAAATGTACGACTGTACATGACAGTGTAACTTAGGAATCACCCAACAGATAAATATGAAACTTCTTGTGTGTACTAATAGGACCCCCAGGCATGTTTTATTGCAAGTTAGTAATCATTAGTGCTTGTCTTTATCATATGTTCTCTGTACAGGTTAGGAGTTTATTTCCTGAAAGATAAATATCTTATGTTTAAACTGGAAAAGATTAAAAATAACTAGCTGAACCTTTGGAAATTCCACAGGTATTGATGACTAAAATTATCCATTATCTCATTTTTGTCTTGTTAAGCTACCCAACTTTTTTATTTGCCCTCTCATCAAACACTGTAACTTTTTTTTCTATCCTCTCTTTTCCTACCCTCTTATTGAACTACTTGACCGTTCTCTTTTGTTATTACTGAAAGTGTAACATTCAAATGTAGGTAGGAACAAGCAGAATAATTGTATAGATTGAGTCATTTATAAAGAGCAAGTATAAAAATAATTCCAAATATTTTATCGATAATCTTAAGTGTTATCAAAAATTTGTTTGGAAATTGAATTCATTCTTTGTATTCTTGATATTATTATTGCAATGTATCAACTGAAATGTTGTGGAAACAATATCAAGAATCTGAAGGAGTTCATATGTCTGAACAAAATTTGGGATTTCATATATAATGACTTTCCGTGGTAATAGATATTAAAATATTTTAAACTTATATTCTCACAAATAATATTGTCAATAATTTTTTTTCCTGACACAACACCAGCTGTAAAATCAGAATATGAGAGTACAAACATTGAAAATTGTTTGGTCTACTACGGAGAGAAACTTTTAGCAACACAGACTTTAGATAGTTACATACTCCAAACTTAATAGCATACCTAAAAATATTTAAAAAGTGATTTTGGTTTAAATGTCTTTATGTTTCCCCTTTTTGTTACAAAAATTAGTGCCCATATAGTTTTTGACTTAGATCTTAAAATGTATTCTTGTTATCAAAAGTATTCATAAACTTCTACATCTGTGACTCTAACTATAGAACTGATGATTATTTGCTTGGAGGTGTTTTATGGCTGGCTAAATGACTGGACCATGGCAGCTGAAAAATAGTCTATGCTAACTTGACTCGAGGATGAACATGGGACAGGTTGTACTGACCCCTGAGCTCACTAGAGGTTACCTCTTGTCAAATTAGGGTGAAAACTGTCATTTCCAGTCAAACTGCAAAAGGGGACATCTTTTTATATGATACACATAAACTGGAAGCAACCTACCTGTATGCATATATTTATTCATATCTAAAAAATATCTGTGGTGGTGCTGGTGACCAAGTGGTTAGCAGCATGAAAAATAGAATTGGTGAGCTGAGTTCAAACTCTGACTGAGATCATCTGTTTTCACTCTCTGCTAATGCCCTTAGAAAAGGCATAAATAGAAATAAATGATGCAATTGAAATTGAAATAAATTCTGGTTAAAAAGAATTCATAAACAGTAATTATGCAAATTTGTACTGTATTTTGAAAAAAGAATTCTTACCAGAAAATCAAAAAAAATTGAAAGAATAAAATTTCATACCAGGTAATATATATATATTTGTTTATTTATGTTTTGTCTCTTGATTGCTTAGAAGCAATAATTCTAATAGAATCAACGTTCCATGACCAAGCGAAGATCATCAACATCCTTTTAAAGTAATTAATACAAAGAATAGTGAACTTATGTGATTGTATTAATTTTAAATATTCAGAAAACTGGAGAAAGCTGGGTACTTTTGCTAGTATTTAATAAAACTCCTTCTTAATGCATTTTAGTGCAAGCATTTGCTGTAGACATTTTCTGAGTCTTATGAATTCAGTGCCAAAATGAAAAGTTGTTTATTATTTTTCTGATTGCAGAACATGATTTTTTCAAAAACAAGAACCATCAATGTTTGAAGACAGTTACAGGTTTGAATCATATTCATGCAGATTGCAAGAATAAACTCAAATCAGCACAAAATCTCAACTTCCAATTGAAAAAAGACATTGCTGTCAAGAATGACCATATGTAAGTTACATTTTCTTGTTACATGTTCAAACTAGAAAGCATCCAGAATGTGCATGCATCTGTCAATGCTATTGTCATTAAAAATGAATGAAAATCAGTCTATACCTACGATATAGGTTAGGTTACTGTAAAATATCCCTGGATCCGCCCCAAACTTCAATCAGTTCTCCCTCAGCTCATGGCCCACCCTTCCACACAATGTCATTGAAATTTATGAATAACTTTTGGAAATATTGTGCGGATAAACAGACAAACATCCAGAGAGATGCAAGTGAATAAAAATACCTCTTTCAACTTTGTCGGTTGAGGTAAATTAAATTTTTGAGAAAAACTGATTATGATATTGGTTAAAGGAAAATTCCTCACATTCAGTTAACTGCAAACCCAAAACCTGCTATACTCATTGATATGAAATAGCAGCAAATGCCTTCATAATCTGATTTTTTTATGTCTTTTTGATCCATGATTTTTCCTGAAGATCAATATATAGTCTGAACAAGCATTTTATCAAATATTTAATTGCTTTACATCTATAGCACAAAATTATAATCAGAATTTATCTTATTTCATCTCGATTCTAGTAATATCAACTCACAAAACAGAATCTGTTAAGTTACTTAAATGGTGGAGTTCTCTGGAAAAAGTTAAAGAGGTCTGTTCTTGAGACTTAGTGAAGAACTTTGTCTTCAGAGTCAGTTTGTGGAACGAAATTAGAAAAAAAACCAATGCATTCAACGTGATTTGTCCTAACTCTTGAATGATAAAAGGTCGTTTTCAATCTTCAATATTTTTCAGACTCATTTTCACATTATGAATTAACTATTTTCAAAACTTTGTTTACAATAATCAAAATGAAATATTGTTATCAGTTTTGATAATAAGAATGAAAAGTAATTTGAAATTAACAAATTAGTTTTCAAATATGCAGAGATTTTCACAAATAATGATAATAATATATGCACTTATAGAACACATCCTTTCTTGGTAACCTCAAAACTCAAACCAAGTAATCTTTTTCGTTAATTCTTTTGGGAGCACATCATGTGGTTTTATAATGCTCTAAAGTTCTACAACAGTGGTGGGAGGAAATTTGACAAGTGCAGCCCCAGAAATATGGTTAGTCCCAATGATTTCTGATGAACCAGTGAGGTTGCTCTTCTATATAAAAATTATTAATGTCAAATGGGACATCATAGGCAGTGAAATCAGAAATGTCAAATGGGACATCATAGGCATTAGTGAGGTAAGAAGACCCAGAGAAGAACTAATCGAACTGAGAAGCAGACATCTTCTTTACAGCTACGGTAAAGAGAAAGTAAAACAAAGTGGAGTTGGCTTTCTCATCAATAAGGACCTGAAAGACAATATAACTGGCTTCAAAGCCATCTCTGACCGAGTAGCTAGCGTCACAATACAACTTTCAAAACGATACAAACTCAATATAATCCAATTCTACGCTCCCACTTTGCAATCAACCCAACAGGAAATAGACAACTTCTATGATGACTTGAACTCCCTACTCCAAGACACCAGAAAACACTTCAATGTTATCATGGGAGACTTCAACGCACAGGTAGGACAAGGAAATGAAAATTGCGTCGGCAAATTTGGATACAAAATACGCAACGAGAGAGGAGAAAATCTTGTAAACTTTGCAACGGCTAATGGATTCAAAATCATGAACACCTTCTTCAAGGAGGGACCCAATAGGAAATGGACTTGGAAGAGCCCCAATCACGAAACAAGGAACGAAATAGACTACATCCTAACGGACAAAAACGATATCGTCAAGGACATCCAAGTCCTAAATCAAGTCAATGTAGGCAGCGACCACAGAATGGTATGATGTAAAGTACAAATAAACACCAATAAAGAACGCAGGAAAATGTTCCATACAAAACCGCAGCCTCTAAACATGCCAAAAGAGCACGTTTAATCTTTCAAGCTTGAATTGAAAAACAGATTCAGAATTCTCACTGAACAATACAACACCAACATCGACGAACTAAGCAACAAAATGACAGCGTCAATAATTGAAGTAGCCTCTACATTCAAGCCAATGAGCAAACAACCCATTAGCAAAATCTCAGATGAAACTATAAATCTCATGGAAAAATGCAGAAACCTCAAGCCACCGACAACAACTAGAGAGAAAATTGAAGAGGCTGAACTAAACAAATTGATCAAGAAGAAACGAAGGCAAGACAGAAGGAGATACACGACAGCAGTCATTGAATCAACTCTTGAAAAAGGTCGGGGCTTCAAAGCTATAAACAAACTCCTCAACTCGAGACGAAGGCAAATAACTAGCATACTCGAGGAAAATGGAAACCTAACAACAGACAGAGACAGGATTCTCGAACGTGCCAAAGAATTCTACCAAAAACTTTATTCGTCCAAACAAGGACTACCAAACAATGAGCAAGATACACAAGACATGAGCAATCAACTCGAGGACTTCCCAAAAGTAACCCCGTGGGAGATGAAAGAAGCCATTAAACAGACAAAGAAAGGAACTGCCCCTGGACCAGACAACATCACCATCGACCTACTCCGAAAAGCAGGTAAAATCATCACTAGGAAACTGGCCGTCCTCTTCAACTTGTGTCTAAAACACAGTAAAGTCCCAGACGATTGGAACACTGCTATCATAATGCTTTTATATAAAAAAGGAAACCCGAAAGACCTCAACAACCATAGGCCTATAATCCTACTCAACTGTGTATATAAACTTTTCACAAAGATCATCACCAACCGAATCACAAAAACACTTGATGAAAACCAGCCACCTGAACAGGCTGGCTTTAGAAGTTACTCGACCATGGACCACCTGCACTCGATAAATCAACTGAAAGAAAAAGCAGCAGAGTATAAACTACCACTTGCCGTAGCATTTATCGACTTCAAAAAGGCGTTCGACTCAGTAGAAATCCCTAAGGTCATGGAAGCCATCAGTCGGCAAGGTGTAGATCCAGTATATGTTGAAGTGTTGGAACATATATACAATCACAGCAGCTCATTTATCAGGCTACATAAAGACTTGGACCCCTTCCAGCTCCAGAAAGGAGTAAGACAAGGTGATACCAGCTCACCTAAACTCTTCACAGCACTTCTTGGGTTTTGTTCACAATAGACTGTGTATTTCAAGAGAGGAGGCAAATGGTGGTTTCCCAATTCATCACACTCAGATTGAATCATTCCACTTATAGCCAATAGAGCATTTCTGTTTTGACTGTTGCTCAGTATAAGCAGAACATTTGGCTGAGAAGTTTGAATGTTCAGACATTGGGTTAAGACCAAATATTTTGCACTTATAGCAAGTATGATGACGATGATGTTTGTCTTTATGTATAATCTATACATGTTTGAAAAAATGTTTGATCTCCAACATGCTCACACATATCTGTGGATAATAATCATTTTTACTAAATTATTGTAGAGAGATTTTACTAACATTAAACAACTATTGAGTTTTATATCCCTGTATAATGAGAAAAAAATGTTGTATTTGTTTTTTGATGTCACAGAATCACTCTTTCTTTTCCACTCTCTCTGTTATTCATTCCAAAATTCACATATCTTAAATTTCATACATGAATAATTGTGATAATAAAATCCACTCTATTTAACAATTACATTCTTGTTCATTTATTTAGTCCAATGATGCAGGAAAAGATGCTGATAGAAAATCAGCAAATTGATGAACTTCAAAATGCTCTTAAAGAGGTAATATAATTTTGTTTCTGTATGATATGAATCTAATTCAATCAATTTACTATAAGCTATAAGCTATGATGTTGCTTGAAGCTGAGTTAGCATGTTTACACAGTGATTTGAAAGATCAACACAAGGTATTATAATATATGAACTCTTACCCTTCACCAGTATCTTCTCATTCTCTTCCTTACCTTTTCCAGTCCTGTTGTCCAGCTATCTAAATGGAATATAAACAAGGATTAGTTCCTTATGCAAAAATCTTCGTATTAGTATGGGGACAAATGTCATCTAACAGGATTTCGAATGAAAGGAAGGAATGAGTACCAAGAATATGTTGCTAATATGGTCTATAAACACTATACCAGGTATAATTGCTGAATTTGTAGCACAATGTTTCTGTGACATCATAAGTACCACCACTATGGAGACCAACTCAGATTTTCATCAATAACTATTTTTTTTCAAAAATTTGCATAGAAGAAATTTGTTCTGCACAAAGACACAAAAAATACTAATAGCTCTACCACTCTATCAAATATTGGTCACAGAAAACAGAAAGTATTAGTCACAAAACTGCACCATATCTTGGAAACTATTAAAGACAGAAGCATGCAGCTTTCAGCATTTGATTACATGTGTTTCAAGGATTCATTCAAATTTTTGAAAAATGATCCAATTTGGCCTGACCAGACCTATTTGTCTTGCTTTTTGAAGCTCAATAACCTGGAAACTAATGAAGATAGAAACATTAGGTTTTCACTTATGGATAGCCTATTTTTTTCTATTTTGCATTGGAATATACAATGTATTAAACTGAAACATGTAATAGTATTTAAAAAAAGCACCTGATATGTTAAAACTCATTATTAGAGCCCCATCATCTTTAACTTCAAGCTTATTACAGAGCTGTTTGTCACCACCACACTTACGTTCATGATAGTGACAGAGCTTGACATTTGCAATGTATAGCATATTGTCTTTTGATACAAGGGAAATCTTTGACCCGTGGAATGGAAATAAATGTTTCTTCTCAAATTTGACCCCTTCAAGAGAAAAAAATTTCGCCCTAGAAATAGAAAAAAAATGTTCTTCCTGACTTTGATCCTTCAAGATGAAAAAAATTGCCCCTTTGATTTTGACTCCTAGAAGTAAAAAATGAAATTCCTCTTCAATTTTTAATTTGAAAAAAAGCTTCCCCATGATCTTGAAACTTTAAATTGGAAAAAAATTTTTCTTTGATATTTGCACCCAAAAGTGAGAAAAAATTACGCCTTGACACAAAATTGAAAAAATCTTCCCTTGATTTTGACACTTAAAAAAATTACGCCTCGACACATAAAATTGAAAAAATATCTCCCTCTGATTTTGACACCTTGAATTAAGAAAATCTTGACCCTTAAAATTGAAATGAAATTTTCTCCTCAATTTTGACTCCTAAAATTCCAAAGAGAGAATTCCCCTTGATTTCGACCCTTAAAAGTAGAAAGAAAAGCTGTTTCTGCATACCTTGTCCTGTAAAAGCAAAATATGAGAGTACCTTATTGATTTTGACCCCTTAAAGTCGAAATATTTTCTTCATCCAATCCCCAAATTTAGTGTTTAGGAAAAATAATTTATCCCTGAATTATGCAAAGTATAATTACATCGTAAATTGCATGGCGATACCTTGACCAAAAAACGCACTAATAAAGGTATTCTTGTACCACCAATAGACAGCACAATATGAGGTATGTTTAAAAAAGATATTCTGGCTTCTTCTGAAATAATGAATCCACCCTCATGTCACATTTTGATTTTGAGAATTCATTGAAAAAAGACAACCAAATATTATTTTCTGTTTTCAATATGTTATTAAAAAATAAGGGATTACTTCACCAAAGAATTACATTGTAAATCGATCAACCCCTAAAACCATATTTTGGGGGATGATTTTTAAAAACTAAGTTGCTAAAAACTTCACCAAGGGTTACATCCATATCACAGAAAATTTCATAGGTTTATGTTGAGTAGCTTTGGCAGTTGGTAAGTAAATACAAACAGACAGACACACCTTTGGTAAATTATAATAAGACTAGCATATCATCATCATCATCAGTCTGGTAGCAACCGTCATTGGACATAGACCTTCCCCGAGATTTGCAAGACCTCTCTATCATGAGCATTGCAGAGCCAATACTTTCTGAATTCATCTACCTCGTCACACCATCATACTTTCCGTCAGCCACAGTTTTGCATATAATCTTTGGTTATCCACATTGTGAGTCATTATGTCCAGCAATTGTCAGCTATTCTAGCAACATATTCAGTCCATCGCTTTTTGAGTTTTCATGCAGTTTCTGTGATATTTTGGACTCCAATCTTTTCTCTAATATTCTGTCCTGTCTTATAATCTTTCCATGTGAGGTTGGGCATGATTCTATCATGTGCACGTTGCATGGCTCTCAGTTTGAGGGTCAATCTTTTGGTCAGTTTCCATGTTTTAGCTCTATAGATGATTATCCTGGTTGTATACCTTTCTTTTTAGGACTAGTGGGATTTTCTTGTTCTTGAAAGTTGAGCTTGCTCTACCAAAAACTTGCCAACCTTTCACTTTATTCGTTCTTTTTGTGATGATTTCATGGAGACTCGCTGACCTAGGTTGATATAGTTGTCTACTTTCTCCAGCTCTGCATTTTTGATTTTGATTGTTGTGTCTCTATCTCCAACATGTTAACCTGTAAAAAAAAAAGACGGGGTTATTTATGAATAGATCGCGGCTGAGAACTCCAAAGCGATTTCATTAGGTTTGCTTGACAGATCATCTTATCTAATGAGATATTGTCTTGATTTTAAAATCTGTAGGCAGAGCAGATGATGAGTCAGACTGTAAAGAAGCAGACAGAAACAGATTCCCTGTATGGAGAAACCCTCAAAATATTCAAAAAGGAAACATATGAGATTGAAAAAGAGCTTAATGCTGTTAGTCACGAATTCAATAAGGTATTGTAAGTATCATTTAAATTTGAAACTCAAGTTCGCCACATTATTCAACAAGGCAGGGCTGATCCTAAGGTTTCTGGTGCCCTGGGCAAGCTGAGTTTCAGCCTTTGAAAGTATACGGTAGGCCTTCAATTATCTGGCACCAATGGTATCTGAGGAGTGCCAAATGAGTGAAAATCCCGCTTCACACGGGGATTACTTTTAAGCAATAGCTAACCACCTTGCACTGTTAAAATATCATGTAAATAAGTATAAGATACAAAGGGAACAGAAAAATTAATTGAAGTCCCAGTTTATCATAAAACATTCTTGCATGTTCTTTCAACATATCTTTTGACAGTTACATACCTCAGTGGATGCCAGCAACAGAGATATCTTATCATGCCTTGGTACAACAGCTTATAGCCCCTAATTGCAAGTGTTTCATTCCAGATCCTGTGAATAACTGTACATGGAGTTCAATACTTAAGGGGAAATTTTTACTTTGGAGTAAATTACCTGACCAAACTGTGGTAAACATACCTCTAATTACATCAACTTTTCTCTAACATTGCTGAAAGAAAGGCTGTGTAATGGTATATATTCACTGAAGATTGCAGCATTTTCCAGCCTACAGTTTTTGGGAAAATGGAATTGTCTGACTGTGCCCCAAGTCTCATTGTGCCCCTGTCTACCCTACCAGTAAAAAATGATGGGATCATTAAAGAATTTATAAATTATGCAATGGTTTGGAACAGGAATTCATTTAAAAAAAAAAAAAATTAATGCGGCTCTGGAATGATCTATTTTGAGTTATTTAAAAACGTCCTATTTTTAAAAATAATTTGCCCATAATAAAATACAAAGATTGTTCGCATATTTCGAAAACTTTTTCAACATCATATTTAAAATACGAAGACAGTTTACATGCTCGGGAAAACTTTTTAAAATTTCATTTATAAAACATCAAGGCCGTTTATGAATTTTGAAAACTTGGGCTTTTTCATCAGAAGATGGGACTGGAAATGTATCAAGAAATCACTTTGGAAATTACTCTGGTGTTATGAGAAAAACTATTCCTGGTGAATAAGATTCCATCATATGCATTCATTAGTGTGAGACAGCATGCCTGTTTGCATTTCATATCTAGATTATGAGAAAAAAAATTGTTACAAACAAAATGCACTAAAATTTTTACATACTAAAGGCACAAAAAAATTATTGAAAATCTACAAAGCAGACAATCATTCATTTTAATACAAAACAATTCATTGATTAATAAAATTTTCATACAAATCTAATAATTTAAACAAAATTTTGATTTCAAATACTTTTAATACTTTTTATTAAAATAGAATAATGAATTCCATGAAACTCATGTGGTGTCAAATCTGTCAAAAACCCATCTACATGCTGTATAATGTCCTTGGTGATATTTTCTTTTTGCCATGACGCTCTTGTCAATATGAATTATGATGAGGGGACCTTCTACATTAATGAGGTTTTAAGAAAAGATGTTTAAAATAGATATTTATAGAAAAATGTATTTTTCAAAGCACAATCAATTTCTCATCTGATTGCTCAGTTGCCAAAGATAAAAGAATGCGCATTATCTATTTTCTTTTTTCTAAATTTTGTAATTTTATTATGTAAAAAAAATTTTTTAACAAATTATTTGATTGGAGCAGCAGTTTATTGTTAAGTTAACGTGACTCATTCCAATAAATTCAAAGTCTTTTTAACTATAGCTGTAAAAATAACACATCCTACCAATAACAATTTATTTAAATCATATGATATGAGTCTGCTGTAATGGTTACCATTTCTGTCTCACAACCTTCTGGATGTGGGTTCAAATCATGCCAGGTCTTCTTCATTGTTAAATTTATAAATCGGTTTAGTTCAGCATCACTCTTTGAGCTGAACAGATAAATAAATCAACAAATTTGATTAGATAGTCTTTATATGCATAGATGATATTTGGGTACCAATTAAATTTAAAAAGACCTCAAGCAAGTATAATATGATTTAAACATTGGCTCTCATACAAAATTGTACCAATAGCAGTTCATCTAAAAGATCAACAATCATTTTATATATCATGATATAAAGGTTTTTATTTCAATGCTTTTTTTAATTGAAACTCATTGATTCAAAAATATAATGCAATTCAAGTATTAAAATTGAAAATTTCATTGTTAATAACTTAAGTGTAAGGATTTTCTAACTTCAGCAAATAATAAATCCAAAATATTAACTAAAAACTAATACAAGCGCACTCTGTTGTGATGCGGGTATGGGGTCTAAGAAAGCCAACTGTGGTATAACCAAATTGCGATAACAGCAGGGTGGCTATGGGCGATATTCTACATAAACTAAGTTAAATTAAACAAATAAACAAAGGCATTCATTAATCTTTGTTTTCTTATCAAATAATACCAACAAAATAATTACATTACAAATATACCAAATTTTGGTATTAAAAACAAAATATTTGCATATTCATTTACATCAATGACTAGACCCTCAGCCCCCATGCCTTCTGATACCTTGTACCAGTATGCCTGTGCTTCTGAGTGGCAAAGCTCAAATTAATAAAAAAATAAAAATAAAAAAGGTCATGTTCATTTACTACTGAAATGTTTTTGTCTAATTCATTTAATTTTTTTAGTTGATTTGCCAAATATTTTTCTTTGTGGGAGGTGGGGGTTGTGTCATATCTGTCATCAAATAGGCTTAAAAATAATGCTTAATCTGAAATGTAGGGCTTACGGGTTCAAAGGGACATTCTGTTATTATTTGAGTTTTCTTCAAGGAGTGGGCAATGATATAGGTAAAAATGTAGGGGTCCATCAACCACCTGTCTTGTATCACAAACTGTGCTATAACAAAGCGCGATATATCAAGGGATGCCTTTGGAAAATATGGTTGCAAAGATACCAATGTTATTCTTTTGAAATTCTCTGTCCTATGTGAAAACAAACTTCAATAAATTCAAACTTATTATTTTCTATTGGTTACATTATTTAATCACATAACTAAACAAAAGCTGCAATTTCTCAGACATCATAACAGTACAGCTATAGTTTCTCATATTGAGCACCAAAAAACGATTGGTTAAGGGTGTAATTACCCTTATCTAGTACCAAATGACCTGTACCAAAGATAAATAAACTTTTATAAAAGCAAACACAAATATGACATGGAGACACTAATTTTGTAATTAGAGATAATTTAGTCTACAAAGAATATACTTTAGTTGCTTTTCATGCAAAAAAGACCAGCGGAATACCACTTATTAAAAGATCTTTTGTATCATGAGTTCATTACTCATTGAAGATTTTAAAAATTTGATTGTGTTTTAGCAACGCGATGGAGAAAGCTAAGAACAACTATAATGCGATGAGCAAAGGCATTGTGGATGGTAAACAAAAAATAAAGGTCAATGCAGGAGAATTGATGATATTGAAAGTGAAATTGGACAATCGCAGAACCAGATCAAACTCTTTGACATTAATGGTGAGAGAGCCATTTTGAAAATGTTTGTTGATAAGAATATGTTTACTTTTAGTTTATGTTATGACCAAATCATATTGGATACACCAGTTCTTGTAAAATACCCAAAATTAAGCAAGCCTGCCCAGTATCTAGATGGATGACCAACTGGGTATACTAGGTACTGTAAGTAGCTGGGTATCATGTACAATGCCTCCCATAACAATCCTGTTAATCCTCCTTTGAGACCAATCTCTACACTATGCTCAACAAAACAAGCCAAAGCCTCTCCCTCCATCTGCTGATGGTTTATGTACTTGATTTTTCGCTTAAAATTATCTGAACAAGAATGTTTCTATGTTGGAAATGATATTTTCAGTATTTCTTATTTTTAAATAAAGAATGATATCACTTTTTTCTTTGTTGTATTTATACTTGTTTCATTATTTTCCTCTCGTTAACTTATTATCTTTAAAAATTTATGACTGAAAGTCTGGAGTAAAAAATTAAATGTACTTTTAGATGAAAACCTGTTTGGTATTTGAATCTTTTATAAATTTTCATTTGCTCAGAGTCAGAACAAAAGGGATGGTCTTACACATAGATTGAAAGATTCTAAACGGCAGAAAAGTGAGAACCGGAAACTTGAAGGGGAAATGGGAAAAATGGTAAGAATTTCTTCTCAAATAATGGACAGTGTGATTTTCTTAGTTTGTATCCATGATATGAGATTCTTTCACCCAAGTAAATATTTTGCTGATAGAAATACTGCCTACCCACCATTTGAAACTATGGACTCTCTATCTGAAAGAAATTCTTTTTTTTTCTTCAAAAATTGTTCCATAAAAATTCAAGTATATCATTGAAATCTTTTTGTTGATAATAACTAGTGCTTGAACTTTAATTCCATCAAATGCTACTAAGTGTCTTCTTATGCATCAAAGATTATTCATATTCATTGCTTTTAACTCTTTCACTGCCTGATATAAACTGTAGTTGCCTTTACTTGACCCCAAAGGAAACTTTTTTGATCAAAGACAACTCTAAACTAGCTTTATCAATGCGTATATCTGAGATTTATTTACTCCCCTCCCCTAGGGGGTCAAATCTGACACAATGTCAGACTGATATAGGGACCCACATGTGGGTGTGAGTGCAAGACCAAAATTTACCTAGTCTCCATGAATTGTGTTATAAAGGTATCAAGACAACCCAAAGCCCTTCCCTTTTAATGCAATAAGGAGGTACTACCCTAAGGCAACTGACACTATTGAAATTGGCCATATTTTACCTCCTTGAGGGTCCCATATCAAGTTACAAAGATCAAAACTGTGAATACTGACATAATGAAAAGTATATATTTACAGAGAGAGAGAGAGAGAGAGAGAGAGAGTGTGTGAGAGTATGAGAGAGTATTTGCACTTGTGTGACCCAATATCATAGCAAAGAAAAGTCAACACAGAGGAAAGGGTTGGAAGGATCGTGTCATAAACAAAGCAGGATAATCAATTAATTAACTAGAGAATGCAGGTAGGAACAGGTGAAAAAAAAAGTCTTGTATCTCGTGGGGAATATCATATTTTCAACTTGGTGGTAGTCTAGGAAAAATAATTTTTTTCTTTGCATTCAGTCAAAATGAAGTGGCAGTAATGTGTTTATACACACCATAAATTAAAATGTTGAATTATTTTAAAACTCTATTGCTTTTCTGAGAGCCTTTGTATAGTAATTGATGCAATTTCTCCTGCCTTTATATTGTAAAAAATGTATGATAAATAGTTTCTTTCAATTCATTGTTCATAATATTTTTTTAGAACAAGGAATAAGCAAATGTTTTGCTACTCAGAGTAACAATTAGACTGATATGATTATTAAATCAGAAAGAATGAGTCAATGATTTGAAAATTCTTATTAAAAAAGGCAAGAATGAATTCATATTATAAGTTGTTTTTGCATGCTCACATGATTACTGTAAACATGATAATTGTTTTATATCATATTATATGGTAGTCATTGACTGACTGATATCATGCTATGAGAAGGAAAAGAATATTTCATAGAAGTAGAAATGAGACAATCGTAATTGTAACTTGCTTTTTTCCATATAAGTCCAGTTGTTAAGAGAAAAATCATCAACAGCCTCCTTATTTTACATTGATTTTCACATATGGTTCATTGCTTAAAACTTTCATAATTTTGTCACATCTTGCATGATTCTTACAATATGTAACCCTCAACAGTTGGACTATGTACGGTTTTAGAAAAAATAGTGACAAATACATTTATACAGAGTAGAGCTGGCAATGTCTTAGTGTTACTTTAATCTTTCAACTGAACTCTTCATTCTTTCCATGGAGGCAGATTTTTCTTATTCCACTGTTCATGCCATAAGATATCTCATATCAATTAACTCTTTTTAGTTAATCCATCGTTGCAATGCTGTCTGTTTACCTGAACCAGAGTATATGACTTTTCTGTAATAACTGATTTAGGGATTGAACTTGTGACTGCTTTTATCCACTTGACCATGTGTCCATGGGACTGATATGAGATATCATCTGGTGTAGACAGTGGAATAAAAAATTCACCTCTGTGGATAGAATAAAGGGATTAGTTCAAAATTACCAGAAAGTTACCAATTAGGACAGACTATGACAGACAGCTGAGGAAGGCTGGAGGGTACAATGGCTGAAACATTGCAACTATGATAACCAAAATGTGGACACTGGTCTGATTAAATCAGTGTGTTGTAATGCTAATGATAATTTTACTTTGCATAATAAAATATTCTTGAAAGGTTTAAATCATTAAAAAAGGCTCTTGTTTAGATATTGAGGTGTCCGTCTACTTTTGAAAGGTCTTTGTACAGCCTGAGCCTTCTGATTGAGCCTTCTGATTGAGCCTTCAGTTTCCTTTTTGACTGATGCATTTTTCAGGACTGAAGAATAAAACACTGATTTTCTCACTAGATAGGAATACTTTCATTACTGACATTTGTTAAGTCATCATTGTGCTTTGTTTGTTCTATGTCTTAAATGAATATATTTGTGATTACAGAAAAATGAATTGTTTATCAAGATATTAGAGCTTGAGGAGGAAAGGCAAAAATTAGAACAGGAATTCAAATCATTAGTTGATATCAATTATAATAAAAATAACCACATTGATTCTATACAGTTGGCCTTAGAAAATAGGTAAGTTTAAACTTTTTTAAAATTTAGTATGAAAAGTACTCTAAGATATATAATCCAAATAAAAAAATGAATTTTTGGGATAAGGAAGGAATGATAAAATTTAGGGATGAATCCAATGATTTTTCAGTTACCTTACCTACATTATATATATATATATATATATATATATATATATATATATATGTGTGTTTGCACAATATCTCCAAAAGTTCTCCAAGAATTTAGATGAAATTTTCTGGTAGGGTAGGCTATAAGATAAAGAATAAATACTTTGTAATGCTGCTCAGAAAATGACTATGTGTTATTTGAAGTTCCATGATATACAAATTTCAAAATGTCATTATGCCAGAGCATTATTTTTTAGATGTGACCACACATCTCTATGAGATGCTTTTTGGTTGGACAGTTATATTAGATAACAGAAATAGGAAAGAAGGAAGACGTTATTTCATTAAAAGGTGTGATGTCATTAACATGACATCTTTTCTGATCAGTTTTTTTCTACCAACTGCTGATGATGTCATAAAAAATATCCAAGGTCAGCATTATTTTATTTAAAAAAGCCAAAAATTGTCAATAAACATCAAAAATGTCCATTTATCATTTATATTTAAAATAATACTCGCAGAATATTTCCATATAGCAATATTTTACAAGTATGAGAATCAATTGACATTGGAGGAAGACTACTTGCTCTTTTTCCTCCTTCTGCTACTACTACCATGGATGGTGGACGCATCATTGAACTTATGGTTCTTGTTCTTAATACAGTTACTGGTGCAGAAGTATTTCTTGAAAGTAGACTTGATATAAAAAGATAAAAAAGATAGTGTTAATGGACAATACACATCTATGTACACTATATCTTTGTGTTTACCAAGAAAGAATGCAGGAAAATGTTCAGCACCACACTGCAATCACTTATCATACAAAAAGAGCTCACTCGATCCTTGAAGCTCAAATTGAAAAACTGATACAAACTCTTCACTGGAGCAGACGAGAACATCGAGGTCAACAACAAAATAGCAACCTCTTTGAATAAAGTCACCAGTATGTTTAAACCAAAGAGAGAACAAATCATCTATAAACTCTCTGAAGAAACCAAGAATCTCATGGAAGAATGCAGAAATCTCAAGCCACTGATAACAACCAGAGAAAAGATTGAAGCAACTGAACTTAACAAAACCATGAAAAAAAAATGAAAACAGGTGAAACTTCAGAAAATTCATGACAGTAGTAATAAGAAAAATTCTCAAAAAAAGTTGGGGTTTCAAAATTATCAAAACTCTCAATACAGGAAGAATGCAAATAACTATTGTTCAAAGAAAATGGAGACTTAACTGATAAGGACCATATTGTTGGAGATGCTTGAGAATTATACAAAAATGTCATTTCCTCCAAACAAGGAACACAACAATGAACAAGATATACAAGTTATGAGTGACCAGTTTGAAGAGTTCCCAGAATTTACTCTGTGGGAGGTGAAGCAAGCCATCAAACAAACAAAAAAAAAGAAAGACACCTGGAGTAAATATCACCATTGACCAACTAAATAAAGCTGGTAAAGTTATCCCCATGAAACGAGCCATTCTATTCAACTTATGCCTCAAACAGAGTAAAGTCCCAGAAGATTATAATGCTGTTATATAGAGAGGGGAACCTAAAATATTTGAACAACTATGGGCCAATAAGCCTACTCAACTACACGTACAAATTTTTCACCGAAGTGATCACCAACTGAATCATCAAAATGCTAGATAGGAACCAACCACGGGGATAGGCTGTCTTCGGAAAAAGCTACTCGACTATTGCCCACCAACATTCAGTATATCAATTAAAAGAGAAACCAGCAGAATATAAAATCCCACTCACTGTAGCATTTGTAGACACCAAGAAGGCCTTCAACTTAGTGGAAATCCCTAAGGTATTTGATTCTATCATACTACAAGGTGTAGACCCTGTATATATCAGTGTCTTGCAACATATCTACCAACACAGCATTTCCTTTATCAGGCTACTTAAAGACTGTGAGCCATTTCAACTCGAAAAAAGGGTAAAACAAGATGATACTAGCTCACCCAAACTCTTCACAGCATGCCTCCAAATGATATTCTGAAACCTACACTGGGCAAATGAAGGAATCAGAATAGATGGCAAATATCTAAGTAACCTCAGCTTTGCTGGCAACATCATCCTTTTTGTTGAGAACCTTCATGATCTTCAAAAAAAACTAGATGAATTGAAGGAAGAAAGCCATCAAGTTTGTCCCCAAAAGAAATTCAGTTAAACCAATGTCATGTACAATAAACTTATTTAGGGGAAAGACACAATGATTGAAATTGAAAATACACAGAAAGTAGACTACTTTATCAAGCTTGGACAACAAATTTCCATGAAATCTTAAAAAGAAGAAATCATGCAAAGAATCACTCTAGGTTGGCAAACTTTTGGTAAATCCCATTAGAACTAAAAAGAAGGGTATACAACCAATACATAGTCACCTATGGAGCTGAAACGTGGAAACTAACCAAATGATTGACTCTTAAACTGAAAACTATACCATATGCACAGTGGAAAGATCACAAGACAGCACAGTATATTAGAGAAAAAACAGGCGTCCGAGATATCATAGAATTCATTAGAAAACTCAAGTGGCGATGGGCAGGCCATGTTGCAAGAATGTCAAACAAATGCTGGACATCATAACTCACAATGTGGATCCCCAGAGCTCATATGGAGTGAAACAATGGCTGGCAGAAAATAAGATGGTGTGACAAACTACAGGAGTTGAAAAAGTATTCTCTCCACGATGCTCATGACAGAGAGGTCAAGCAAATCTTGGGGAAAGTTTATGTCCAACAGCAAGTGCTAAAATACTACTGCTAATATAGTTGAGCTTTTCAGAAAGTATTTTCTCCTAGCATTCAAGTTGCTTATAGTTACTGTGATGCATGTGCCAATTGCAGTATAAAATGCTACAAACTGAGTGATAGATTCATTAAGTAATGATATTTTGTTTTATTTTCCACAGTAAAAAACAGAAAGCATTTTATGAACAAAGCCTGTGCCTAACAACCAATAAAATCATAAAATTAGAGTTTGAAATCGCTTTTGCACTTGATGAATTGAAACGGTTACAAGAATCAATTAAAATGTTAACCAATATTGATGATGAAAGACAGATGAAGTTTCGTCTAATGGAAAGGAATTTGCAAGTAAGAGATATTATTATTTTGGTTATTCTCATTCTGATCAGTTGAATCTGTGTCCAAATATTTACCAAATATTTTTGATCTTGGGTTTTATTCCAACTTAGTCTTGAGTTATTGATAGGGATATGGATCAGGATATATTTCTCGGCTTTGTTTATAGGTTCTTATGAGGTAACAAAAGGATACATGCATACTTTCTATTTCATGAGCATTTACTGTTGACTTATTGAATTTGAGTCTTCATATAGGTATAATTCTGTTTCAGCTATTGAAAACTTAGAATCCTCGGAAGCTGATCTGCCTCCTCAATTAGTTCCTGCTTCTTTAGTTGCAATACACTGCCCCAAAGAACATGTATCTATTCAGTTTGAATAGGTTCAAAGTTTCCTGAACTCACAGACAGACACATCTATATTTTTAGATATATAGATAATTGTTGCAACTAATTACTCAGAAAGCAGTGCTATAGAATAAGTCTGAAGCTGAATTCAAACTTTGAGTAATAAATAATTAAAATAACTTATTTTTGGTATACACTGAAATTTGTTTTCAAACTGACAGAAACCATGCAATAATACATATTACAAAGTCTACAGCTCTCTGGATGAGGTAACCTTAAAGCAGCGGCTCCTAAACTGTATGTGGTGACACAAATATTGTGCCGCAGCTATCTATCAAGTATACCGCATAAATTTTTCTAAATACACAAACACATATATCAAGCTTTAAACATATACAACACTGGTATTTTGTCTGTCCCTCTTCCATCACAGGATTGCCAATCAGGTGGTTTTATCAATAGATTTTTTGAGATCTCGACCTTTTTATTGACTGATGAAAAGGAAAGAATTCAATTTACTGACTACTGATTTTGTCCAATTCAATCCATTTTTACAGTTGGTGAGCCTTATGAAATAGTTCTAAGTATACTGTTTGTGATTAACTATAAGACGAATGGTTTACAATTATATTTCAAAGACTACCGCTCAAAGCAACTCATCTACGCTCCATAGCTGTCCATATTGAGCTAGATTATACCAGTTCAGTGGATGCTGTGTAAAGTTTTTAAAAGTTTTTGATAAATTGAATGTCTGTTTTATATAATGGCATGTACTTGGACTTATGGCAGCATGATGAAAGAAATTTAGCAGTATTCTAAATTTTGGTCAGCAACTGTATCATCATCATCATCATCGTTGTCGTTGTCATTGTCGTTGTTGTCGTCGTTGTCGTCATGATGATGATGATGATGACGACAACGACGACGATGATATTAATAGTAGTATATGTAATATTCTGTTTTTGCATTCACAGCACACAATTATTCGATTACGAAGAGAATTAGAGACTGAGAACAACTCTTACTTGGAATTGTCAGGCCAGATAAATGATTTGGAGTTTGAAAAGAGAACTAAAGAAGCTGAGGCTGAACGTGAAAAAAAAAAGGTCAGTTTTGATCTAGGTCTGACAGCTACTGTTCATATTTTACAAGATCAATTGCCCAGTCTCTCAAATGTGTCAGGACAAATCTGACTCGTACACACTCCCGGGCAGATCCGTGCAGACTGGTGCAGGCCAGCGTTCACCCTCCTAAAACCATAAAAGAGTTTATTTTTTTCAAAGTAGAATTCAAGTGCTCAATTTGGCATGAGTTCTTCACATGTTAAAGGAGACCATTAGTTGCAAATTGTACCTGAGTTTCATTGATGTGCTTGGGTCAAGTTGGGGTTAGGGTTAGTCGTAGGGTTAGTTGGGAATAGGGTTCCAGTTTAGCATTATTGTTATATTGTGAATAGAATCTACCCCCACCAAAAAACCCCCCAAATTTTTTCCCTCTCAAAACTGACAGATTTCTGGGAGATTTGAAGGTATAATAGTTTGAGCAAAGAAGATCAAAAGAAAAAATGTTGAACTTCCTCTGCTGGAGCTTAAACTTTATCCACTGATGACATTTTCTGTACCTCTAACCACTCAGCTATTGGAGATACTACTACTTTTGAATAAATAAATAAACCTTTAAATAAAAGCTTATGAATTAGAGTGAAAAAATAAAACCAATCACATTTGATCCCCTCACATGTGTGTGGGTTCAAATAAATGGTACGAAAAACCTTCCTTGAATGATGTTGATATACTATGGGTCTAACTCATGTAGTTTTGGGGAAAATACCAAATGAAAGGAGAAAAAAAAGTTTTAGAGCATGAATGCTGACACAATACAAATTGATGATTTTTATTTATTGCAAAATCCATTTTAAAAATGTGCGTTGAAGGTAAATTGAGACTTGATTTTGAATATCATTATGTTTTATGTTAAGAGTTTTCTACTCGTACAGTAGATAACCAAAATGATTATGCACTTTTCGGAAAAAGCATAAAACTTCTAAAATAGTACACAACATAACATTAATTTTCAGATTTGACTGCTGAGGACCATGAGAAATAAAATTCAAGATGTCCACCAGTCGACCAGGTCTAATATTTAAACATATTTAATTTTGGAAACAAGCAGTGTAGAAAAACATTTAAGATAACAATTCTGGTTAGGTGTCCATTCATTTTGGTGATACTTTTGAGATCACCAGAACCCAAGGAAAGGTGTTTAGATCAAGGTCAAATTGACAAAACTTTTGCAAGTAAATTTAGTCCTGGGCTGCATGATGATTACGTTAAAAGCAAAACCTCACTGAAATATCAAAGCTTATATGAAAAAACATTTAACCAATTTTTTCAATGCAATAGATAATTTATAGTCTAGAATTTATGACATCATTATTTGCAGTAATTTCTGATAGTTGGGTGGATTTATGAAAAATTCCACCCTAACCTCCCCACTCCAAAAGGGTTTCTCAAAATTTTTGCTGTGGTATCAGGGTGCTTGATAACATACCAAAAGTCTACCACAATTCGACCACTGAAACGATGATGCCTAAAATTGCTACCAAATCTTTAAAATGCCCATCACTTGTTTATTATTTACCCCAGACATGTTCTTCAACATTTTTTTTAGTTTCAAGAGTGGTTGAAAAGATATGAAATTTTCACCTCAGTCTAATCTTTGGAAAGGTATAAATTCCAAGATGGCATCTAAGATGGCGGCCAAATCTTCAAAATGCCTATTACTCATTCATTATTTATCCAAGGCAAGTTATACAATGGTCCTTGTAGTATCAAGAATGCTCAATAACATATTAATATTCTACCACAATTTGACCACAGGAAATGTTTAATTTTCAACATGGCGTCCAAGATAGCCATCAAATGTTTAAAATGCTCATGGTCAGACAACTGGAAAGGATCAAATATGTAGATGACTGACAAATCTTCAAAATACCCATTAATTTGCCCTAGGCAAGTTTTTTTCATTTGACACTTAAAGAAACCGTTGCATAAATTGCCAAGAGTAAAAAATGAACAAGTGCTGGGTAACATTTGGCCACCATCTTGGATGATATCTTGAAAATCATACCTTTCTAGAGATTGTACTGTCATAGAACTTTGACACTACAAGGAGCCATTGGAAAAACTTGCTTAGGTTAATTAATGAACTAGCAATCTGTTACCACAAAAAAAATTGAAAAACCCTTTTTTAGGGGATAAGGGTTTTGTTTTTCATAAATGCACTCGACTATGCAATAGATATCAGAAATTACTGCAAAGGATGATGTCATAAATTGTGGTTTGTAAATTACCCATTGCATTGTTGAAAAAATTGGCAACATGTTTTTCTCACATCTGCTGTACCTGTGCTTTGATAATTCAGTGAGATATTGCTTGAAACATGATTAACATGTTGCACAGCATAAAATTTACTCGCAAAAGGATGTCTCTTTCACTTTTTTATCAATTTGACCTTGATCTAAATGCATTTCCTCAGGCTCTGGTGATCCCAAAAGTATCACCAAATGAATGAGCATTTCCTTTTTAGACATGTCACCTTAAACGTTTTTTCACTCTGTTTGGTTCTCTGATTAAATGTGTTTGACGATTAGACTCAGTCGAATTTTTGCCATCTTGAATTTGACCTCTCATGGTCCTAAGCAGTCGAATCTGACCTCACTCAACATCTGAAAATTAATTTTAAGGTATGTACTATTTTAGAAATTTCATGCTTTTTTCAAAAAGATCACAATCGGTCATAATTTGAAGACTTATCTGCTGTACTATATGGTTTCGCTTTTGTGTTTCAATACTATTTTGAGGATGTTTACCAAAGCTGACTGTGTGCAGCTAGACTGCCATGGCTGTCCAAACTCCTTCTCTGTTGGCACACTTTATTATGGACTGCATGTCCGTAGATGTAAAATTGCAGCGTTTTTCCAAATCAGATAGTACCTTCATAGTCTGAAGTAAGGAGATTGCTGCAGGAAGTCCTAGCTACTTCAGGGGAGAATCATATGAAGTGAATGGTGGTGGAGGATTATTCACAGACTATAAATAGGTTTGCCTTACTTGATCCACTCTCCTGAATTGATGATGTGGTGAACTAAGTTGCCAAGTACTGTTTCTTTAGCACTCCTAACTTGGGAAGCATGTACCACCAGATAGCAATTAAAAACTTTGACAAGCAATATACTGCTTTTGAGGTTGATAAGCACCTTTATCAGGCCTGATGAATACTGTTTGGAGTAACTAATGGTGTAACCTGCTTCCTGAGAATTATCAACATCATTTTTTCTCTAATTGACCTATGAGGCCTTACCTGCTGTGTCATAAATGAGTGGGAAAAAACGATGGGTGCTTTTTCTAGCATACTGTTTGAGTGAGAGGCTCTCAAAATAGGCAATGTCTTTTTATACCTGGGATTTTTGGCTATTTCCAGAGCATTGAAGGAGGTAATAAATGAAATCATTTGGCAATATGCTTAAGATTGAAATTTCAAAGATTTTCAAATTCAAAACTATTGGAGATACAGACGCAATATTTTGGATTTACCCATGGGTTTGGTATAGGGGTATCTGTGTTTTTTTTTTTTTAGCGGAATCTGAGAGAGTGACCTGAGGAGCACGAGGCATCGTTCATTGGGTGTAAAAGGTCTGCCTCTAGTGCTGTGATGATAATCAAACGATAATAGTAGAGAAAACTGGGCCTCTCATCAGAAGCTAGAAATGGGCATTCATAAAAAAATCCCTTACGGAATCTCATCGGTGCTATAAAAAAAGGTTTTGTGGCAAAATGAATTCTGTCATATTAATTGCCGTTTGATAGTGTTTTGCAATTGGAATTTTGATTTAGACAAACAATGTTTTACATTCTAAATGCACTCTGATTTTAATAGAAAAGAGAAATGCATTTTAAATGCATTTAAATATTTTGCTCATCAAATACTAAAAAATATGAAAAAGAATGTAATATTATCTGTATATCAAACATTAATGGAAATGTTACACCTTAAGTATTTAAGCCAGCAAGATTAGAAAGAAAAATTAATTATTCTAAATGTTTTGAAGTATCTTGCTACGGTGAATGAGGCTACTAAAGATTTGGAAGTGCTGAAAGAGAAAATAAAAAGGCTGACTCTTCTGAATCAACAAAAAAAACAGGTAAATTGTTTTATCTTTGATTTAAGCAGTTTAAATAAACAAGATTGGGGACAATTTGAATGCATGTTACCAGTTTTTTTGTCACTTGATTAAATTCCTCAGAAAAGATTTGCTGATATGGCAGTCACACTGGAAATATTTTCAATAGTGATGTCAGTCATGTGATAAGTATTACCAGATAGCTACCTTGTCAGTGAAATCAATCGAGATTTTCTTTCTGCTCATAACTTGTTCCTTGATCATTTCTCCATTGATTGATATATTTTTCATTCCAAAATGCAGTAGATAATATTGTTTCAACAAGGTTTTGTCGAGCAAAGATCACCTCACTGCACTGGATGCAAATGGTCTGTTTAGCTCTTGTACAGTCCTACCCCTCATCCCATATTGAAATAATGAAAATATCTCTTGATCTGAATTCTCTATGCTTTGTTCTTAATTACCTTAGGTTACACTTCTTTCTTCTGGGTATTTTAGTATGTCACACATTGGAATTAATATTTCATGAGTGAAATAATTGGTGATAAATAAAAATCATAGAATTGTGCAACCGATTGCATCTAATGTTTTAAGCATCATCATAAACTTATTTGAGAAATTTTTGATCTGAGAGTTTTACGTATACTGACTTTGAATCTTACTACCCCATCCCACTGATGCCAATTTAGCTTTTTTGGGACCTTAACCCCCAATTTCATCCCAGAAAGTGGGCAAATTTCACCGTAAAAAGATTTTTTTTGTGTATTATTTTTCTCTTTTGGACCATATAGAAAGGCTAGATCCCATTACATTGATTGTTAATTTTTTTTGAAAAAATTGCAACTTTAAATGTTTTGATCTAATGAGCAGATTTTGGTCGAATGAAGTTTTTTGTGTGCAGTAAAATACCCTTTATCTTGTACAATAACTTTCAGTATCACTACTCACACTACTTAGCTTCACCTGACCTCTCTATTTCCAACATAAAAGAGACTTACAAATTGTAATGTTTCAAAAATGAAAGCGATTTAAAATCCTAACATTATCCACAATGTGTACCTAAAATATACCAAATGATCAAAATAGAGATATCTTTTTCAAGTTTACATAAATTATTTAATCTTATTAGTATTTTTTTCTTTTAGCGGAATGCCTGATTCTCTTGTCTCTAAAATTTGAATTCTTCTAACTATATTTCTGTTTGGTTCTTCAAACCGTTATGACCAGCATATCTCAATCTAACAAAAAACAGAAAGCGACATATTATAAGTAATTTTTTAATTAAGTTCAAGAAAAAACAAACATTATGGTCAGTTTTGTTTTAGCAGATTGGATAACACTGAAAATTATTGAACTATTATGCTCTGTATTTGCTTTTAGGTACTCAATAATCAAAATGGTTCAAACTGGCAATGTTCTTTTGTTTTTTTAAAATTATCTGTGTATGTAGGAACTGGTTGTCTTGGAAGAGGAAAAAATAAGAATCAAAGAAGAACATGAAAAATTAATTCAAGAAAATGAAGAGTATCTGTCTAAATTGATACCTTTACATCGAAAATCTGAGGTAAGTATATTTTGATCTCTGACTAGAAAGTTGAAAGGTCTATCTTTTTTCTTCAAGAAGACCAGACTGAAATGAATTTGCATAAACCCCTGATAGACCAATGAAGACCAAAATAACATTGAAAAATATAAGCTGCTCATATAAGCAATTTCCTGTATAAAAACTGTCGAATGAGGTGTTAATCTCTGGTTGGTTCAACAAAAATATTAATGTCTTATTCAGAATGAATAACAAGACTACTGCTAAAAAATGAAGCCACTATTATTTAAATATTTACATACATGTAATGCCACATTTGATCTCGTCTCTGAGAATTCTGATGTCTTTATCAAGAAAAAGTTTTCCATGTTAAGATAAACTAGCTGAGCATAGTGTATGCAGTTGAGTCTTCGACAGCATGTCTTCTTAATTTTCATAGCTTCAAATGAAAATCTATGTTTGAGTAATCATCAACCCAAATGTAATATGTATTTATGTAGGAAAAAGGCAAAGAACTTTGGAAAAAACTTATTGAAAAGAGAAATGAGGTGGAGAGGATGCAAATGGGAAAAAAATTTATGAACGAAGAAGGCAAGTCTTTGGAGGCTGCAATTATAAATGCAGAAAAAGAATTTGAGAAATTGAAGTAAGACTCTTATTTATTCATCATATACTGTTCTATATGTCCTCAGAATGTGGGGTAAACAGGTAAACCAATCACTGTAAGAATGTAGAATGAATGCTTTATAAGTACCCTCAGTTGCCATGGATTCCACTTTTTATAGACAGTGATATTTGTTAGATAATTGCTGACAGACTTTTCAACAACATTTATCCAACAGAAGTACTTACAAACTCATTTGTTCTTTTGATTACATCTTCCATGTTTTTCCATCGCTTCGTCCAATATAGCCATCTCCCCAAAGAAAATAAAACACTCCCCGGTTTAAGGGATTCAATTCAATATTGAATAAAAACATAATAGCTCTTCACTTTCCCTCTTTTATTTTGAAGGGAGCTGAGTTTCTACAAAAATAAAAACATATTTTTGTGTCTCACTAAATAGACATATTTTTCCGCAGATTTTCCATTCAGTTCTTCAAAAATGAGACATCTTCAATCTTCAGGCAAATGTGATCAAAACCAAATGGACCTTCAAGCTAATTTTCTATTGTGCTCTCTAACAAAGAATTTTTTCTTTGTCCATTAGCTGCAAACACATTGTTTGTTCATCTGTCAACACTATCCATGTCTATATTGGTCTAGTGGTTGATTTGTTCAATGACCTCTAGGTTTTATCTAAGATGATATGCAAATTCATCTATTCAGGTAATGTTCGAACTTACATGATACTTTTAGCACCAGGAATTACCACTTTGTGACAAATGACTTTGGTTATTTTGATCACATAGTCCAACAGTGATACTAGTTAGCTCCGTTCTCCAAACATCAATTCAATTTTGGTCTACTTCAGAGATTCAACTTCTTCTTATTTTGGTATTCCCAACATATATCTGCGTTCTATTGTCTGTCTGCCTCAGACCAAGGCCACACTTGGCATCTTCAGACATTCACATTTGCAATATGTCAATTTCTGCAATGTAAGGTCATGTTTGATATTATGGTATTAGCCTTTGACCAGCCTTTCCTTACTATGCAGTCCAGGGATTAGTAAATTCTTTTGGATGGATTAGAAATGTTTTAGGTCTTTCGGGCTAAAATAAATGAAAAAAATGAAATGATCAAAATGGAATAATTAAACAAGGAAATGATAATGGCTTGTTCAAATTTTGTGTATATCAATAGAATAGTTGGAAAGTGTCGTGTAAAACCATTCTAGCTATAAGACGATTTGTTTGAAGCCAATGCCATAAACTGGAACTTTTCTTTAGTTTTTAATCTTGAATTTTGTTATTCCTCAATCAAAATATATTAGGAAAACAATTAAGATTAATTTACATATTTAAATCAAGTATAGAGAAAAAAACTTTTGAAATATAAATGGACAAATACAACTGAATTTTCAAGAATTTAGATGAAAACTGAAATTCTTGCTGTTCTGAAAAACCTACAATGTTGTGTTAGGTGTATATTGTTGAGTGTATTTGACAAAACTAGAATAGATTACTCTAGCATGGAGTCAACTTAGATGTGGGGCCGAATTGTTTCAATTGGCTTTAAGCTGGCTCTGTGCATGCATACATATTCATTTATATAGAAGAGCAATCCCAAACATGTACTGAGAAGCATGCAAACACTCATATATTTATATGAAATAGTCTGAGAAGACTAACAAATATATTGCAGATAAAAATGAAATAATTGTAGTATATGATGTTGAAAAGACTGTTTAGATAATTTAGTACATTACAAGTTCGTAGTTTGTGTTAGTTAGCTGAAAGCACAAGATAAGGATCTTCATTTGTAAATTTACCAGTTGATAAAAGATGGAGTCAACAGCAGTTAGTATAGTATAACTGAAAGTATCAAGTTTGTTATTCTTGAGAATATGAGAAGAGAATTTTGTAAATTCCTTTGTGTTGGATAGCAAGCCAACATTATTTTTCATCTTGTAATCTTTTAGATATGAATGTATCCATCATAAGGTGCTATGTTTAAATACAGTGTTTGTTTTCAGAGAAGAAGTACAAGAACTCGACTTTAAGGTAGCAGCTGCCTCTAAGCTTCATGCAGACACCAGGGCCCGATGGAAACAAGTGTATGGTAAGAATATTTATGATTTAGTTCTGCCAATGAAGTTGCACAAGGTATATGAATTCACTCATATCTGTCTGTTGAGCAATTTGTTTTCAATGAATTTCAATGATATTTTGTGACATTGGGTGAGAAAAAATTGATTAAATTTTTTGGCGGATCCAGGTTATAGTTATATCTGCAGAAGCTCTCAATGAATTTCAATGAAATTTTCTGGAAGTGTAGGCTATAGGCCAAGGAATAATTTTAAATCTTGAGGTGGATCAAGGAATTTCTTTGCTTCATCACTGAGGGATATTTATTTACTTTTTTTTCGTATACATTTATAGATTCTCTGTTTGTCCCCCAAATATCTCATAACTCAATGAATTTTATTGACATATTTCAGAAAGCTTAATCAAGAAAAAATTGATTAAATTTTTAGGCAGTCCCAAGAATTTTCACAGTTAATGCCACTGCATTATAGCTATATATGAACTGATTTTCATTTGTTTTTTAGTGAAAATGGTGTTGATACAGGTATGCGTTCTCAGAGTGTTTTCTAGTTCACTGCATGTAATACAATCAACCTCACTTCCATTACTACAAATCTTCACTAGATTGTGTAAATACTTCCTTATGTTGTTTTAACCACAGTTAACCAGTTGGAAAAAAGAAAGGCTGAAGTGGGCATAAACACATGAATCATAAATGTTTGAGTTGGTATTTTTCACTTCCAAGTTTTTTTAGTATTCTGAGGCAAGAACAAAACAATGCCCTTCCATAAAGTCTATGTAATAGGCCTGTTTTCCTTTTGTGAATTCATGCTACATTTGTCAACGATTTTGAGAAGAGTCATTATCATTTGAAGAGGTTTTTGGACCATTGAATTCATTCTTCTCGTTAGTGTTGCTGTTGATTTGAAAAAAAAACAACTTCAGTTTACTACTGTTACTTGATTCTACTGAAAAAAGGGTCCCCCTCATTACAATTATTAATACAACAGAGGAAGGCCATAGAATGGATTGGCCAAAATGTTGTGTGAACAACAAAAATAACAAGGATGAATTAGATTGTCTAAAAAAATCTTTGATTCTGGCACATTCATTTTCAACCTTAGATATTGCTTAATGCATAAGGTATTTCACATCCACAAAAACAAGATATGCTTCTCAACCTGAGAAATATTCAATGCATACTGGAGGGAATCATGCTAAACATTTCATGGAGATGTCACAAGACAGCACAATACCTTAGAGAGCAAAAAGGTATCAGAAATATCCTAAAAATTGCACCTTGATGCTCAAAAGCAAAAAAACTGGCAGAATTTGGGGAAGGTTTATGTACAACAGAGAATTTTAAAAGGCTGATGATGAGGTTTATGGTCACTGGGAATTCATAAGAACAAAACTGATACAACCTTTTTATTCCTTTTTGCAGAACGATCACTTCAGGAGCAAAAAGATCACAAACGTTTGATATGTTGTCGAAAAGAAACCCTTGAAGATATTTTGGTAGGTAAAAGCTGGCAAGATATTTTTGCTGCAAATTCCTCTAGAAAAAGATCTTAACAAATCAATTTAGTCATAAAAAATTCTTTAAAAAATGATACAAACCTACTTTACAGGAATTCTTTTGATCAGGTTCACTGGAGCACTTTTAAATTGAATTAGTTTGTTTCAACATCAGTCTTTTTTTGAATAGAAAGAGAAGTAAGAATCTATCCAACTCCCCAAAAGGGCAGAATGTGACACAAGATTGGTTTAATGCAGGGGTCAATACAATGTATCTTCTAGCAAAAAAAAAAATATTGCCTAGTCCCTACGAACAATGTTATGAAGGTGTCCATGACCCTCCTAGTGCAATGGAGAGATGCTGCCCTAGGGCAACTGACCCCCTGAGACAGGACATCTGATACTTTTTTGAGGCTATAGGGCAAATCCTGGGCTGGATAAGTAAGAGAAGTAAGGCATAAAATTTCTACAGAACTTTTTACAATAATCCAGTCATTATTGAGAAAAGGATTTGAAGCCAGGAGAAAAGACATTAATGAAAGAAAAAAAAGAAAAGCCACGAAATAGGATTTGAAACTACTTCATTCTCAGACTGAATCCTTCTTTAGAATTATAGGATTGTAAGAATAATAATGAATATGTACTAGAGAGGGAAATATAGATAAAAAGATAATAAAATTGCAAAATGTAAAAATTCTTATAGCAAATCTCCCTTTTGTTAATCCCCAATCTACAAACCTGTTTGTTTATCCTCATACTTTTTGTTTTCAATCCTACATTTCTGAATATTATCTGAAATTTCAAAGATACTGCTCATATCTTATGACTTGTTTGTTATTCTATTTCAGAAATAACTTTCATTTTTACTTTAACTGTTTTTCATATGAATGGTCTGAAATGATGGCATTCTCTTCCTCTCATTTTATTCTGCATTCCTTGAAAAATTTGTCTATCAGACAAAGCATAAAAGGATAAAAATCTGAACTATTTTGATATTCTGTTTTAAATCAACTCAAAAGCAATTGACAAATCAAATATCAATCACCTACAAGTATCATTCATCAAATTATTTCCAACCTTTATAAATTTTCCGAAGCTCATAATAATAGATAGAAAAATGTCCAAAATGATAATGATGATGATGATGATGATGATGATGATTTTCTCATGGCTGTCTTACAATTTCTCACATCTGACTTAGATTGAATCTCTCGGCTATTGCATGTTGTGATAGTTCTTGACTCAGAAGTTAAACTATCCTCCCATATTCAAAATCAAAAAGCTTTGTTCTCTTTCCCAGACACCATTTTTGACAACAACAGAATTGAATTTTGAACCCTTTATTTCACATCAGTCATCAAGTTCAATGGTAACAACATGTTTTAAATGATCAGAATCCCTTTACATCTACTCAACTCATGATCACTGCTCAACTCTTTATTATTGGACAGTGTTTATAAAAGGACCAACCCTAAGAAATAACCTGCTGATGAATTTATTCCAGACAAGTAATGAAATTATTCAAAATTTTCACTGGAGTTTGAAGCTTTGTGGTACAATGTATTTCAGTTCAGTTGAAGCTAATCGTTTTATCAAAAACTTTTCCCCTGTCAGCAAAAGAAACAACAAAGTCTTGAAGAGAATGAACAGTTAGCATCCAAGTACCGAGCAGCACAAAACACTTTGATGCAGATGAAGAAGGAATATGTGCAATTGTCGGCGGATACAATACGGCTGAAAAAGGCACTTAAAGATATAAAACAAGTAAAGTAGAGGGCTTTTAGCATCAGCAACTTTCTTCTGGCATATATTTTTATCTTTGTGACTTTGGTTTTTCACCATTTTCTTCCAGAATTAGAGTTTGAAACTTGATTAAAATCACCCATCAATACCTGTTTGCTTGCAAAAGATTAGGTTGATTATTAGTTAATATTTAGAGAACAGGTTTTCAAACCTTAAAGAGTTAAAACTCTTACAA
Organism: Thysanoteuthis rhombus; assembly: GCA_963457665.1. NCBI lineage: Eukaryota > Metazoa > Mollusca > Cephalopoda > Oegopsida > Thysanoteuthidae > Thysanoteuthis > Thysanoteuthis major. The sequence continues at coordinate 25,393,398 of OY735200.1, forward strand.
ACCACCAATTATTTATTCATTTTTAGTAGATGAAGTATTGTAAATCCTTATCGTTTTTTTAAATTTTCATACAACTATTTACCTTCAACATGAGATTTTTGTTGCTTTTTCTCGTGACTTCATTCATACCAGATTCCTTTTGGCTGTGAATCAATAAACAGCACAGCTTGGAATAAAGAATAAGCTCCTGGTGAGACTTGAATTCAGGCTCTTGTATGTCAGAGAAAGGCTAGTTATCTGTTCTGTGTTGAAAAGCAACAGAAATATTAAGGTGAAAGTAAATAGTAGTATTAAAAAACATTGTTAATAATGAAAAATAAAACAATGTTTAAATACTAGCATTGCTCAGAATTTCTATTAATTAACATAACTCAATAACCCATGTATAGATATACTAAAAATAATCTTCATAGATATCTTATTTACATAGCCACCTCAAAGAACAATCCAATCAACATAATTATCTTTGACTGACCAAACACAATACAATCAAATAACCCACTAAGATCATATAAAAGGGAAACCCAACATTGGGAACTCTACCACTTGTCCCCTCCCAATCAGGCCTTGAAATATGGCACCTTATAGTTGATAAACGATAATGAAGCAGTACAACTGTTTTATGTAACCCTCACTTAATGACACCATATGAAAAACTGTAACATCATTTGCTGGTGCTCACTCCATTGTATTACCCTAAGATCAGTGGTCAAGTGCAACATATGACATACACTGGGTCATACTTAGTAAGATTATAAAAGGCCATGAAATGCCTATTGTGTCACCAATAAGATACATTCAAAATATATCCTATTTGTCCCCCCACTCCTAGAAATATGTGTCCATCCCCCCGAATTTATCCTCCTCCAGCAGATGACCATGCACACACACACACACACACACATACACACACACACACACACACACATATATATATATATATATAGAGAGAGAGAGAGAGAGAAAGAGAGAGAGAGAGAGAGGGGAATAGAGAGATGCTCACACACACACACACATACATATATATATATATATATATATATATATATAGAGAGAGAGAGAGAGAGAGGGGGGGAATAGAGCGATATTGTATCTTTATGTATGAAATATGTATTTTAGATATGTTTTACAATCGTAGCCTACTTTTCTTTTTTTTTTTATTACTTGTTGCAGCTTCTGAAACTCCAAATGAATACACAGTACAACTGCAAAAATCATTACCAATACCGTGGCCTCTACCACAGCAAACAGTTGGCTTATTTTGTGAACATATCTCAGGGCAGTCATGATAAAACCATGCTGCTGAAATCTGATTTCCAGTCAAAATTAAAGAGAATGAGCACTCGTTTGACAACTCACTTGTCAACCATCTTCCCAAAGAGGCAAAGCTTCTTACCTCAGATCAACCAACCTACTTCTTGATGTCTGCAACCCAAGCCAGTCAATCAAAAAAACCAAGATAGTTTATTGAAAAAAGTGAAAAAAGGAAAGTCAAACTCCTTAGTTATGGTCTTCATGGTATGATAATTTTTAATAAACTTTAACTGGTTTCTTACATGACTTCAAAAGGCTGATGTGATTCTGTTTCTAGACATTACTTTCCACTCTCCAGTAGAGGGGTTCAAATAAAATTCATTTGTCTTGAATCTATTCAACCCTTATTGTAGAATCTATCTACTAATTCTCACACACACACACACACACATATATATATATATATATATATATATATATATATATATATTATATATATATATATATATATATATATATATATATATATTATTATATATATTATTATATATATATATATATTGTATATATATATTCCTAAATTTTATCCGATCTTAACTATTCTTCCTCTGAGACCTATCTTTGCCCATTTCATTTCACCGATATCGAACTCCCCCCCCCACACACATACGCACAGCTTTGCAACTACACCACCGTGTCTTCACCACGTGCTACAAACGCGTATCACCTCTCACTCTCGTGAATGAAATGGCAAAGCTTTTCTACTATCCGATAGTCACGATATTCTTTCCTGAACTTCTTTCCTTCGGGAAACACGCATGGATAAAACTCCATGTTCTCTGTCTTTCATAGTCTGTTCGTCGAGCGTCTATCAGCGTCAGAGAATAGCCCCCAAGTTGACTCACTTACTTGGCAGGAAGGTTCGCACATTGAACCCGGTTTCCACGTATTGTCTTAGAGCGGTCCAAGCATACGGAATCCAAGCAGTTCAGACAAACTCCGCTTCGACACCGACGCCAGTACTATCAAGACAAGAAAGCTTCCACCTTTTGCCATCTCTTCTTCTATCTCTTCTCCTAACATTACTTCTCACGATCGATCGCGTTTATGTTATCCTTACATGTACCTCAACTACATTCTTCATTCTTGTATTAAACGTACGTCTCTTGTCTGGCCATAATACTTGTATGTGTTCATTCCATTTTATTTCAATGCACGTCCAACTTCATACTTGGCGCGTATTCTATTCACTTCCAAACACCTTCATTCTCCCTCCACCAAAAACAGGGCCGGCGCGCTACACATCAACCCACGAGAATCCAAAATCTTTGTCTCTCAAACATCATCACTTTCATCGTCCCATCAACAATCCATCACGCTGTTCGTTTCAACTCAAGCCGTCACCCTAAAACAATAAAAGGTTTCAGAGCCGTTTCGTCAGTTGCATTAACAAGGTAGATAACGAAGAAGTATGGGTAACTTTTTTTTATAATCGGACATCATGTTTTCAATATGGAATCATTTACATTTCTCCACAGATGCAGCATGTTCTTTTTGTAGAGTCGTCGTCATGTTTACCGGTGATTGGATCTGAAATCATAACGGGCTTTCCAACAATTGCATCGACGGTGACAGTGTAAGTATAGAATGCGCACATATCGAGAAACAACGCTGTCGAAATTCAGAACATGTTGGACGACACCTGTGAGAGACGAATCGGGCGAGAAGCCTCCGCCATTGTCCGAAATAGTCTGTACAGTCTCAATCCTTCCCTTTATCCCGATCTCTTCTTGTCTCGCCCTCATTGTTTTTGGGACAGTTTCTAGTACACCCACTATGACTGGCACTACCCTGGCTTTCATGTTCCACATCTCCAGTTCTCTCGCTATATCCTGGTATTTTTCTAGTTTTTCACTCTCCTTCCTCTTTACTCTTTTGTCTGCAGGTACAGCCACGTCTACTATTTGGCAGATCTTCCTCTTCTTGTCTACGATTACCAAGTCCGGTCTCCTTGCCTGGATGAGGTGGTCGGTTTGGATGTTAAAGTCCCAGAGTAATTTGTGGTTGCCATTCCCCAGAGCTGCCTCTGGTTTGTGCTGATACCACTTTTCCGCATGGTTGAATCCAATTCGTTTACTCAGCTCCCAGTATATCATTATTGCTACTCTATCGTGTCTGTGCTTATACTCCTTCTGGGCGAGTTGACTACATTCACTAGTTATGTGATTTACGGTCTCATCTCTTTCACCGCATAGGCGGCACTTGCTGTTTGTCTGTGTTCTGTCGATTTTTGATTTTATATAGTTTGTCCAGATGCTTTTGTTTTGAGCTGCCATGATAAACGATTCCGTTTCTCTCTTCCGGTTTCCTTTCCATAACGATGTTCATAATCTCTCGTTTGCCACATCTTGTATCTGTCTTTTGAACTATCCGTACAATTTTTTCTTTTCCCATTTTTCTTTCCTAGTTTGCTGTGCTGTTCCATTGTTTTCTACTTTGTTGTTTGTTGCGCTGTTTCGGGGACTCTTTATAATTTCTTCACTGTTTGCTTGCACGTACTTTTCTAGATCTGCTTTAGCTCTCTGGACACAGTCCTCTATGCTGATGAGCCTCCTGCTACCTTCTTTTCTCTTAACGTATAGTCTATCTGTGTCATCTCTGGTGTGTAAGGCTTTATGCATTGTCATTTCCTTGTTCGCCAGTCCATTGATTGGAGTTCTTCCTTTGTCCATCCTAGGAATGGTCCTGTGTATCTCACTACTGATACAGCCCAGGTGTTCATTCCTTTTATTAGATTTCTGCTGTTTAATTTGGTCTCTAATATTTTCCTTATCCTTCTAAGGTATTCTCTCTTCATTTTCACCTTCATCTCTTTCCGTTTCATCGTGTCACATTCAAGGACGCCCAGGTAGTTGTATCGGTCTTGTGCAGTCAGTGCTCTAATCTTACTGTTGTCCGGGAGTTTGATTCCTTCAGCCATTGTGAGCCTTCCTTTGTGCATTACCATGATTGCACATTTTCTACTCCAAATTCCATTCCGATGTCATCACTGTATTCTTTTACTTTGTTGAACAGCATCTCAAGCTCTCCCCTATTTTTTGCTAACAATTTTATATCATCCATGTACATTAAGTGGTTGACTTTTCCTTTTGTTTTGGAAAAAAGGTATCCTTTGCTGTTTTTCAGGATTCTGTTAAGTTGTATCATGGTGAGAACAAATAATAGTGGGGACAGCGAGTCTCCTTGAAAAATTCCTCTTTTTATCCTTACCTCAGCTAAGTTTTCTCCTGTGGCTGTCAAGTCTACTTTCCAGTTTTTCATACAGTTTCCGATGAATCTAACCACCGGTTCGCTGATCTTGAACATTCTAAGGCATTCAAATATTCAACTATGTGGGATCATATCGTACGCTTTTATTGTAATCTATCCATCCCATTGCGATGTTCTTTTTCCTTTTTCTTACTTCTTTTAAGATCATCTGGTCGATGTAGAGTAAGTCATTTGCCCCCCTTGGTTCCTTTTCTGCAACCTTTCTGTTCTTCTGATAATAGTCCTCTTCATTCCATTGATATATACATTCTCTTCGCTATTTGTCCGGTCAGTGGTAAGCACATGATTGGTCTATAATTGCTCGCCATACTCCCCTTTCAGGGTCTTTTTGGATGAGGGTGGTTCTACCTTTGGTCATCCATTCTGGTGCCTCACCTTCTTTTATGCAACTTTGGAGTAGGTGGATGAGTCTGTCAAGTAATGTGGTGAATTTCTCGAACCAATATCCATGGATCCCGTCGGGACCTGGTGCTTTCCAGTTGGTTATTTTCCTAAGAGTGTGTTTCAATGTGGTTTCATTCAATAATATTAGTTATCCATTGTCTATATCTTTGAGTTCTTTTTTCATGTTTCCTAGCCATCGCAAGGTTATTTTGTGTCTTTTCGGGTGCTCCCATATGCTGTTCCAGTAGTTCTTGGTCTCTGTGGCGTCTGGTTTTATATTCTGTCTTCTTTCTCCGTTCAAATCTTGGTAAAACTTTCTCTCGTTGTTTTGGAATGTGCGGTTTTGTGTATATTGGGCTGTTCTTAGCCTGTATCTCTTCAGTCTTGCCTCCTTGGCTAATCTCTTCTGATGTATCTCTTCCACTGCAGTGGGGAGGCCTTTTTGTGTTATCTTGTATTTGTTCCATAGTCTTACTCGTGGTCTGTCTGTATGTGGTGCATTTCTCAGTAGTACTTCATCTCTTTGTTGCTGAGAGATCTGCTTTTCTAATCTTCTTTCCCAGTTGGGTTTTTCCTCCCTATTATTATTTGGGGTTCTTTCTTGTGTTGTGAAGTTATGTGTTACCATTTTTGCTCCAGCGTAAATTAAGTTGTTGAGTTCCAAAAGGCTGTTCGTTTCAATATGATGTAAGAGGCAGTTGACATGTTCAGTCACTTCTCCGAGTTTCTTTCTGTCTTTGTCTCTTAGGGGAGGGGAGTGGTGTTTTCTCTTCTCGCATGATTTCTTTCAAAGTTTGTATCTGTGTTTTCTCTTCTTCCGTTGGGGTTTTGTCGTCTCTCTCTGGTCTGTGACTTTCTTCAGGGGTTTTATAAGAAATTTTTCCAGTTTTGTCGTTTGTGTTGGTTGTGCTGGGTGGTGTTTCGAGTGTGTCACCTTCTTCCCTCTCTACATCATTGCAGATTTCTTGTAGCTCAGTCTCGGAGAGCCATTTCTATTTTAGGATTTGTTTTATTTGGTCAACCAGGCCTTGGCTTAATACCTCCACAGCAGATTTTTCCCTCCCTATTTTGAGCATGCGCTCCCTATAAGATCGCACCGAAAGTTTGCTTTTTAAGTAGCAATACATAACTAGACTGTTCTCTCTTGACCATTTCTTCCTCTTATTCTTTATAGCAGCCACTCGGTGAGGGCTGTGCCTTTCTTGGGTGCGGTTGGTGGTTTTGGCCAACAGTAGCTAGGTAACGACTGTGTCCTTCCTGAAGGCCATAAAGGGTACACGAGCCGTTGGCAAGCAGTCACAGGACGACGACCGGGTCCGTCTTGTTGGCTAACAAGGAACACCTGCCGGTTATGACACACAAATCTTGAATCTGTGCCCCATTTTTTACGGTAAAATGATTTGGTTGTACTGTCATGATTGGATTTTTTTTGTTCTTTTAAGGTAGCACCAGACCTTGGTGGGTTGGTTAAGACTGGTGTGGTTCAATAATAAGCTCAGAACCCCACCGGCTCTTACCACTCAGGGTATGACCTCACTAGGAGGAGCCATTCGGGTGTACGAAAAATCTATTTATGGTGATATGCTTGTCATCCACCTAATTAATAACCTAAGACACTAACTCTAGCCTCTGAGGGTAATTACATGCATTTAAAAAGGTCATACGTCTCTCTTAAATCTTTCAAGTCTTCACTTAGTAAAGAGTCTCGGCAGCGGTTTTAGTTGCAAATGGGGGCGAGTTATTTACTTTCTTCACGTGGGTATTCTCGAGACTCTGGTCAATTCATACACGATCGGGGCGGAAAAATTCTACAAAAGTTGGATACAAACGTGGGATAAGAAAAAAGAATAATTCTTCTCGAATGAATTTTTTTCAAATTTTCGAAGTCAGATTCGAAAAACGGTGTCTGGCATCTTTAGGCATGGCTATCGAAGAATCACCCTGGGATGGCAAGCCTTCGGCAGAGCAAGCTCAATTTTAAAAAATCAGACGATCCCAATAATCCTAAAAAGAAGAGTATACAACCAATGCATTCTCTCGATAGTCACTTATGGAGCTGAAGCATAGAACCTAACTAAGAGACCTACCTACAAACCGAGAAGTATGCAATGTGCACACGAGAGAATCATGCTCAACCTTACACGGAGAGATTACAAGACTGCACAATATATCAGGGAAAAAACAGAAATCCAAGACTTCATAGAATCCATTTGAAAACTCAAATGGCAATGGGCAGGCCATGTTGCGAGAATGAAAGACAACCGATGGACATCACGTCTCACAACATGGATCCCCAGAGATCACATGAGAAACTGAGGCCGACAGAACACAAAATGGAGAGATGAGCTAGACAAATTCAGGAAATACTGGCTTCGTGACACCCGTGATAGAGAATTGTGGCGAATCCTTGGATATTCTTTGTCCAACGACGGACGTTAAAAGACCGATGATGATGATAGCAGTGCACATGAACGTTGGTCAATCTGGTGTCACAGAAGTTCTAAGAAGAATAAATAATGAATTGATATTTGAACCTAAAGGGCATAGTAGTTGAGCACTGCTACCTGCTATATATCTAAAGAGAAGATAGACACCTTTTTGTCAATTAGAATGCAGCAGATTGACTATTAGGTGAAGACAAAATGAATCTGGACTGGTAAACGCTTGTAAGGTTGAGGAACTTTTCCTAATTGCAAAACAAGTAAAAGCCTGATCAGAGTTCTGTAATAAAGACGAGTTGTGGAGTGTCAACGATTAGAGAAAAGGTAATTCTTAGCAGTGAGTTCAACGTTTAATATGCTTCCAGCCAAGGAAACAAAAATATTTGGAGAGTAAGGTCCGTAAAAATATGCAAACTTTTTAATATACCACACTGTAAAAATCCCTCTATCGATTATAGTATTGGAATGTATCTTATCAAAAGGCAAGTGTGCCCCACACGTCATTGAGAGTCGGTTGAATGTAACAACGTGCATAGACATTCTATAGAATAAACTTTGTCGTTCAAACGCTCGCTGAAGAACTCTAAAAATTGGATATTTCAGCATAATAATGCCCCCTGTCACATTGCGCGTTCCATTTCAAATAAGTTTTCCAGTAAGCAGATCGGCATTCTAGACTGGCCAGCCAACTCCCCCGATTTAGATATAATAGAAACGATTGGAGGAAAACTCAAAATTGCTTCATGGTGAGAGTACAATAACACACAGATACCTATATTCCTTGTACTACTAAAAACAAAGCATCGCTAGCAAAAGGAGAGAGCACAAAATATTGTCAATATCAACTTTTATCGACAAAATAAATAACATGTGCATTACTAGTGTTATTTGAAACACTCATTTTTTCAAATCCCGCATGTACTGTGTTGTGATGATTCCTTTCATAAATTTTATTTGTGAAAATTAAAGAATATGAATGAAGGTTAAAAACTAATAAAAAATCATGCATTCTGCAGTGAAATTGGAGAAAATCGTGCCAAAAGGTTTTCCACTCTTACCATTTTTTTAAATGACACATTTTTGATACATTGAATTTAAGTAACTATCCTATATGCCCACCGGATGCACTTTCTGATGAGCATAAAACAATGCACCAAAAATATTTTCATTAGATTTCAGGTGTACATAAAAGTATTACATCAAATTGTTACTTTCCTGTGTGCACAAAAACATTGGGAAGTAATGGATATACTCACCATTACGACCAGCTTTGGTTACAGCACGACACAAGCAGTAACCTTCCACTACCGTCGATGGGCCTTAAAGGCTTACCAGAAGTAATCAAGTAGGCATCTTAGATTTGCTTGTTTACCATTGAGAGAGAGAGAGAGAGAGAGAGAGAGAGAGAGAGAGAGAGAGAGAGAGAGAGAGAGAGAGAGAGAGAGAGAAAGAAATATGCGAAACGATAAATTACACGAACAAAAGAAAGGTGTAGCTTGAACCGGATGCTTTAATCAACGTTGAGAAGCCAATATGATTGGGGATTGTAGAACAAGTACGCCAAAAAGAGAGGGAGTTAATTGAGGCATGAAGCACAATATAAGAGGGGAAGACAAACAGCTCAATTTCCTTTTTTTAGATATATTTTCCTGCTCAAATCACGGATAGAGGCCAAGGCCTTTTCTTACGTCTGGGGCGGGGAGTCCACCAAACGACGTTTTCACGTCTCCCCCCCCCCAATATCATAGCTCGCAAAAATTAGCGTTATTCCTTGAACCTTGCTTTTTATTCTTCGTTGCCGGCTGGGGAAGGTTGTTCGAATACTAGTCCTCTTATTTCTTTCGTTTTGCCCAGAACTTCACTCCCAATTCCACTGCAAAAGGCTTCAAACCAATAAACTGACAGCCTTCCAGTCATCCTCAATCCAAACTGACCTGACCCCCTTATTCTTCCGGTCTGAGAACGCCCTCTTGGTTAGCCTTACTCCCGACTCCTATGAGTTATGTCCCCTTTTACCGGCACGTGGGACCGGCGCTAAGATATACTCTTCTATGAGACGTTTCATGTTTGCGCCTCTAATAGCTTGACTTTCTATGCTCAACATAAACATAGGTGCTTTCCCTTTCTCTTATCGCTGTTTTCCCTATCTGCAGCCTCTTTTCGACTTTGTACAATAGATGAGAAAATAGGCATTAAATACACTGATTAATGCATGCAGGTCTGGCAGTGATGATAATTGGTACCTTATTTGTACCAATAGATCAACAGAAGCCCCTCATTGGCAAGTGAAGTCGGAGTGAAATTTTCCACTTGTGGCATCATGTCTGCCTTTTCGAATTTTGGAGCATTTAGTTTTTCGAATTAAGGCTTGCCAGTATTAGTGTGCTGGCAGATCTGGTGGACTTACCTGACATAAAAGGTATAACCACCATAGAGGTGACTAATTTACCGAATTGAAATGCAAAATACCATGAATCCACTAATATATTGTCACGCCCCTCCCCCAGGGGCTTAAGGTTTGCAGTCAGAGGGATATGACTAATCAGTCGATCAAAGGGAAAGGGGTTAACTTATATCACTTCCCAGAGTTTACTGGAAGCCAAACATGGACTTATCTCAGAAGGCAGTACAGAATAGTGGCGTTGTCATTTTCGGTTAAGGACAACAGAATTTGAAGCCTGTTCCGTTAGAGTTGAGAGTAAAAAGTCCAAGGAAAATGGAATTCGTCAATGGGGAGTCCTCAGCACACACACTTGAACGATGTAATCAAGATACAACTTGACATGCCGTTCTTTTGCCTCGTATTTTATTCGTGTCGTCCTCATCTGTCTTTCGCCCCGGATGAGGTAAACAAAGGTATTCAACATTACCAAATGGCTTCTTCCGGTTAGATCCCAGCGTAGCGGTAGTTAGCTCTTTTGGGGGATCAATGTCTCAAGTCTTAAGATGAAGTGGGAGGTTGCACCCTTGGATTGTGCAATGTGATAGTGATTGCTACTTGAGGTATAGTGAAAGAATTCGTGTGCGAAACAATGTTCTATCACTCCACTGAAATTCTATCTAAGTATCCAACAAATATACAAAACTAAACCAACACACCTTTCAAAATATCGGTCTAGTTCCTGTCGATGAATTTCGTTAATTGACACAATATTTTTTCCTGAAGTCTAAATTTGAATAAAATTTCCCAAGGATCTGATTAATGCTTCCTTTTACTTGAATTGATTAAACACTCATAAAAGAAAAAGACAGGCAAAAAAGTAGGTTTAGATATGTTTCTTAGTTTTTCTAATTATTTGTAGCTTTTATTAAAAAAAAATTCAAATCCGAAGACGGAAAAGCCGATTGAATTTTACCTGAACTTTCCACAATATGTTATTGTGTATTTTGGTGAAATAAAAATGTTTTATCAAAGAAAGAAAAACTCAATTTTGAAAAAACAAAACAAAACAAAACAAAAAAATCGATCATAAATCCTATGGCGTCATAGTAATTCAAAACCCGTGACGTCATTCGTTTATGAATTGTCTTTGACATTTAGCTGTTTTTTCTCTCATTAGTCGGTCATTTCTTCTTAAATTTACAAAAAAGGTAAGTTTTCTCTTGAAGTTTGCAATTCATAAATGTCATTTTCCCTTTTTCTGCCTTTGAAATAAAGATGATAATTGAAAAAAAAAATTGATAATTTCGAAATCCGATGAATAGATCGTAAATATTTGCTTTAGGTTCGTAAACTAACTTCATTATACTCAACGCTAGTTAATTAAAGCAAATAATTGTGATCTTCGGTTTCATCTTTGGTGGTTTTTAACTAGAATACTGAGGCCCCAAGAAAATTCGTTTTTTAATAAAAAGTTGAATCAAACAACATATTCATCAGAAATGGATACACTAGGCATGGACAAAAATGTTCACCGGAAAATCGATGCCTGATAATAAAGACGTTTTAAAAAAATCTGTTCTCGAGTAAAAAAAAAAAAAAAATCAAGAGAAGGTAACAAATAACGCTGCTACTGCTAGTATCATATTGAATCAAAAAGTTTCCTACTTTCTTTCGAAAATAAAATTTTACAAAAATAAGTCCCCAGATGAAGTTTAAGTGAAAAAAAAAACAAAAAAAAACAAAAAACAAAACAAAACAAACTGATCCGAGAAAATTGTTCTAAGGTTCCTGACAAATACAGTACGAATTTATATGTCTTGAATTCAATTTGGAACATGTAATAACCGCCAGTTTGTGCCTTAATAAATATCGAACATTTTATCAAAATCGAATAATAAGCTGATTTTCATCAGTTATTAAGAAAATTGAAGTTCTTCATGTCCTTAAACTTTGGAAAATTTTCTCAATGCAAATATCATCGCCATTTTTTGTTCAAATAGAAACAACTTTTCACTGTTAATTTTGTGAAAAATGTCCGGCTCTAAAGAGTTTAATGACATAAATTTAATAGCATATTTTTCCAATCTTTCTTTTGCAAAAGTTATTTACTGGTTCATAAACTGACGCTACTAACATATTAACGAAGAAATGAAAGAAAAACCTTGATTTTTCAAAACTCTATTTTATCAAATTCAATTATTAAGGATATAATTTACTTTTAGGATAAGGGTTAGTTTTAGGGTTATTTTTTGCTATCTCTAACTCTGACTCACCCTAACCCTAAAACTAACCCTAAAGACAAATCATATCGTCTGAAGTTTTAAATGGTTGATTTTTTTGCTTTCATTTGCACTTTAATATATTGTCAGTGTTATTCTTTACCACCCTTCATAATTTTTTTTACTAAATTATAAAAAATCAGTTTTCACACCACCACCAAACCTTTACCATTTTTTCATAATTTTTTCATCGATCATTTTGATTAATCCGATATTTTAAAAATGAATATTTTTTATTCTCTCTTTATCGTACTTCGGATGGAACAATATCAACACAAGGGTGAATAATTGAATATCGTGGTATATTTTTCGTATAATTCAATGTATTTTTTCTATTTTTAAATTTTCTCCTGTAAATTGAGTGGTATTTCAAATTAAAGGAGGTTGGAAATTGATGCAGTTGACAATGTATTTTTTTCTTTGCACACTACCGCTGTTCTGTATTTTAATCATGTAAGTTCTGGTACATTTTCGATTACTGCCCCCGGGGCTTCCCTAGGAAGCAGAAATTAAGCTAATTATAAACATCGTAACGCACTGATGATAGCGTTTAATTTTTTTTCGATTTTTTAAAATGCAAAACGTAGAAAGTTTTGAGCACAGTTTTGTTGTTAAAATTGAGTATTTTCCCTCGAATTATTTGCATTTGATAAGAACTCTATTTTTGGTAGAATTCTAATTTCGAAATTTTGAACTACCCCCCTCGCTCAAATTTTTACTGACATAGGAAATGGCATCATTAATGATTGTTTGCTGAATATAAAAAATATTAACTTTATGACTGTCAAAATCTAAGTTATAATTAATGAAAATATATTTTTTTGTTTAGACAAAAATTGGTCCAATTAATTTCAAGAGTGACATTAAAAAATCGAGTGCAGAATTTTGAAAATTTTAATTACGTTTTTAAAATCATGTTTCTATTTTCCGGTGAAATTTTTGTTCCCACCTCTTCCTCTTCACCTTCCAATTGTCATCTTCATCTACATACCTAAAGTACAATAATAAAATTAAACCTACGGGTGCACCTGGGGAAAAAATAATTGAAAAGTCAGTTTGCCTCGTCAGATACTCTGTTTACATCGCACCTTGAATTCATGATGTACAACCAAATAAAGAACAATATCCTTCAAATTCCATTACTGTGTTGATTTTTGATGAATATATTGTTTAATTATACTTTTAAATGAAAAATCATATTTTGGAGCCTTTGTATGCTAGTTAAGATCCACCGTAGGTTTATGTATGTCAAACCAAAGATAACCATGTCGTTTTCCCCAATGCCCCCCTGCATAAAATTTCACCCCACCTAAAAAAAGGAAAAAATGCCTTAGAGCGGTTATACTTTTCAAGTCGTTCAGGTCAATCAAGCACTTTAATTCTAAGGGAAGCAACTATTCAATATAAATCTATTTAATGTAATGATTTAAGGATCACTATTATTCTGTTTGTCATGTCCGCTAAATCAAAGGGAAGCAACTCTAAAGTAAATCTAATCTAGTATACTATTTTTCTATGTTCGATTTTTGATCGAACCACTTCTCCTTTTGAGCTTTTGACCTTACTCTGTGCCTATAACTATTCCAGTTGGCACCAAATAAACTATATGTGTGTGTGCAAAATTCAAGTAAGGAATCCCCTTTCAAAAAAAGTCTGCATTCGCTCCCATCCCAATGATAATGATCCGATTTCCATAAGATTGATCCAAATTTGGTATGCCTACTAAATGGACCTAAAAGAATATTTTAATGCAATACATTGCCACAATTCGATGCCAACTAGTGTAATGTTATCATGCAAGCCAAAAGTAAATAGAAAGTTAATGTTTATTTTAAAACGAAATGCTGAATAAAAATTTTTCCGAACAAAATACAGAAGCCAATTGAAGCTAATATGCCCGCCAGAAAGCAACTGTAGGTATCACTCTGTATGAACATGGTAATTTGAAAATGATAATGTAAAAAGTGATCTCTATCGTGGGCGTCGCAGAGCCAATACTTTCCGAATTTGTCTAGTCCGTCTCTCCATCTTGTATTCTACCCGCTTCGCTTGCGCACGTGATCTCTGGAGATCCATGTTGTGATTGTCTGCCATTCTTGCAACATGACCAGCCCATTGCCATTTGAGTTTTCTAATGGATTCTATGAAGTCTTGGACTTCAGTTTCCCCCCTGATATATTGTGCTGTCTTGTGATCTCTCCATATGAAGTTGAACATGATTCTTTCAGGCGCACGTTGCATGCTTCTCAGTTTGAGGGTCAGTCTCTTAGTTAGGTTCCATGTTTCAGCAACATAGGTGACAATCGGAACGATGCATTAGTTGTATACTCTTTTAAGGACAAATAAGATTTTCTTGTTCTTGAAGGTTAACCTTGCTCTACCGAAAACTTGTCATTGGAGAGTGATTCTTTGCTTGATTTCTTCTTCTTTTGTGGATTTCACGGAGATTCGTTGTCCCAAGTAGATGTAGTGGTCTACTTTGTCCAGTTCTGCATCTTCAAAAGGTGGCTTACACTTGAACTTCAGCAAAACAAAGGTCATATGCAGCAATCACGTCGGTAACAATGTAAAAAATGTGATCTTTTGAAAGAGGTGCATTAAAATGTTATAGAGATATTTTGCAAGTGGGATAATCCGGACGGACGTAATACCTGATTAGCTGCAGCTGCGTCGACATTCAGAATGATCGAAAGTGTATAAATTTCTACCGGTGTTCAAATAACGTCATTTACGTTGTAAAAATTCCGTTTACTTTAGAGTCAAAATGGCATGTAGTTAGGTTTAAGGTTAGTAGGTAGGGTTATTGATAGAGTTAGCTAGTAGGTCTCGAGTAAAGGTTTTTCTGTAGCATCAAATCGTTTCTGCTGGAAAGTTATCTTCAAAATATCTTCATAACGTTTTAATACACCCATTTCAAGGGATTACCTAAACAAGAAATAATCGGAATAATTTGCATTAGAATATATATATATATATATATATATATATATATATATATATATATATATATATATATATAATGTGTGTGTGTGCATATGTTTGGATTCCTTCAACAGACAATTTTCTTTAATTGTTTATCCAATTTGCAATGTCTTGGCCAAATGATACCATCACCGTGTATTAAAGGGACATAATTTCAAATTAAGTTTCAATATGATATAACACGATTTATTATCATTCTGTCGGATTATATATCCATTTCTTGATAACATATAGATAGGTGTATACACCCCCCTACATATATATATATATATATATATATATTTCTGTCCCCGACCCCCACACTTCAACAATCACACCCTCAACAAAGATCTCTATGACTTCCTCAGAAGGATCAAACTTAGAGCCCACTTTGGGGTGGATCAACAAACTTAAAACCCTATATCCTAATGGATTAAATACTAAACTGAACAACCCTTACCACACAGAACACTAATACACACAACTCCTACCATTAATATCCTCACACCCACATCTTAGACACATTCAATAATGGAAGCTTCAAAGTCACCTAGACCCATAGGAAAAACTTCACCTTAGCCTGTTACAACCCCTGTCCAAATCAAAGCCAAAACATTTTCAGTAACTTTTAAAGTTGATACCTATGTAGCTCCTTGACCCCACCACCCCTCCTTCTACACTATCCCAAACATACTAAAAAATCCACCTCCACAACACTACCCCCTACCTTGACACACTCTGCCCTCCCCAAGTCCAACTGCTGCTGCTTTACCAAAATCCCAATACCTGCTGGTCATTCTTACATTCAGCATGAGGCCTCTAGTAGCCCTGACAACAACTTACCCACAATGCATAGCCGCTGGCAGTGGACTCTGGTTCCACATGGTACATTTTAATTCACACTCACACAACACGCACCACTGATGATGGGAGAAATCCCGAAACATGTATGGACTATTGACATATAAGGATTAATAAAACCTTACCACCAGAAACTTCACTCCCGAGTCTGTCTCACTCTCTAAAGTACACATTATATATATATATATATATATATATATATATATATATATATATATATATATATATATATATATATATATATATATATATATATATATATAATTTTTGAGATTAGGTGTATAGAAAAAATTACAAGCAATGAGAAAATAGAATTGTTTTTAGTCTACATACACCTCACGTTTCTTGCACGCATAAAAACATAACAATAAATCGATTCACACTAAAGAGTTGCTTCCCTTAGATTTTGCGTCCAGAAAAAAATCAACCACGAAAAAAAACATTTTTTTTTAGATGTTTATGTGCGTTTTTGTTGCGAATCCACCGCTGTAAATTGCTGCATATATTACGTTGTTAAAAAAATAACTAAAACATCACATTCGTCATATGCCCATTTGGTGACTGACATTTTGGCGTTAGGAAAAATTCTTGATCGATTCATCATCATTCAATGGTGAAACTTTGAAAAACCTTGGAACTGTAAATTTGACTTAATTGAAAAAAGATTTTTGTGTTATAAATAAAACTTAGAGTTAAAAAATTAAACCACGATTTAAGTAAAAACAAAAACAAATTTAACTTAGATTTTGATCAATATTCAATCAACCAACTTATTTCACTTGAAAACAAAATGGATATAAAAACTGAACATTATTACTTTAAATAAAAACCATACAGTTTTAGTCTGTTAGTCATTACCAACAGTTGCTTAATGAGTGTGAAAACAAACAAACCATATTATTTATTCATTAAAAAAATTGAATTATTTTTTTGTTTGCAGGTACCAAATACAATTTTTCTCTATATATTTGGCTTCCATATGAACAGTATTTTGTATAAACACCAAAAATAATTCAATATTGTAAAAAATTAATAGTATAGTTTGTTTTCAAACTCATTAAGCAATAAAGGAATTAGTGAGCAAAGAAACTGTATTTAATTACTGTGGATTTTTTTGTTATATTTCTCTTGCTGTACATTTGTAGATTAACACAATGGCCTTGCTAATGGATTCAAAAGTTGTGAAAGTTTGGGACATAGATTCCCCTCCTGAAGAACAAAGTTATTTGTTGCCTGACAGTTCCACATCAGAAAGCAATGGTAAGTTATAAATTCTCTTGTTCAAAACTGTCAACATAGATTTCTTTAGCAAGCAAGAAATTACAGTTAGTCTTCCCAGCTGTCTGACCAGACTCAATCTATTTTTACAAAATTTTTTTAAAACCAAATTTATGGGTTTGCTCGTTAATATGCAAGATATCCATGATTATAAAAGAAACTCCATCAGCTATAATCTTCAGGTTTATTTTAATAACCATTGTTTCTGTTACCTTAGATGGTAAAAACAAAAAAAAAATGTTAAAAATGGAAATGGAGAAAGCAAGCTTTTTGAAAGGTTATAGTTCTTTGCTTAGCCATTGATAACTGAATTAATCTTCTTTTCATATTTTATGATACAGAGATTGTTTTGGATCAGTTTACTTGGAGACCCACAAGCCAACTTTCAGTCTGCCCTGGAGGATGGAGTGTTTATCACGATGATGATTTGGTTAAAACTGTCAGCGAAGAATGTGAGTATTAAAAAGCATTTCATACACACACATATATATATATGTATGTATGTATGTATGTATGTATGTATGTATGTATGTATGTATGTATATATATATATATATATATATATATATATATATGTATATATATATATATATGTATATATATATATATATATGTATATATATATATATATATATGTATATATATATATATATATGTATATATATATATATATATATATGTATATATATATATATGTATATATATATATATGTATATATATATATATATATGTATATATATATATATATATGTATATATATATATATATGTATATATATATATATATATGTATATATATATATATATGTATATATATATATATATGTATATATATATATATATATGTATATATATATATATGTATGTATATATATATATATATATATATATATATGCACTGGAATACCTTGAATAGTGTGGTTTTGATTAGCATGGGTTTTAATGTTGTATGGTTAAGGTATTGCTGTACAAATTGATGTAACTAAATATAAGCTGAAAACGAAAACACATTCAATTATAAAAAGACCTTGAACAGTCTGAAAAATTTTGGAACAAATTTACCTCACCAATCAGGGCATACCTAGTATATATACAGGGGGTTTCAATACTGACCGATCTTTAAGAAATTGTTCATTTCCAAATTTCTGTCAAATAACATGGAACTTGATAATTGATAACCCACCGGCTGAGAAATGTTTTGACACTTGAGCTCTACATCCCTTTATTATAAAATTAACACTAACATCAGAACTGATATGCAAAATCACAGCCTGGCAAGGGTTAGGGTTAGCAATTTCTTTTTGAGGGAGCTACATATCTCAACAGCAAAGTTTATGGCAAGATCAAGAGACCTTTATGGACACAGAGATTGTGGTTCAAATATCCCACTTGAAATACTTGTATACATAAGGAATGTCTGTGTCAATTGCTGGATCAGCTGAAGTGCACTGAAGAATTTGACTCACATGTAGAAGTCTATTAGTGAAGTAATTTGTATTTGAACTTAGTGAAATTTGATCTGCAAAATTCTCAAACATTTTAGTTTATGTATACCATTTTTCAAAAGTTTTCATCCCTTTGTTTTGAAAATGATTAAGTGTATAGGGACTTTTGAGACATTCTATGTGAATAATGTAAAAGAATAATATCATTTATGTATCATGATTTGTTTCACTATCTAAAACTATGGTCAAGTTTCTTAATACCCTGTTTGAAATTACTCAGAGCAGGGATTTTTCTTTCAGCATACCCATTCATTCTGTCCAGCAGTGTTGGTGCACCGCTTGCATGGAATCGCATAAAATGTATGGATACCATAAAACGGACAGTATTTTTTAGGAATTTAATTCAATTTAATGTTACATTTCTTATTACATGGATGATCTTGGATCTTTCCAACAAGTAACCAAATTCAAGACTTAATTTCAGAGAGACAAATCTGTGTAGCGCCCCCTATACTTTTAGTTAGGAATTAGATATGAAACTCTTCTTTTAGCTAAATATTGTTAAACGTCACTTCCTCCTCCAACCCCTATAAAACCCCTGGATGCACATGGTCCAATGCTCATTGGCGTCGAGACCCCTAGCTGGTCATGCCTCTAGCCCCGGCCTTTGTGGCTGGCTACTCTTCCTCTCTCTTTCCTTCTCACTGAGATCGTTATCATTTTGCTGACCTCCCGGCTGATCCGATCTTAGCCATTTTCCACCATCTCTGTACTAACTTTGCCCATTTCACTTCACTGATGTCAAGCAGCACAACTCCGCCACCGTGTCTTCACCACATGCTCCAAATGCGTATCACTTCTCACTCACGTGAATGAAATGGCAAGGTCTTTTTACAATCCCATAGTCACGATAATCTTTCCTAAACTTCTTTACTTCGGGAAACATGCATGGTTAAACTCCATGTTTTCTATCTTTCATGGTCTGTCTGTCAGTGTTAGAGAATAGCCCCTAAGTTAACTCACTCACTTGGCAGTATGGCTGGCACACTGAACCCCCAAGTTAACACACTTACTTGGCAGTATGGCTCGCACACTGAACCCGGATTTCACGTATTATCTTGGAGCGATCCAAGCCACATGGAAATCCATGCGTTCACACAACTCTGCTCTAACTCTGATGCCAGTACTATCAAGACATAAAAGCTCCCACCTATCGCTAACTCTTCTCTTCTCATCACTTCACATGATCGATCGTATTTATGTTATCCTTACATGTACCTCACCTTCATTCTTCATTCTTGTATCAAACATACGTCTTTTGTCTGGCCAAAATACTTGTATGTGTTCTTTCCACTTTGTTTCAATGCATGTCCAACTTTATACTTGGCGCATATTCTATTCTCATCCTAACATCTACATTCTCCCTCCACAAAAAAAAGGCGTGCGTGCTACATAACAAACCACAAGGATTCAAATCCCTCGTCTCTCTCCAACCATTCATCACGCTGTACCTGTATGAAACTTTGGTTATAAACATTGCTGGAAAAACCCACTTGAGTTATATGTAGTTGGTTGTGATTACTTGAGAATTCCAGTGTTTTTTTACAAACCTTACCAACCCCTGCAATTTCTTTTGCAATCTCGGTGGGATATATGTATCCCAGTATTAGAACCTCTGTCTAAGAGGATGTAAATGAGCATGAATCTGTGTATTGAATGCTGGCTTTCAAAAGACTAAGAAAGAGTTTAAATTGATAGTTTGCAGTTGGTTTTTCTTGAATTCGATGCAATGTCAATTGTATATAACATTGTTACAGAATACTTCTAAAATGCTATGAGGGTGTTTGAAGTTTAGTGCTTGAAAATGATCTGTTATATGGTATTATTGCAACATCACCAGAATATGATGTAAAATATATTATTTTCATGCATCAGTAAATTTGTCCTAAAATTTAATAAAAAAATGCACACATGATCTGTCTTTCTGTGTTTGAAAAATTTTTTTTTCTTCGATGAATGTTTTAAAAAGAAATAATGTATTCTAGTGGAACTTCCGGAGGAAAGTGGTGCCCCCGACAACTGGCCACAGATTCCCCAGTTGTCTAGACGTCGTAGCTGTGAGACAAGTGGAGAAAGAACCAATTGTGTCAACAAGGCTGTGGAACATTTGCAACTGCTTCTCGATATTTTGACTGAGTGGGTCCAGAAGACAGAAGAGAAGGTTTCAGAAGACACAGATGGTCAGTATTTGCAATTTAAGTTTTATTCTTCGAAATGGAAATAACTATTAAATAATAGTGTACACGTGCCATAAAAAATGATGGAGAATGTGAAATTGTTTTATTTTCCAAGTCCTTACTATTACTAGAAAGTTTTAACATCTGAGTCATTAACCTCTCTTGAAATATTTGTACTAATATGGAAAGAAATTTCCCCTATGATCAAATTCGTTTGATGTATTAAACAAAAAATAATCTTGAAATGTAGACTAACAAGTTTACATATGCATAAAAGTGATATGAATGATTAAAATGGCTTATTTAAAAAGAAATTCTCTTTAAAACCTAAAAACGCTAGTTTATTGAATTTTTGGATGTCCTTTCTGAAAAAAGTTTATTTTTGTCATTCAATGATCATAGTATAACTGTAAATTTAGGAGGAAAATCATTTTTAAAATGGGTCACTAGGGTGCATAATAGAACTCTCCCCAATGAAACTCTTTTTTGCATGCATTCAAGTTTTCTTTACAAAAAATTTTGCTAAATAAGGGTTTTAAATAATTTTTTATCTTTAGTTCGTTATTAAAACAAACTATTTTTTGTAAGATGTTGTTTTATTAGCTCTTCTGCTGAGTTAGGGTTAGAGATAGGTATAAGGTTTTGTGGTTTGTGCTGGGAAATAATGATAAAGACCCAGTATTTCAAATCTTTTTAAGCATGAAAAAAAAATGCAATCTAATGGGAGGGTGTGAGGCTGTATTTTGAAATTATGGGCTTTTGGTGTGGACTAATGAAAAAGTTGCATGAATTTTCCTAATGTACAAATTCCATCTAATTTAACTCAAAAAATTAACATTTGTACCAATTGGAGCAGTAACTAATTATTTGATTATTCATGTTCATTGATTCAGTTTCCTTGTCATTTTAAAAAACTTGCTTACTGTATTTTTAATTTCTTTGTCATATTCTTGATTTGCTCACATTTTTTTTCAACATATTTGGTGTATTTTTATTATTTGCTTGCAGTATTTTTCAAATGTTCTCACAATAGTTTTGCTTGTAGTATTCTTTAATTTGCATGTCATAGTTTCTGATTTGCTTACAGAATTTTTTGATTTGCTTGCTGTAATTTTCAAATTGCCCTGATAAAAGTATAGTTGATACCCGCAAAATAATTTGCAATTTATATTTGAATTTCCATGAAACATATTTTTTGAGAAAAAAATATAGAATTTGTTTTTTTGATGAGTCAAGTGTTATGGACACCAAGAAAATCACAGTTTACTATCAGAGTAGATGTATATAGAGATATGTAGATATGATTATAAATTATGTTATATAGAAACTCTTATTTGAAATGATCACTTGTCATTACTTCGTTAATGTATCACTTGGCCTAGACAACGTAAATAGAATAAATCATTAAAGAAAATGGGACTGAACCTGCGACTGATACAGTAGCTACTTCAATGTAGTATTGCTCTCAGCATTGAGCTAAACCGCTGCTGGTAATGCAAAGGCCCAAATAACTGTTTTCACTCATTCTCATCTTGTTTATTCTCAGTCTATATCTGCTCTATTTGTTTCTTTCAACGCAACAGTTATGTATTAAGAAATGGATACATGATCTGACTGATTGATTACGAATTAGGTTATATTCTATAGAAACTCTTATTTGAAATGATCTCCCGTCATTACACGGTTACTGTAGATATGTAGAGGTTTGGGACATCATCTTACTTTTCCAGTGGAGATCACGTTAATCAATTAATCAATCAATCATTGTTTTGATCTTGTGATTTGGTCAGTCAAATCTAAAAAAGTTTACATTGTACATTGGGCATATCAATGTAAGAACAATTAAAGGAGCATGGCTGGATGACAAATAGATTTCATGTATAAGTCGGATGTTGGAGTTTTGTTGCCAACTTGGCCTCAACATACCTGATGAGATTTTGATAATCATCAAAAGAGAAAAGGAAATACACCATGAGGCTCCAAGGTTGGGCAGAAATGGAATCTGCATGTATTTGGCATTCCCACACTGTGATGGAGAACAAACTAAACCTGCTGGTATCATGAGGTACTGCTGGTGTGCCCTGGGTAAGTTGTAATGATGCTTTGGTCCTGAAACCATGCCTGCCCCATCATGAAGAAGGCTGTTGGAAAGTAGTTTTATAAATGTATTTTTTTATATATATATTAAACATACATTAAAAAGGCATTCACAAATAGGGCGGAATCTATAAGATTAATGGTATGCATTGAGAATATTCTGGTGTGAAACCAATTCAGGTGAAATGATTTTGAATCTTCACTGCAATAAAAGAGGAGGGTCATGGGTTGCCCTAATGCCTTTATGACACTGTTTGCAGGGACTGGGCAATTTTTGTTCTTGTTCTCACGTATGCATGTAGGCCCCTATGTTAAATTCGATCTTGTGTCACATTCCTTCCTCATGGGGAGGCAAATAAATATCTATATTTGAACCTTTTTTTACAAATTTTGGGGTAATTTGTAAGAATACATTTAAAAAATGATGATTTCTCTTCATTTCAGTTGACCCAAAGTTGTCCGTTTATTTTGATCCTACAGATAAAGAAGATACACTTGTTCCATTGGCAACTTATTTTGGTGAGCTTCTGATCTTTGATGATAAAATTATTTTGTTCAATTATTAAAGAGTTTATTGAATTCATATCCTTTTCTGTTGAAGAGTCAATGCTGGAAGTAAAGAATGTTTTCAGATACATGGAAAATAATTTTATAGCATATTCATGATCAGTTGTTTTTTATATACATTTGATATTCTCAAATATATTCACTATTTATGAATGTAATACTAAAAATTAAGGAGCTGCGGGATATTTTTCACTCATGTAAAAGGTTTTTGGCACATGGGCAATAGTTCAGTTTCTTTAATTTTTGTCTACATTAGCTGAATATCTGTCCTATAGACAATTTATTTAACTAGTAATGCAAATATATCTTAGAGATAGATAGATGAAAATCAGATCCTCATTGTGGTGAGCAAAAATACTGACCCCACATTATCATTATTCAGTTGCAAATCATCTGGATGTACAACTCTTGTCTCTACTTTGTTATTGAGAAAAAGAATAGATAATATACTTTGGCTTTGGATTCTTCCTAACGCCTCAAAAAAGTATCCTATGCCAAGTCTCAGAATGTCAGTTGACCCAGACCAGCATCTCCCCATTGCCCTAAAAGAGGAAGGTCATGGGTTGCCTTGACATCTTCATAACACTGTTTGCAGAGATCGGGTAATTTTTGTTCTTGACCCCACATACTTATATTGGCTCCCAAGTTAAAATGACCTTGTGTCACATTCTGCCCTTGTGAGGAGCTGGATAAATACCTATGTTGATCAAAGGAAATCACAGAGAAAGAATTTTGTCTGGCACTGATTAAAAAAGAAACTCAAATAGGTTTCCTCTGATTTTCTCTGATTAAGAGAGTTGTGGTTTGAGGTAAGACCATGAAGTTAGGGCACATGGAAGAAAAAACAACTTACAATAAAAAACAAAAATCCCATTGAAAAATACGTAAGATGAAAAACTCAGTATATATGGCAGTGATTTTCAACCTTTTTTATATCACTGCACTGTGAGCCAGACACTAAAATGGTTAAGGCACACTGTCATCACTTAGGAATAGATCATTTAAGGGTAATTGAATGATGGTAATGTGTCCATAAATTAAACAGACTGATTATTCATTCATTTTATTACCAAGAGTATATTGTTGATCATGGATTTCAGAATTTTTGAAAGTTATGTGAATATTTGTTATAACGACAAGATATCATTGAAAAAGATGCAATTCTTCAAAAAAATAAAATGAGATCAGTGGTTCTACCTGATGGAATTTAAGAGAGAATTTGAATCTACCAATTGAACAACACATTGATTTATTTATTTATTGAATCATCGGAAAAAAGCAGTTTAATGCCCTCTATAAAAGTACCAGCAGTCAAAATGTATTCAAATGTTATTTTTGTATCAATTCTGGGAACACTGCCCCACTGCCCTTGTTTGAAGGACAATTAACCCTCTTCAAAATTCCCGTGGCACACTCACAGATGTTTTGCAGCACATAGGTTGATAATTTGCTGATATATGGAACAATCAAGTAATGTTATCAGCAAACCTAGTGTAGACATTGTTTCCTTAGGCTATGTATAGAGTACAGTAATAAGACTCTAAATACAAGGCTATGATACAAAAGTCTTGTAATTGTATTTTTATAAGCTCTTAAAATGCATTCCTGGAATGTCCTATGATATAAAAATCTAGTAATTATATTTTTTTTTTACTTCCTCCTTTGAAATTTTAAATGAAAATTTTGATTCTATCTTGAAGTACCCTTAGCAAGTGCTAAAGCCCTGAAGTACTACAACAACCATGCTCAGCTCAAAGCAGTCGTCAAGGAAGTGATGTTGCTATTAGCATGGTTGCATGATGATTGTCAGAAAACAGAAGCCAAGTTGTATTCTGAAAAAATCCTCAAGTCACAGCTTTCTTCAGAAATTGATGAAATGTATCAACAAAAATTTATTGATATAACAGCCAGAGTGCAAAAAGGTAAGATTATTAAGGCAAAAAAAAAACATCATATGTTTGGCATTTAATCTAAATACAAGTATTTATCCAAATGAGTGTTTAAAATTTAAGGAATGTTAGGTGAAAATATAAAAGTTAAAAAAAAAAATTTTGATGTTTTAAATGATTATAACCTTTTGTTAGGAAATTTTATGTAGTTGATTTTCTACAGGGGATATATATATGTTTGCAGATTAGCTGGAAGGAACATTTTTTCAAACATTAATATATATCAGTTTGCAGTAAGGTGGGTTGAACCAATGATTTTTTTGTTTCTGTTTTTTCTTTTGGTGTTATTGTTATTAGAACTGTTATCTTTGTTTTCCATAAATTTTAGTTCATTATCAAAATCACTTTTTTAAAAGCATTATTGTATAATTCATTCTCTTCATCAAAGATTATTTATGGGAAAAATTAAGAATCTATTCTAGTACTAATATTGGTTGATTTGATTTGGTGTTGAAGCATGTGGGGTCTTGGTCATCTTTTAGGTATAGTTGATACGTGTTATTGCCCAGGTTTAGACTTACATCCAAGGAATTAACAACCTTTATGTTAGACATCATCTCAATCTTAGATAGGTGTTTTTTGTGATTTGAAACTGAAGTATTCACATTTGTTTTGTGTTTTCCATATTCCAAAGTTTTCCATTGTAATCTTTTCATGATTTCAACTATTTCGTCTGTGGAGTTCAGAAGAAAGGAATGCAGTGAGGGGCATGGTATATTTTTCAGAGAGTACTTCAATCTTATTTTTTCCATTTGTTATTTGTGTAACCAAAAGGGCCAGAGTGCTCAACCATTAAAAAATGTGAGCTATGATTAATGAAATAAGTAACCATGAGATCGAGAGGTATGCAGTTATATAGTTTTTGGTAAAGATAATTTTGTGAAAAAATCACTGGTAGGTGTGCTCAATGATTGTTTATAATGGAAAGTTCTAAGAGTTTTGTGATAGAATTTGTCAGAGCAAATATTGTAAAAAAAAACGAAATACCCAGGAAAAGTTCTAAATACTGTATTTCAATGCTTATGATATCTTTTCAGGATAATGGAGTTACACCCACGGATTGTTTCTTCAATTTTAAAAATTCACCAGCGTTGTTAATTAATTCCTCATCAATAGCCGTTTTAAAAATCTAAATTCTTTTTTTCTTTGGGAATATATTCTTCTTCATGCATGACAAAGATTTTCCAATAAAGATGTATCACATCAATGTTAAAAAAAATTTGTCCCTGATGCTAAGTACGAGTGGATACTTGTCATATGCCTAACTTGGCTAATTGATGAGATAGAGTATCCGATAATAGCTGGTGCAAATTAGGCAAGGTAAATAAATAAATGAATAAGATGATACAATATTTTTAAGAATACCAAAATACAGCTAGCTCAAGGCACTAGGAACCTGTACAGACGGCATCAAATACAATTGGTGCTTATCTTCATCATGAGTTCTGTGTACAGGTAAGGAGATTATTCCCTCAAAGATTAACATTTTGTGTTCAAACTGGAAAGGATTAATAAAAATTGAGTCAAATATAAAGAATGCTGTAAAAACGAGTACAAATATTTTGTCAGTGAGATTAAGAAGAGTCATTGAAATTCCAAATTCTATTCAGAAATTGAACTTGTTCTTTGTATTCTTGATGTTGTTATTGCCATGTATCAACTGAAATGTGGAAACAAAATTGAAAACCTGAAGGAATTCAGTTTTCAGAACAAAATTTGGAATTTCAAATATTATGTCCTCAGTTAATAAATACTGAGATGTTTTAAACTTATCTCTCCTTTCTTTCTGCTCTATCTTCAAATTTCAAAGCAAATAAGATTGTGAGTGAATCTTTCCCTGACAAAACACCAGCTGTGGAAATCAGAATATAAGAGAAAGAATATAAAAAATTATTTGGTCTACTGCAGAGAGAAATTTTTACACAGAAACATTGAAACATAGACTTCAGATACTTCTATCCTTTTAGGTTAATAGTAGACTTGGAAATATTTGAAAAAATTATTTTGATTCAAGAATTTTTATATGTTTCCCTTTTGTTATGAAAATCAATGCTTGTATGGTTTTTTTTATTGTATTTGACTTTGATCTTGAAATATATTCATGTTATCAGAAGTTTTCATAAATTTCTACCTGTTTATCTTCATTACTATAAAGCTGACGATTGTTTGCTTGTATGTATGGCTGGCTGAATAGCAGGACCCTGTAGTCTATATAAGTAACTTGACTGAAGGATGAACATGGGATAGATGCTAGAGGCTGCCATTAGGGTCAAGACTGCTATTTCCAACCAAACCGCAAAAAGTGAAATTAGGCAGGTGCAAGAATAGATGCGATTTTGTTATTTTGAACTCTGATGCTTATTTTTCTGGAATAAACTATTACTTGACTATGTTCCTATGATATATCATTTTAGAGCGTGAATTTTGCTTTATTTATTCCAGCTGAATGTTTTCTTTTCACTATTTTTTCTGGTTTATTTGAAGTTGTCAAATCAAAGATTAAAAAAAAGCAAATTCAAGCAATTTTGTTGTATGAGTTGACAATGGGACATAAAGCAGCAGAAACTATTTGCAATATCAACCAAGTATTTGGCAAGGGGACTGTCAGTAAACGTACAGCTCAACATTGATTTTAAGAATTTCAAAACAGAGACATGAACTTTGAAGATGTAATGTCCATCTGTGATTGATGGCATCCAGTTGAGGGTCATTATCGAGGTGGACCCATGCAAAAACAACACGAGAGGTTGCAGAGGAACTAAAAATTGACCATTCAACAGTTGTTCAACATTTGAACCAAGTTGGAAAAGCAAAAAAAGCTTGCATGTCATGTGAATGACCCTGCAGAAATTGTATGAACTAGGCTATGAAACTTTACCTCTCCCAGCTTACTCACTAGTCTTTGCTCTGACGCACTACCACTTTTTGAAGCATTTTGAACACTTCCTCCAATAGAAGGTCTATGACAACAAGGCAGCAAGTCAAAAAGACTGAAGAATTCATTGGTTCCAGGACCTGAGAATTCTATGCCTTTGGAATAAATGTGTAGATTCTGAAGGTTCTTTTTTTTGATTAATAACTTCTATTCTATGCTGGGATATGCTGCTTTAAAGTTGATAGTGAAAAACAGCATTTTTTTAACTTAATACATGATGAACATAAACTGGAAGTGCCCTAACAGTAAGCATCTATGTAAACATTTATTTATTTCTAAAGATTATCAGTGTAGGTACTGTTGGCCAAGTGGTTAGCAGTACAGAAAATAGAATCGGTGAATTGAGTTCAAACTCTGACTGAGACAATCTGTTTTCATTCCCTACTAATGCCCTTGGGAAAGGCATGAATAGGAATAGATGATGCATTTGACATTGAAAAATCATTTTGCTTCAAAAGAATTCACATACAGTAATTGTGTAAATCAATGCAGTATTTTGAAAAAAAGGATTTTCCCCAGAAAATAAAAAAAAAAATGTAAAAATAGAATTTTACATTTTTAGTACATTTGTTTATTTCTATTTTTTTTCTTTCATAAAGTTAAAAACAAACTACTTTCTTTTATTCACGTACCAAGTGAAGATAGCATCTTTTTGAAGCAATTGATACAAAATATAGTGAACTGATACGATTGTATTCATTTGAGATATAGATATACCTTGATTAGTGTAGTTGATTCATTCCAAAATTTTCTGTTCTGTTCTGAAATGCATTTGTCAATAATTTTTCTGATTGCAGAACATGATATAATTAGAAAAAAGATGAGTCCTTTTATGGAGAAGATTACAGATTTGCGTTGTGCCAGAGCAAATTATCAAAATAAACTCAAATCAGTACAAAATGTCAATTTTAAATTGAAAAAGAGCATTGCTAAGAGTGAAAAACAAATGTAAGTTGCATTTTCCTGTATCATCATCATCATCATCATCATCATCATCATCATCATCATCATCATCTGGGCAAATAATGGAATCAAAACTGATAATCAATTCCAAAGTAACTTCATATTTGCTAACAGCATAATCCTTTTTCATAAGAACCTTCATATCAGGCTATATAAAGATTTGTTCAGATTTGCTGACAACATCACTTTTTTGGGTGAGAGCTTTCACTCAGATTTGCTGACAACACTGTCCTTTTTGCTGAGAACCTTCATAGCAGGCTATATAAAGACTCTGAGCCCTTTCAGCATTTTCGAGGTTAAACTTAGTCTTTCTTCACAATATGTTCTACATGACATTTGTTTTACTGAAATTTATGTGAGAATCTACTTTCTTGCTTTCTTTATTCAGTTCATCTGGCATTTTTTGAAGATCATCTAAGTTCTCAGCAGAAAAATGATGTTGTCAGCAAATCTGAGGTTACTCAGGTATTTGCTATCTATTCTAATTCTATTATTTGTCCAGTTTATGTTCTGGAAGATCATCTCTAGGCAGTCTTTTGAGAGTTTTGGTGAGCTGGTGTCAACTACTCTTACTACTTTTTCAAGCTGAAAACACTCAGAGTCTTTATGTAGCCTGATAAAAGAACTGTGTCTGTAGATGTGTTGCCAGACTCTGACATATCTGGGGTCTGTGCCTTGTTGTATGATAGCATCAAATACCTTGGAGATTTCCACTGAATAAGGCCTCCTCGAGCTCAACAAATGCTTTAGCAAGTGGCATTTTATATTCTGCTGCTTTCTCTTTTAATTGATTTACTGAATAGATATGGTCAATGGTTTTTCAGGAGACAGCCTGTTTCTGTGGTTGGTTTTCATCTCGCGCTTTAGTAATTCAGTTGGTAATCACTTTGGTTAAACGTTTGTAAATATAGTTCAGTAGGCCTATTGACCTAGATCTACTGGGTTACCTTTATTATATAATGGCATTATGATTGCAGTGTTCCAATCTTCCAGGACTTTACTCTGTTTGAAGCATAAGTTGGATAGTTAGAGTAGTTTCCTTGTGATGAATTTACCAGCTCTTTTGAGTAGGTCAAAGGTAATGTTATCTGGTCTAGGTGCTGTTCATTTTTTGCGTTTGTTTGAACTCTTCAAACTGGTTACTTGTAACTTGTATATCTTATTCAGTGTTACGTGCCCCTTGTTTGGAGGAATAGAGATTTTTGTAGAATTCCTCAATTCCTCACTTTTCAAACTTTTTTTTGATTTTTTTCATAAACTGTACATACATCAATCCCCCATACACCACATAAATGGGGATCATGATCATTTTTACTGAATTACTGAAAGAGATTTAACTATCATTAAACAACTATTGAGTATTATAATCTTGTATAATGGAAATAATTTTTTATATCGGTTTTTTGCAATCCCCAAAAGATTAACAAATTTTACTAAACAAGCAAAAAATTGAAAAGAAAATTATCAGAAAAATTAATTGATTATCATATTCTCGTTTCTTTATTTAGTCCCCTAATGCAACAGAAGATTCTCCAAGAAAATCAGCAAATTGAGGAACTTCAAAATGCTCTCAATGATGTAATATAATTTTGTTTCTATACGGCTAAAAAATGATCAACTTGCTTTATATATAAGCTATCACTACAGTTCTATTTAATCATCAGGAATATCAATTCTGTTAAATCGGTTATTGTACATTTCAATTTTTTTCTCTCTGTTGAAGTGCCATAAATACATGCACTGTTATAACCAATTAGAAACTATTCTTATAAATTACTCTTGATTAGGATTGCAATGTGTGAAATATGTTATCATGGCCATTTTTACAGTTTTGAACAAGCAAATATAAAAAAAGGTTTTCTGGCATGATTGCTATCTTATCTGTGATGATATTGTCTTGATTTTGAAATCTGTAGGCGGAGAAGATATTGAGTGAGACTTTGGAGAAAAAGGCAGCGATAAACTCTAAGTACCAAGAAAACCTAGAAATAATCAAAGAAGAGCAGTATGGCCTGGACCTACAACTCAATGATGTTTGTCATGAATTCAATGTAATATCGTGAGTATCATTCGAAATTGAAGCTCCAGTTTGCCACATTATTTGCCAGGGACAGGAATTTAGTATCATCATCATCAGTCTTTCAACGTCAGTCATTGGACATAGACCTTCCCCAGGATTCACCAAAAGACATTAATATGCCATAGTTTTACATCCAAATAAGAGGCAAAATTAGTGTAAAAACATTTGAATTTTCCTGAAAATATTGTGAAAATTCATAACTTTTAACTATAACAAAGTGGCAAACAACTAAAGCTGTAAGCATTCATTTTGCTAATTTACCAACTTGTTCAGTATTATAATTCAATAAATTTATATTCTATATTGTATTAAAGCTACTATGATTTAAAATATTTGAATTTGAAAAGTGTAAAAATGCCTTTTCTCAGGTAACATTTGATTTAACTAACATTGGCAATTAACGGACAACCATTAGTCTGTTAAACCGAGGGTTTACTGTAAAATTTAGTATCGGGGGCCAGATCTAGCGTTGCTAATACATTAGCCCCCTAAAATATAAATTACCAGAATTGATCTAAGAAGATATATCCTGGTAAATAGCGTGTTCGTTGCTTAAGCACAAAAACAAGGTTAGTACACAGTTAGTTAAATTGTTAACAAAACAAAGAAATAAGAACAAACAAAGAAGTAAACAACAGTGCCAGATTTAATTCATGAGTGAATTAAAATAAATGAGGACTAGAGTTTCTGCCGACACGGATATATGGAGGGATCTACCAGGATAAAGATGTAGAGATAGGAAGGATGAGGGGAAAGGAATTTCACTAAGTAAATGTGAGATAGAGTCTATAGAATGTCCGTCAGTATGGTCATCCTAGTTGTAGCCACTAAGAAGTTATCTTAGGAAGTCTGACCTAACTATGATGAGAGTGCTAAACTTAGAGAGGATGTGTTCTTGAGATGAATACGTGATGACACATGTGTAAAACAAAGTGTGTATAAAAACTATACTAACTATCCTAGCTAAAGAGAGAGAAGAGACGAGCTTACCTCGAGGCCGTCGGAACATAGAAAGAGAGAGAGATCTACCGCCACAGTTTAAATATCGTAAAGATAAGAATCAACTATCTGATTGGCAGTTCTGTGTGACATCAAAAAGGGGAACAAGGAATTTACCATTTCTACAGAGATAAAGGGGTTAGAAGTAGATCCTTTCTAAAGGGCAGATAACTCTGTATATGAACAATTTTCTTTCACTGGAAAGGTGGGCACTACAACTGTAAAACTATTTCTGAAGTGTCAGATGTATTTCTTATACTATCTGGTTTTTATAGCAAATAAAAAAAATAATTCTCTACTAGTAGAAAATGTTTTAAAAGTGTTTTGATGTTCATGTGTATTTTCTTAATTTAGGGCTCCTTTGTGACATTTGTGAAAGGCCCCACACTAGCTTAATTTACTGAAATTTAAAATTAAATCTTATGTTTTAGCGAAGCAGCAGTAAAGGCTGAGAAGAACTACTATGCGATGAGCAAAGGCATTGTGGATAGTAAAGAACAGATTGCAAACAATGAAAAAGAGGCAATGGTATTAAAAGTGAAATTTGAGAATTCCAAAACCAAATCAAATTCTATAGAAATATTGGTGAGAAAATAAATTTGAAAACGTTTGCTTATAAAAATATAAATCATGAATTGCCTTGTATTATATAGAAACTCATTCGAAATGCTCTCCTGTTGCCACATGGTTAATATATCACTCAATTTAGACAACGTAAATAGAATAAACAATTAAAGAAAATGGGGCCATTGAGCTAAACAGCCCGCTGGTAATCCAAAGGCCAAATAACTACTTCCAACCCCATCTCGTATGTATGAACATGTTTGCTAATAGTTGATGTGCTCAATTTTTCACTTGAAATTATCTCAACAAGAATATTCAATTTGTGAGGTAAAAATTATGATTTATTGAGGTGAACATAAATTAATAAGCTTCTTAGCATTTATTGTTAAATCACTGAGAGTGAAAGTAATATTTTCAGTATTTCTTATTTCTAAATAAAGAAAGATATCATTTCTTTTGCTGTATTGTCGACTCATTACATTACTTTCCTCTAGTTAACTTATTTGGTATCTTCAAGAATTCATTCTTCAAAATGTGGAGAAAGAAATTAAATGTACTTTCAAGCGAAAATGTGTTTTTTATTGGGATGTCTTATAAATTCTCATTTGCTCAGAGTCTTGATGAAAAGAGTGGTCTGGTCTATCAAGTGAAGGAGTCTAAACAGTTAAAGAAACAGAACAAGAAACTTTCAAAGGATATTGGAGCAAAGGTAAAAATATGCTTTAATAATTGTTATCAATGATCAGTGTGGCCAAGTGGTAGTGTGCTCAACACTGGACAAAGCTTTGACAGGCCTGGCAAGCTGAAACTGAAGTAGACATAAGCAGAGAATGATGATTCATCCAAATAATTGCTACTCTATCAAATATAACTTTTTATTTATCAATGGTGACTTTTTAACTCTCTGACAGAAGAGTCAAATGAGGATCAATGGAATATATTTCCAAGTTTAAAACAAAACTTCACACTCTCTGGTCTTCGATCTGGTCTATCTATAAAAAAGCAGCTATGAAAAAAATCAAAGTACAAAAATCACAACAAAATTTGATAAGAGATATTCAAATGAAATCGACCACATTTGGTTCCAGTTGCAGCTCGTGACTTTAGGTTGTGGGAGTGCTGCATAAGAGAATTTTAAAGAATTGCTTCAATATTGTGTAACAAACACAGGAATACAGTCAAGGTATATATCATCATCATCAGTCTTTTAATGTCCGTCATTGGACATAGACCTTCCCCAGGATTTGCCACACTTCTCTATCATGGGCGTCGCGGAGCCAGTACTTTCTGAACTTGTCTAGTTTGTCTCTCCATCTAATATTCTGCCGGCCTTGCTTGCGCATGTGATCTCGGGGGATCCATGTTGTGAGTCGTGATGTTCATCGGTTGTCTGCCATTCTTGCAACATGGCCAGCCCACTGCCATTTGAGCTTTTTAATGGATTCTATGATGTCCCTGACTTTATATATAAATTCATTTCCTCCTTTTTTATTAAGAATTTGATAATCATAGCAGATTAACTTGAAAGAGTAAAAACTCTAGAATCTGAAAATGATGATTTTGTTTTGAATTTCTGAGATGAATTATCATTATTATACACTGATTTACTCAGACTAATATCCTCATCTTGGTTGTTATGGTCACAACATTTTGGTTGTTTTATCCTCCAGCCTCTTTCAGGTGTCTGTCATAGGCAGTGCCCTCTTGGGAATTTCATACCAAACACTTTATTCAATTCATGATGCTAGGTTATTGTCATTCTGCTGTCCACAGAGGATAGCTCATATCAGTTAATTCTTCTTAGTTAATTTGAGTTTGCAATAGCCGCTTGTCTGCCTGAACTGTATTTGACATTTCTGTATGACCTGATTTAGGAATAGAACTTGCAGCCGCAAGGCAGCTTATTAGGTAACACTTTTACCCATTTAGTAATGTGTCCTGTATGACTGAAATGAGATATCTTCTGTGAGGGGCAATGGAATGAGAACAATTAACTCCCATGGATTAAAATAAAGGTTTGGTTGAAATTTCCAGATGGTCAATGACTATGACAGACTCCTTAAGAAGGACGGAGGGTACAACAGCTGGAACATTGTGACTATAACAACCAAAATGAGGACATTAGTCTTTGTGAATCAGTGTATCATAATGCTAATGATAAGTCCTCTAAATTTTACTTTGCATGATAAAATATTCTTGAATGGTTTAGATCATTGAATAAAGTTGCTTGTTGGGAAATTGAGTTGTCTATTTACTCTTGACACATCTCAGCACGTCCCATATGTTCTGGATAAGCCCTTATTTTCTTTTTTGACTGAGGTATTTTTCAGGACTGATTCTCTTACCAGATAGAAATACTTCCATTACAGGCGCTTGTCTAGCCGTCATTGAGTTTTGTTTGTTCTATGTTTTCAATGAATATCACTTGTGATTACTTCAGAAAAATGAATTGTTTGCCAAGATGGAAGAGCAAGACAAGGAAATGCTAAAACTGCAGATGGAATACAAATCATTAATGGATTACAATAATGAAAAAATTAACAAGATTGAATCCATGCAGATAAAAATAGATGGAAGGTGAGTTTAAATATTTTCCTTTCATACAATTGAGCTTGAAAAGTACTCTGTCATTATAAATCATTAATAGACTCATTTTGAGTCATTAGTTAATTAAAGCCATGACTGAATTAATTAAAGTGAAACATTTTTCTTACATCTATATTATATAAAACAACTGGCTCTGTTTGTCACCATATCACCCCCTTAAACATTAGCACTGCATAACCAAATATGGTACACATACTCCATAAACTTGGGGGAATGTTTTAGGAAAAAAAATTTGTGGAATTAGGAAAAAAGGGTTCTAGAGGACCGTTCTACTTCCAATGTAATTACAGTAAACCCTTGTTATAATGCTTTCATAAACTTGTGGATTAATCTAAACTGACTTTGGATTTAGCGATCTAAGTTTGATAAATGCAGCAAACATGTGGACCATAATGAGCTTCCAATATTTTCTAATTTTGAGGGTTAGGACAAACATGGAAATAATCCCTTGTTAGTGTCACCAGAAACAATAACTGTACCAAAGACTATTCTGTCGTATTCATAAAATTCTCTTTCATTTCTGACTTTTTATAAAACAAAGTTATGTAGTTAACATTACTTTTATCAAAAAACTATGTATGTGCTATACTTATCTACAATTTTATCTAAATCCAAGTTACAAAAACTTGAAATTGCAAATAAATCAAAATAAAATGCAAAAATGAATCGAGTAGAATGTTAAGATGAAGGTAAATAATACTAAAAAATCATTAAAAATACTTTAAATTTTTACAAACGGCATGGATAATTTTTCCAAGTAGGTGGGATTAAATTTTGAATTTTAAAACGCTATGTCAAGTAACAGTAATGATTAAAAATCATAACAACTTTTGTTTTTCAAGTTGAAATAAAATTTTGCAAAATTAATTGAATCAAAAATCAACAAAAAAAAAATTAGAATCAGTAAAATAGGGAAACCTGGGTTATTATTTTAATGTGACAGAATTCTTTGGTAGAGTTATTGTTTTGTGTAACATTGAGTAGATTGAATTGAATTTCAAATTCAAACTTTAAAATAAAAAAATAAAAAATGAAATTAAAATTAAAAGTGGAGATCATCACTTTCCATTCAATATACATGTATACATATACATACTAGTCACCCAATTGCTTACTGCTAAACTTGACCATTACTTTCTGTTCAGTATACATGTACATACTAGCTGCCCTATTGGTATAACTGCAGAAACTTCAAGGGTTCTGATTACTCTTCCATCATTCAGTTTCATTTACCTTTTCTATCAAAGCTAAAAGAGAATTGAAGTTCAATAGGTTTTTACTTTTGTCTGTCTGTTCATTTGTTTGTCTTTCAATACAATATCTCAAAAAGTTCAATAAAATTCTGTGGAATTGTCAGCATTGGACTAAGGAAGACGTGATTAAATTTTCGGGAGGATCCAATGATTTTTTTTACAGTTACCTTATTTGCATCCTATATATATGTCTGCACAATATCTCCAAAAGTTCTGAATCTGAATGGGATTTTCTGGAAGGTAAGAAAGAATTGGTATATTTATGTATTCAGTCATGTTTGTCCACAGAATGTCTCCAAAAGTTCTCAATGAGTTTCAATGATAAAGGAAGAACTGATTGAATTTTGGAGCAGATTCAGGTATTTTAACACTAACCTCTACTGAATCATAGCTATATATTAACTGATTTTCATTTAGGTTTTAATGATAATGGCATTGGCAGAGGTATGCACTCTCTGGGCACTGTGTAGTTCAGTTAGGAATAAATTCTTTTTCATTCTATTTTAATTCAGAATCAATACTCAATACTAAAGTTCAGAAAGTGACAAGATTTTATCCGAGCTTTTATGATATACAAATTTCAAAATGTCTATGCTTCAATGTTATATTTTCTTAGTACAGTTACCTACACAGAAGTATAAGTTTGCTGAAAATAGACTTGATATGAAAAACAAAAAAAATATAGTTTAGTGGACAACATGCAACTCTGGACTACATTATTGTGTTCATTTGTAGTCGAGCATTTCAGTTAATTGTTTATTTTTCAAATCAAGTTGCTCATAGTTACTGTGGTGCATGCGCCATTCACAGTAAAAATGCTACACACCAACTGAATTACAAATCCATTGAGAGATGAAATTTTGTTTTATTTTTTACAGCAAAAAACAGAAAACATTTTATGAGGAGAACCTAAAACAAACGATTGATGATATCATGAGAACTGAGTCTCAAGTCACTTTAATATCTGATGAATTGAACCAAATCCAAGGAGCGAGCATAACATTGAGTAAAAAAGTAGATCAAAAGCAGCTCATGTTTCTCGAAAAGAAAAAGTCTTTGGAGGTGAGTGATGTTATTCTCCTGGTTGTTCTCAATTTCATCAGTTAATTTTGTGCCAAAATACTTATCAAATATTTTGGATATTTAGAGAGCAAGTCTTCCAAGAGTTTTGATGCAATAATTTGTCTTGCGTTGTTCAGACTAACTTGAGTGCAGAAATATTTTTGATCTTGGTTTTTATTCCAATTTTGTCTAGAATTATTCATAGGGATGTAAATCAGAATAGATTCCACTCTGTCAGCGTGTATTTCAAGCCTCGAACATGTTCAGTATGGAATTATGCCTGTCCTGCTTTTGTCAGAAAAAAGTAATTAAAAAAGTTCAAATCAGAAAAAATCCCAGAAAAAATAATGAAATTAAAATTGAACTTAAAATAAGAAACCCTGGGTCATTATTTTAATATGACAGAATTCTTTGGTATGGTTATTATTTTGTGAAACATCCGGCAAATCGCATTGAATTTAAAATTTAAACTTTAAAATTAAGAAGAAAAATGATAAAATTAAAATTGAATTTAAAATAGGGAACCGTAGGTCATTATTTTAATATGACTGAATCCTTTGGTACGGCTATTGTTTTTGGTAACATCAGTTAGATTGGATCTTGCCGCAGAGTTATCTGTCTAGTGGTTTTATCACTAGATTTATTTTGGCAACAGATGAAAGGAAAAAGGTCTGATGATGAATATGTATATCAGTATATAAAAGTATTATATGCCATACTATGAGAAAAAATGATTCACAAGGATATTTGGAGGACTTCTGCTCACTGTAAATTATCCAAGTTCCATAAGTATCCAAATCAAGCTTTGGTAGATAGCCCCTTTGTCATAGTTCTAGCACATTAGACACAGTATTATATTTGCATAGTTTTTAAATAATCAAATGTCCATTTCATACATTGGCGTATATGGTATTTAGATACATGACGGCCTGATTAAACAAACCTGACATTATTCTGGAATCCTCACAATGTTTAATAGGATCCTTTGATCAGTAACTATGCTATCACATACAACCACCATCCTGTTGCTATTACAGCATTACTATTGATAGTAATGAATGTAATTCTTTGTTTTTGCATTTGCAGAGTACTGTAAAAGATATAAAGAAGGAAATAGTCAGTGAGAACAATGCCTACTTAGAATTAGCAGACAAGGTTACTGATTTGGAGTTTGAAACGAGAAGTATACAAGCTGATGCCATGAAACAAAAAGAAAAGGTCAGTTTCAAAACCTTTCAACTGCAGTTAGTATTTTATGAGGTTTTATTTACCTCCAGGTGAGGGCTACTTTGATGCAAGGTTATTTTAATATGGTGGATGGACTGGTGGGGCTACAAGCATACACATGTGGGCATGAACAAATATTGCTGAGAGCCAATAAATGATGTCACAAATGCATCAAAGCCTCACACTGCCCTTTTAGTGTAATGGAGAAGTGCTGCCTAGGGGCAACCGATCCCCTAGTTCTAGACATAGTTTACTTTATGGGGCTACAGGACCAATTCTCGGCCACAATATTTTATGTGAGTGAGTGAAAGCTAATAATTTGTCTCTGAAATCTACATAGAAGTATCAGACAATGGGTAAATTGTGAAAAAAAAGGGATTCTTTTTCAGGTAGAGCCCAGTAAAAAATGGTAGCAAATCAAATTTTTTTCTCTTAACAACAACACTTGTAACATAGGTTGCAGTTAATTTCAACACCTTCCTTTGGTAGACAAAGAATTCCATTCTATGTTCCTGCTGAGTAGCAAAAACCACACTGTATCAAGATCTACACTGGTCTGACTTATACATTCAGCTGACAAGTTAATGTGTGCTATTGATTTCAGTTTACTCACTCTTCATTGACATTATGTGTCTATTATTCAGATCTCCTCTCAGAAAAGTGTACCTCTCTTATTATACAGATAGTACACGCAAAGGAAGCCATGTGAGGGGTTGCCCAAAATGTTGTTGGAACAACAAAAGTGACAAAAATAATGAATTCAATTGTCTATAAAAAATCTTTGCGTATTAATAACTCTTCTCAAAATTATCTGTAATATTATTCTACTTGTTATTACCTGTGTTTGAACGTTACACTTCTAGTAGTAACATTAGGGGAAGGTTAGGTAATTTAATAAGTTTCAATAAGAGGGTATGAAGTGAGAGGACAGAAAGATAGTTTAATGAGAGGTTAGGAAGTGAGAGAGTGGAAAAAAGTGAAGGAGGGAAGATTTTTGCGAATGAAACTTATCAATGTTTGTATAGCATTTAGATAAAATATGTATTGGCAAAAAAGATTAGAAGGGAGAAGGGAGAGAATGAGAAGATATATGCAAAGGGTTAGAAAAGGAAGGCATAGGATAATGGATAATCTTAGTTGTGAACACTCATGGAATTGCTATGGGTTCAGCTAGTTGACATGAGTAGATTTCTTCAAATGGTTTAACTCCTGTTGATCTGTTGTTTATTTCAATCTTTTGGAGCACCGGCTCTAAGTCACTATTTAAAGACATAGAGACTTGGTGAAAGCTGCTTGCAGTTGGGAGCAGTGAACAAGTTTCTTTGTGTAAGGGTTGCAGAGCTCTCAGAGAAGAACATGTTCATTTGGTGGGCAATCACTGATACAAGATGGCACACTTATTCTCTCCTTATAAGAAAATTTGATCCTCATCTTAACATGATTCGTGTGCTGAAAATTTGATAGCTCAGTTTTGTTGATAAAAAAATAGATGGAAAATTTTCTACCATTCTATTTCCAAATCAATATCAGTGGTGAAGACAATCTCCATCAAAACAAAACTATAAATATCATAAATAAATTTTTACATCTTATTTATTTTAATGTCAATGAAGGGAGTGAGGGAGAACTATTTCATGCACAGAATTGCACTGATAAGGAACACTTTATCAGAGAAATTAGTGAGTTAACTATGGTTGAATTTAAACAAATTCTAAAATGTGACTAACTGGGAAAATCATCCCATGAAGTATGACTACAAGCAAACAATATGAATAGCAATATGTACAAAGACTTTTCCCTAGATAGAGGTTTCAAGTCTGTGAAGGTGTATTTCTTCTTTGTCTTTTCTTCTTTTTTTTTCTTTTTTTTTCTTTGTTCTTCTTTTTTAATTAATTGGGATTTCTTTTATTAAAAAAGGGAAATGCTATCCAGAATGCTTTTAAATCTTTTATTCATTTTGTTAATAAATCCTTAAAAGAAAAAAAGAATGTAATATTATCTGTTTATCAAACATGAATGCAAATATCATACCAAAAGTATTTAAGCAAGCAAGATTAGAAAGAAAATTGATTATTTTAAACGTTTTCTTTTAAAGTATCAGATTAAAGTAGATGAGTCCAAAGCATCTTTGGGAAAGCTGACTGAGAAATTAAATAATCTAGTCTCTCTGAATGAACAAAAGAAACAGGTAAAAATGTTTCTTCTTTTATCTAATCACTTTAAATAAACCAAATTGATGATGATTTGGATACATGTTACCAGTTTTTTGACACTGGTTCAAAGTCCTCAGAAAACATTTGCTAATATTGCAGATACAATGTTTGATTTTAGTACCAAAATAGTAACACTTTCAACATATAAAATCTCAACATAATCCATAATGTGTAATTAAACATATCAGATGACCAAAATAAAGATATCCTCTTCAAGTTTGCATAAAATATTCAATCTTATTTGAATATTTTTCTCATTGAAGAATGTCTGATTACTGTTTACTCATTACTCTTCTCTAAAATTCATATTCCTGTTTGATTCTGTAAACCATTGTAACAAAGAGCATAAAGAGATAAATTTAATCAAAACAAATCAGAATGGTCAGTTTTGTTTTTGTACCTTGGACAACACTGAAAATTATTGGACTACTATTAGAAATATTTGGCATTGCTTGGGTTTTAAAATGCCTTAAATAAATACTGTCACTTGAGAACTAGACCTTGCATCATTTGTTTTGAAAAGATGCTGTCAACCTACACTTTGTCTCTGAATATACAATCAATCAGAATTGTTATACCCAATCAATTCATAAAACAGATGTACCTGGTCTTGCCTAGGTTCATGTATTCTGGTCTAGATGTCATTGCTTTTTTTTAATTATATGACTCAGTGCTTTGAGGGCAAGTTTCTGGGTCATTGTGGATTTCTCCAAAACAAGCTATTGACAACTATATAAAAATAAGATTTCAAACCTACAGGCACCGTAGAAATACTTGGTCTGGTCCAGATTTATCTATTCTGTCCATGATCTTATTGCTTTTTTTCAAGGACCTCATTATGCACTCCAAGCTTCAATGGTAAATTTGTGGGACATTGTGTATCCATCTGATGCAAACAAGTGACAAGTCAAAAATGAAATTTCAACCCTTCAGGCTTGACTTTTCATTGAAATGAGAATGGAAAATAAATATACTTGTATTTTTTTCAAAATATACTGATATATGTAGTAATATCTTCAATCATGCAATTATATTGCAGTAACAAATCTAACAACATGCAAATCAGCAGTAACAATAACATAGCATCAAAATTTACATTGATGGAGGTGGATATCTAAATATTTAAAAAGGGAAAAGATTATGAAATATTTTTGAAATACATGGGTATATTAGGAAAAAAACTTTGAAATGAAAGTGTTTGAGTTTATCAAACAATTATTGGGAACCACAGACAAAAGTATATATTTGTCTGTTAAAAAGAGTTGTCCCCTATAGGCTGAAAATCTGTAAAATTTGAAAAAAATGATTTTCACCCTTATATTTGACTTTAGGGAAAATATTGTTAAAAAGTTGAAATTTGGGAGGAAAATGAGTTCCCATGTATTTATCTTGAT
Source organism: Thysanoteuthis rhombus (assembly GCA_963457665.1). Taxonomy (NCBI): domain Eukaryota; kingdom Metazoa; phylum Mollusca; class Cephalopoda; order Oegopsida; family Thysanoteuthidae; genus Thysanoteuthis; species Thysanoteuthis major. Next base: position 25,436,161 of record OY735200.1, read on the forward strand.
GAAAATTTGAAATGACCAGAAATGACCTTTGATGGCCTCTTATTACTTCTGTGGTCAATCTCATATCACTCATGAACTCTGCAGTGAAGAGATGTACCCATATGTTGAATTTGATTTTATAGATGCAAAGTTGTGGCCTACAATTGTCTCAATCGTCTTTTGGATGATCCCTTAGGCCAATCTCAAATAGCCCATTATCTTCACTGTGAAAAGATATATCCCTGTGCTAAATATCAGCTTCATAAATGCAAAATTATGGCCTACAACCTGGAATATAAATGAAGACAAGCCTTGAGCATTATATGCAAAGATTATACTCTATTTATGGTTTTAGATACTCAAGAATTAAAAAGGGTTAAACTGGCACTATTACTAAAAAAAAAAATTTTCATATGTATGAAGGAACTGGCTGAATTGGACGAGAAAAAAATGAAATTGAGAGAAAGATATAAAAAAGCAGTTCAAGACCATGAAGGGTATCTGATTAATTTGATACCTTTCCAACAAAAGTCTGAGGTAAGTATATTTTAATCTTTGATAAGGAAGCTAAAAACAGGCTATTTTGTATTCTTTTAGATTTATCTTTTTTACTTGTTCCTTTATTTAAAAGAGGTATGTAAACATTGTGCATTTCTTTTTCCTGAAATGTTATGAAAATATCAAACTCTGTGCAACTTGGGAGCAAGCTATAATATCATCAAAATTTCAGATACAAAACAAACTGGTGGGTAGGAGTGTTGCTTGCTAGTTATCCACAATATTTGTAGGACTAAACTAAGTTTAGTAGAAGACTAAATTTACAGAGATGAACTTTATCAATTATTCGGGAGATGAACATGTTCTTCATAACACTAAATCATGTACTTAATCCGCTTATTAATACTGAAAAGAATTTGTGCATCCCCGTGTCTGTAAAACAAATGAAAACCAAAATCGTTCCCATTAAAATGATATCGAAAAAAAATAAGCTACTCATATAAGCAATTTTATATTTAAAAAAAATGTGAAATGACATGTGATTTTTCACACTACTGTTGTCACCCACAGCAGGAAAGGACACATAGTCACCCAGCTCCACTGCCAAAGGCATGCTCGCAATTGTCCTGGGGGGATGTGACTATTGGTAAGATAGCTGATACATATCTGGTTGGTTCTACAAATAAATTAAAGTCTAATACAGAAAGGAATAGCAAGACTAGTGCTAAAAAGTGAAATCATTATTTTGATATTTGCATACCAGTATTGTATTAATTGATCTTGTTTGCAAGGATTTTGATGCATTAGTCAGAGCTTTATTCATGAAAACATCAACCAAAAGATAAATTTCCTTTCCAAAATTTGATTAAGATCATTATATCATTGATGGATCAATAGAAAGCAAGGTGATCAGTGGACAGTTGAGCAATTAATGGAGTGAGCAAGATTTAACTTATAACTTTGGATTTAACCTGGGGCAATACTAGGTAATCATTCATTCAGTCATTAGACTCCACCATCATTGGGGGTACCTGAGGGCAAAAGAAGTTGAAGTGCTCCTGAATGCTGGTTTGTCTGGTGTGGTAATGCTCATCCAAGTCCTCATCAAACCAGCTCTCCTGTTGCTGCACCTACCTGCACCCTTGGTCAGCGGTATCTTGCATAATGATTTTGCATAGGCTATCATACCATGTGACATGACCGAACCACATCAATTTCTGTTGATTCATGGTGGTGAGGAGAAATTCTGGGGACCCATGAAGCCTTCAACCTTACTCTTCACGGACTCATTGGTCTTGTGCTCCAAGTAGGAAATGCGCAGCTTCTTCAGACATTTTTTTTCAAATACCTGGAGTCATCTGTCTGTCTCTGCCAGTTATGTCTCTTACTTACACCCATTAAGTAGGACATGGGGAAGAAAAGGCTAAGTAATCTTAGCAATATTTCAATAACTTTACAGCTTTCACAAAAGCAAGCATAAATGTATTTGCATGTCCATTGAATGACCATAGTCACCAAAGATGGCAAAGGGTTCTATCCATTTTTTATATAAGTGTATATGTTTATATGACCTTGTGTTTGTGTGTTTTTATTCTATTTTCGATGATTTTCTGTAGAAAACACCTGTGATGTCATAAAAAGATTTCATCAAAGAATAGATATGGTCAGAATATTCTAATCTATTTATGCACAGAATTTATTCTGACCCTATCGATTCTTTGATGGAATTTTTTTTACATGACTTGAAATTTTGACATTACAGTTGTTCAATTATCGACTGTGACGGTGAGTTTTCTTGCATGTATGCATCAAATGAAAACGTGTGTTTGAGTAATCCTCATAATCATCAGTCTAAACATAAAATATATCTGTGCAGGAAAGAGGCAGAGAACTAGAGTGGAAGCTTAATGAATTGATGAATCAACTGGAGAAGTTGAAGACAGAAATAAAGATGATGATCAAAGAAGGCAAGAGTTTGGAGCTTTTGATGATAGAAACAAATGAAAAAATTGCAGAATTGAAGTAAGTCTCATATGTATTCATCATATACTGTTTCATATTGCTTTACCAGAAATAAAGCAGGTAAAGCAATCGCCTGAAGAATGTATAATTAATCGCTTTACAAGTATCTTGAGTTATCATGGAGTCTGCTTTGTAAAGGCAGTTACCCTTGTTACCTTACGATTCCTAGAGAGTTTAAACAACTTTGTTGCCCTGTGTTCCAACAATTTATCACGGCTCATCTCGTATAGATGATAGTTCTTTAATAAGGATTCATAATCAGGCCTCTGTCAGAATGTGTAGACCTAAAAAATCTTACTTTTCTCTATTCTTTGTGATCAGTTCCAGACTAAGAAAAATCCATAGTATCTTCAAAAATATTGATTTTGGCCAGACGAATGTTGAAAAGAATTTCTTTTTTTCTCCTTTAAAGTAACAGATACAAAACTGAGTGAATGATTTTTCTTACTTTATCTTGACTTCATTTACTATTTTCAATTGTCATTACAATTATTTCTTACTACTTGCAGGAGTTAAGGGTGCCAGTGAATGTGAGTGTACTAAATCTGCATATAGAGTTTGCTGACCCTCCTCCCCCTCTCCAACTATATTTGGTCCCTAAAAACCATAAATCTTATCACATAAACCTTTTGATAAACAGACAATTTAACAATTCCAAGTAGTAATTGTATAAATAAATTAATGGATATAGTAAAGCGTACAGCAAAAAAAAGAGATATACAGTTAATTAATGAAAATCATAAATTTTAAATAGAACAGAGAAATGGAAAAAAACTGTGTCTAAAATACCGTTCAACTAGCTAATTCATGAGTGATAACAAGTTTTCAACCACAATTATCTCAGGGTTTATATTGGTTTCATAAATAATTTTTAGTGATAATTTCCTACAATATTCATTCTTATTAATAGCACAAAGATTATTATGATAAAATTAATTGATTACAAGTTCCAAACGTTTTTTTCAATACATGTCACTTTTTGTGGAAAGTGAGGTAGTTGCTTTATTATGAATATATGCATTTGTGATTTCCTGAACTTTTTACCTTTTTTCATTTATTTTTATGGGATAGAGTATTCAGTATCCTTAAATTTCAGTTTTAATTTCATGACTACTTTTTACCTTCATAAGATGAATTTTTTTACATTTTGTTTATACTGCACTGCATATTTTTTATGATGCATTTCTTTGTGGTATGCTGCAAAACTCCCCAAAATATTGAATTATTCAAGACTGTACCACTAATTTTTCAAAACCATGAATGGAAAGAGATAAATGTATGTATAGATATGAAATTAGAAAAAAACAACTAAAATGTTTAAAGAACTATTTAATGTATTAGATAATGATATCTTGTGTTCCATCTTAAAACTTACACGACTATAAAGAGAAGTGATCAAGATTTAGTTTTCTTAGTTACATATGAAACCTATTTTTGCAAAAAGCCAATTTTCATAATGCCATTGTTTGCAGTATTACAGCTTTTTAAACCACTCCTGAGCACTAAATTTCACTGAAAATAAAATCAAAATAATTGTCAAATGTTAATACTTTAGGGGTCAAAGTTACTATAGAAAACAACATTTTTTGGTAAAAATTCACACTAATCACTTAGTTCATTTTACTGTCAATTTGCAATATGTAAATTTCTGCAATATCAGATCATGTTTGATATTATGGTATTTACTTTCAAGCACAATTGTTAATATGTCAATTTTCTTTTCTTACTGTGTAGACTATAATTTGAAAAAGTATTGTTCAATGCCTGTTAAAATGAGAGGTTACAAATAAGGGATGATTGTCTTGATTTGCACTCTTTCAATATTTTACTTGATCACTGTATACTCTAATAATTTATATTATAATGATCTGATTTCTATTTGTGGGTGGGTGTGTTATGGCAACATAGCAGAAATGTTGCAAAATCTTGGTTAGTGCAATACTGTTAAAATGGTCTAACTTAAAAAATGAAGCAATTTCCTGTCTAATTGGACTACTGGTTTTTGATTTATTAATTCAAGTGTAAATTGACCCCTCTCAAAAAGTCTGTTAAAGAGAGATGAATCCAGATTTGTTAATTTTTAAAAACTGTTCTCTTCACGGTTAAAAAAAAAAAGGTAGATATCTGTACCTAGCATAAATTGATCACCAGAACCCGCACATATACCAGAACTACTTATCTAAAAATATCTAAAAAAATAGATTTTCCATCTGAAATGATCTAAAAAATTCTAACACAAGATTTGGGTATTGTTGGTCTAATATGATCAGGAGCACCAGAAAACACACATATACATATAGAGACACATATAGATAGACACAGAAACTCAAAGAGATAAGAATCTGTGGCCCACTTGGCTGGTTGGTTGGAACATTTGTGGAACTAGAGTGATTCGATAAGCAAATGATTAATTTATAAATTTTGTGAATAGGAAGTGACTCTATATCAACTTAATATGAAGACGGCTTTTAAGCAAGTCCATAAAAAAAACTATTTTTTTCATAATATCTAGTTTTTAAAGAAAATATCTTTATTTCTCACAAAATTTCATTTGATAACAATCGATGGAATCAATGGCATGTACTGTAATATAGCTGAAAAGTATTAAGCTATATAAGTTTGAAAATATGAGAAAGGAATTTTGTAAATGTCCCCTCGATGAATAGCAAGCCAACATCAGTTTTTGTCATGTAATCTTTTCATCAAAAATATATCTATCATTGAGATTTGACTTTCAGGTTTATCATATTTTGTTTAACTCTTAATGTTCTAAACTGCTTGATACCACTCCTAATTGACTGTGTGGGAAACTAAATCAGTTGAATTCATAATGTCAGATGGAATAAAAAATAGATGAGTTGAAAGGGAGACAGCTTTGATCAGTAGTTATTCCCCTTGTTAGAGACATGTAAATTTCCTTATATAAAACTGAGAGTTAAATACAAACATGTTACAGAGAAGAAATACAAGAAATCAACTTTCCAATTGAAGCAGTCTGTAAGCATTTGCTAATTACCAGGACCCGATTGAAACAAGTGAATGGTGAGTAAGTTTATGATTTATCTCTGCCGACAAGGTTGGAAAAGGTATATATGTTCACTTGTGTCTGTTTGTCTGCATATTATCTCCAAAAGGTTTCAATGAATTTCGAAGAAATTTTACGGAAAAAACCTGATTTTCATTCAGTTTTTAGTGAATAGCGTTGGCACTCTCTGAGTATTTTTAATTCACTGCATGAAGAATGAGTCCCTGTCTTTACAGACGGTTAGCCTACCTAAGGAAGGCTGTGGAATGGATTGGCAAAATCATTGCATGTACAACAGAAATAAAAAGGTTGAGTTTCATTGTCTGAAAACTCTGATTCTGTTACATCTATTTTCAACCTCAGATATTGCCTAATGCATCAGGCATTTCACACCTACTGATTCTCTCAAAATTTGTGTGGCTTTTCTATGAAAGATGTTTATGTGAAATTGAAACATGATACCTAGCTGAGAGATAAGCTATCAAACCAAGAACCATGCAATGTGCTCAAGACAAATCATACTAAACATCCCATGAAGAGGTGACAAGACAGCATAATATATTTGAAAGCAAACAGGTGTCAGATATCTTAAAAACTATTAGAAACCTGAAATGGCAGTGGCCAGGCCATGTTGCAAGAAAATCAGACGATTGCTAGACATCATGATCCATGTTGCTGGACATAGATCATATGCAAAATTGTGGCTGGCAAAAAGTAAGATGGCATGATGATTTAGACAAGTTCAAAAGGTATTGGCATTGTTACACTCAAGCATGAAAAAACTGGCCGACCTTAGGGTAGGTCTATGTCCAACAACCAAATTTAAAATGCTGATGATGATGAAGTTTATGGCTACAGAGAATTCATGAAAACAAAACTAATACAACCTTTTTATTCTTTTTATTCCTTTTGCAGAACGATTAAATCAAGAATGGAAAGATCATGACGACTTAATGCATTGCCGAGAAGCAACTCTTGAAGATATTTTGGTGTGTAAAAGCTTGCAAGATCAAAAAGATGAATTACCTCCCTCAGATTTCTTTATCCAGCCTCAAAATTCTGATCATACATATTTTTCTATGTATAAAAAATGAAATATAATTCAATATTACAGACCTATAAGACTTGTAATTTTGTGAGCTTAATGGGTTCAAATATCAATTGTAATGTATCATCTACTTATATGATGAACAGTGTAATTTCTTCCTTTTTCTCTGTCTTTAACAATGGACTCCTCTACCTAATGGTAACAATTTTGCTGATAAAAATATCTTCTACCAACGATATGAAACAATAGACTCTTTTACTGAAATGAGTTAAGTATCTTTTCTTTCCCCCCAAAATCATCTCTTAAAAATTATTTATTCATATTTTTTCCTCAAGAAGTAACTTGTTGTAATGATGTAGATGAAATGAATTATATTGCATTTTGGACACTATTATTTTTTTATTTCTGATGCAAAATTTTTCAGAACCCAAGGAGGTAAGTCCAATGCTTTTCATCAATAGGTATGTTTAGGATTTGAGGCTAGGTTAAGAAATCTGAGGGACATAATTCAGTCTTTTGGAGTGGAAATTTGTTTTGGACACTAAAACAGTTTTCCCCAGCCTCCTCAAATAGGAACCAACTTCACAAGAATTCTTCTGTTCAGGTCTGCTGAAGTGTCTTTAAATTAGATTTGTATGTTTCATCATCTTTTTTCTTGTGAAATTGCTGTAAGAGGAGTAAGTAGCTATCCATTTCCCCAACAAAGCAGAATGTGACACAAGGTTGATTCAACAGGGGATGGGGGGCTCACACACATACATGTGGGCAAGAACAAATATTGACCTGTCTCTGGGAACAGTATCACAAGGCTTTAGGGTGACCCATTACCCTTCCAAATAATCATTTAAAAAAAAAATCATCTCATAAAAATCACATATTTATATTTTTTTCACCTGTTGTTGTAATATAAATGGTATGAATTATATTGTCTTTTGGAGACTAAATTTTAGGGTTCTCAAATCTCAAGCTGATCAATCCAACCTATGTACTTTTTTTGAAGCCACAGGATAAATCCTGGGCCAAGTAAGTAAGAGAGGTAAGGGATAAGATTTCCACAGAACTTTTTGCAGTAAACCAGTTATGATTGAGAAAAGGATTTAAAGCCAGGAAAAAAATTATGAAACAAAAAGAAGATAAGCCATGAAATAGGATTTGAATATTTCATTCTCAGACTGAATCCTTCTTCTGAATTATAGGGTTACAAATAGAAAAGTGAATGATTACTGGGAAGGAAAAAATAAATGAAAAAATGATAAAATTAGAAAATGTAAAAATTCTTGTTATATATTTCCTTTCGTCATTCCTTTAATCATGATTTTTTTTATGTTGCTGTCTTTTGTTCAACCTCAATCTGTTTGTCTATCCTCATATTTTTTGGTTTCATTTTCCTACATTTTTGAATAAAGTCTAAGAAATTTAGAAAATACTATCATATCTTATGACTTACTTGTTTTGTATCAATGATTGGAAAATGATGGTGTTTATACCCACTAGTATGTTTCATGGACTTACATTCCTCCTTTATATACTTCCAAAAGTTCATAATAATGAAATGTATAGGTTAAGAAATCTACTGCTACTGATGAAGTACCGCTGAGATACATAATGGCCATGGATTGATGCTCTATTTGTAAAAGGTTTGTCTGTTTAATTTGTTAGTAGTAACTCAAGCAAAGAAACAATCACTGCTCTTTTAAACAGAGGATTAGTTTCAGTTTTTATATAAACCACCATGACTCCACATCAGCCCTCACATTTTTCCACTTCAGCAAAAGAAACAGCAATGTCTTGAGGAAAATAAACAATTAGCATCCAAGTATCGAAGAGCCCAAAACACTTTGTTGCAGAGCAGGAAACAGTATGTGCAATTGTCTGAGGATACAATACTGCTGAAACGGGCACTTAATGATTTAAAACAGGTAAAGTGGAGGATTATATTTACTTATAGTTGAGAACAGAGTGGATGAGATGGTGAGAAAATACAAAGAATAGCAGCCATAATACTTCTTATGATTACTTGTTTCTTTTTATGCGCATAAATATATATATATATATATATATATATATATATATATATATATATATATATATGCATATATATAGTCTAGAAAGCTTCAAATACTAAACATATAAAAAAAAATTTTTCAAAACACTTTTTTGTGTCACTTCAGTCACTTATTTCCTAATATCTGCAAATGTGTTTATATATTATAAATTTGTTTTATTACTTTGAAAATATTGTAAATGATCTCCTGTTACTATATGATGAATGTATCATTTGGCCTTGACAGCGTGAATAGAACAAACAATTGAAGAAAATAGGTCGGGTACGGTGACATTTTAGCTTAATGGTAAGAGTAATGCTATGTTGAAGCGGCAACCTTATTGATTTCTGTGACCAATAAGGTTCAATACAAGGGAAGTAACTTGAATTTGAATAAAAAGAATAAAAGCTGAAGTGAGAGACACTTAAACTAAATGTGGGAATTAGCGATTAATTTAAAAAAAATAAAGTCCATATATATGTATATATTTCCTCCCTTAATCTCAAACATGTAAATAGTATGCAGTTTTCTCTGCACTGTTGCAAGTTTCTCTGAAAAAGAAAGCTGGCAACTGTTGAAATGCATCAAAACTTGTCCACGTGATAATAAAAATTTTCGAGATGTAACACCTGTTTTTCTCTTGAATTTTTTCTTTTCACTTTCAAATCATCACTCTCATCAATACTTATAAATATCAGATTGAACAGACAATTTGAAAATCCAAAGTTGATTTTTCAAATGAGATTTCCTTTTTTAATTCAACATGTTAGGGTGGTGTTTCTTTTGATCTCAGCTGAAATATGTATGTTGTTGTAGTCCTGAGGGAGTATGTGTATATTTGTTAGAGACATTCCTCTTGATAATACTCCCTTTGGATCAAAAGAATCATGAACCCAATTTGTGGAGACACTTATAAACAGTTAGGTTCAAGTAAAAAGTAATCAATACCCTGTCACATCCTGGAAATCACATGAAACAACTGGACATTTTGTCAATAGAAACCATACAGTAATCTCACATATTTTCTGAGGATGTTAGGTTTGACTAACAAAACATGTTGAATTCCAGAAAGAAATCTCATTTGTAACATCAACTTTGGCCTTCCAAATTGTTTATTCAATCTAATATTGTCAGAGGAATTATAATAATCTACATCCACACACTGGTTATTCATACAGAGAGAAAAAAAAAGAGAGGGGAAAGGATGAGTGAGTGAGATATTGTATATGTATAAAATCTCTGATTGCTACCTATGCCATTATACATGTATATTTGAAGAGAAAGAGAGTGAAGGAGTAAAAACAAGCCACTTGGGATATATCTAGCAATTGGAGCCTAATTTTTGTGTAACTTTTTACTTGTTGCAGCTACTGAAGTTGCAAACGAAAGTGCAGCACTGCCAAAAAAATTATTACCAATACCGTATGCTCTACAACAGCAAGCAGTTGGCTTATTTCGTGAATTTCTCTGAGGGCGACCAGGACAAAATCAAGCAGTTGCGGTCTGTATTCGAGTCAAAAATGAGGATAATGAAAAATAATGTGACGGAAATCATATCAATGGTCTTCTCAAGTAGGCCAAACTTCTTACCTGGGATCATCCAACCCATTGATTGATGCCTGCAATACAAGCCAGTCAATCACAAGAAGGTTCCAAAACTTTTTGAAAGATGAATCCTTTTTCCTGATTTGCCTCTCTTTTTTTGTGTCTTTCTGTTTTCTAAAATTTTGATAAATTCCTTTTCTTCTAATATTTTATCAAATGCTTATTTAGGGATTTTTTAAAGAAATTTTCAAAAAGTAGTTTTGAAATGAAAACTTCATATTGGCAGCAGAATATTTTTCAAGTTTGAATTATGCTTTATTTTTTTTAAAGATGATTAAAAAACAAAACAAAAAATAGAATAATGAAAGAAGTTGAATATTATTACCAAGACTGAAAAATACGGGGAAAATCATCTTGGACACTTTACAACAATCACTTCTTGAATTTCATTGTAAAACAATACTTCACAAGCTTGGCTACTCGAGGGTCAAACTTCGCCTTATTAAAATCTAAAATGTAAACAAAACATAATTCATTTCTACATACAATATAATTCCAAAACTATGTGTCCCATTTCAACTCTTTTATTGGTATTTCCTGTAAATGGGATTTGCAAACTTTGGCAAAATAAGTTTTAGCTGAGTTTAGCTGGCTTTAAAAGTGGGAAATGATTTCGTCATCATCTTCAGTGTACATCACTGTGTCACTGTTCTTCCTGTATGACGTCAGTGGTTCTTAGACATTGTCATCCATCATTGTTGTTACGTACATGAATAAAGTCAAAACTTGATAGTCAGAGTTTGACAAAAAAGAAAGAAAAAGTCTACTCAGCATAATAGTTAATCTACCATTAGCCTTGAAAGCAAAGAAAGAAGAAAAACAGAAAAAGTCTTATGGTTAATCTGCCACTGGCCTCAAAAGTCGAGAAGAAAAGGTGTCACTCTCAGGTGGATTCGATCCCAAGATCTACTGCTTGCAAGTTGAATCCCTATAACCATTGAGCTATGGATGTGCTGATGAAAATTGAAACTTATTTTAGGTTATAAATGATATTATGCTTTGGTTATGTTCAGTTTTAGTAATATATTTTGTTTTTTTCATCAAAGAGAAAAACAAAATATTCGTATACTCTATCATCATTAATTTTTGCTACTATTTATCTTCATCTTAATTGTTGTTGCTTTTTATCATGATTAAACAATCAAGATGATGGTATATAATTCAGGTTGTTTCTTTGGGGAATGCCTTTTCTTGTCGGTGTTTTTTATAAACTAAACTGAATATTTGTCTATCACTAATTAGTCATACTAATTTATCTGTAAACCAATCCTTTTTTTGAATAGGGAAACCCAAAAGAAGTGTAAGGGAGGAAGAGAACTTTTAAAATCAAACAAAAGAAAACAGTGGTCATTTATTGAATGGGCAACGATCCTCACCCTCACAATGTCTGTTTTTGACCTATGGCAATCATACTTCTTTCTGTTTTTATACCTACTCGTTTACGTTATGTGCTGAAATCTCAACCTCTTAGATTTCAATATCTGACTAATAGTGATAATGATGTCAACTCTGGTGGAGTTTGAAAATAAGTAAGCTGTTTCTCATGAGAAGGTTCTTGTTTAGCAGCAGAAAACAATGTTCAAAATTGGTTTTGACTGTTATTATCAAAATTTGTCAATGTCAGGTGATTATTTCCTATAATATTGAAAAGACCATTAATGAAATTCGAAAGGTAACAAAAGCTATTTAACTCATATAAGATATATGGCCAGTATTTACAGAAATGACTAGCAAACACTTAACCCAACCTCTGCTGAAAACTGAACAATATTACTCCTGGACGAAGTAGATGCAACTAGAAAGCAGAGAAAGCACACCTCAGCCAACCCTATTGTCCCTAAAAACTGAATGAACGTCAGTTTACAAAAAATTAAGATGCAGGGGAGATAAAAGTGAAAAGATTCTTAGATCTGCTCCAAAATTAAACTAATTCTTCCTTGGCCCATAGCCCACCCTTTGACAAAATGTCATTAGAATTTTGGGGATATTGCATTGAAAAAAAGGAGTGAATACGTAAATGTATGAGAAAAAAATTCCTTAGTTCGGCCCCCAAATTTAATAATTTCTTTGGTAACTCATTGTCGTGACTTCAATGAAGTTTTATTTAAATTCAATGAGAACATTATGGAGATATTGTGGGTTGTGGATAGATATTTAAAATACGCGGGAGGAAAACCTTGGTTCCACTTAAAAATTAAAACACTCTGCCCAAAACCCATTGCTCGCTCTTCCACAAAATGTGATTGAAATTCATTGAGAAATTTTGTTGATATTGTGTGAACAAAAATAAATGTGGACAGACTCGAGTGAACACATTGAAAATATTGGATGATAACAAAAAATAAAACAATACAAACGAAAGCAACAGTAAATGGCCGTTACCAAGATTTGAATCTGGTTTACCACGATCCAAGAGTTGAGTCCTAACTTTTATCGTCCGTCGTTGGACACAGACCTTTCCAAGGATTCAACACATCTCTCTATTGTGGGCATCGCAGTGCCAACATTTTCTGAACCCGTCCAATTTGTCTTGCCATCGCATTTTCTGCTGGGCACAGTTGCACATTTGATATCTGGGGATCCATCTTAAGAGTCTTGATGTCAATCAGTTGTCTGCCATTCTTGCAACATGGCCAGCCCATTGCCATTTAAGTTTCCTAATGGTTTGTCTCAGATTCCTGTTTTCTCCTTAATATACTATGCTGTCTTGTGGTCTCTCCATGTGATGTTGAGCATGATTCTCTCACGTAAACGTTGCATGGTTCTCAGTCTGCAGGCCAATGTCTTGCTTTGGTTCCATGTTTCAATTCCATAGCTGACTATCAGGAGGGTGCATTGGTTGTATATTCTTCTTTTTAGGACTAATGGGATTTTTTTTGTTCTTGAAGGTTGAGCTTACTCTACTGAAGGCTTGCGAGCCTAGAGTGATTCTTCATTCGATTTCTTCTTTAGAGGATATCATTGAGACTCATTGTCCTAGGTAGATGTAGTGGTCTACTTTGTCCATCTTCGCATTTTCGATTTTGATCTTTATGCGTTTATTTCTGACATGTTTGTTACACATGATCTTTGTTTTGCTGAATTTCATGTGAAAGCCAACTTTCTTGTGTTTTGGTGATTCGGTTTTAAAGTTCCTACCTTTTTCGAAAATGTTATCGATGATTGCTGTTATTTATCTTCCTTTATCTTCTTCCTTTTGGATTGTTTTGTTTAATTTAGTTGCTTCAATCTCTTCTCTTGATGTTGTCAGTGGCTTGAGATTTCTACGTTTGTCCATGAGATTCTTGGCTTCTTTTTAGAGTTTACTGATGGTTTGATTGCTCTGTGGCTTAAACATATAGGCGGCTTCTATAAAAGAGGTCACTATTTTGTTGTTGAGCTCGTTGATGTTTTTTTTTTCTGGTTCGGTGAGAAGTTCACACCGGTCTTTAATTCCGAGCTTGAGGGTGTCGATTGAGGCCTTTTTGAACGGCAATCGGTTGCAATTTTGTGCTGAACATTTTCCTGCACTCTTTCTTGATATCAATTTGAATACATCTTATCATTCTGCGGTCACTTCCTGAGTTGACTTGATTCAGGGCATGAATGTTTTCCACTGTGTTGCTTTTGTCTGCTAAGATGTAGTCGATTTCGTTCTTGATTTCGTAATTTGGGCTCCTCCAAGTCAATTTTATGAAGTTTTTCACAATGATGTTTAAGCATGTTTTGGTATCTCGGAGTATGGAGTTCAAATAATCATAGAAGTTGTCTATTTCTTCCTTTGTTGACTGTAAAGTTGGAGTGCAAACTTTCTCAAGCAAAAGGGCCTTTAAACCGACAAATGCCTTACAAACGGGACAATAATAGTTCTTTTTAAATTTCACTTTCTCTGTATAGTCAAAGTAAATGTTCTGCGTGTGCTTCAGTAACGTAAAACTGACAATAATTGGGGTACAGTTATGTTTAGAGTACTAAACCCGATGATATCCAAAGAATCAAGATGAAGCAACCCCATAATAAAAGGAGTTGTTAATAAAGAAGCCAGTTACCTTTCCTTGCTTTCCTGTGTGTGCATTTCGCCTTTCCTTCAAGAAACAGCCATTCTTAGTTTTTTGCAAGTGAAGTGACACTACGGAATATCTCTTACAAAATTTTGCCGGGAAACATTTTAGATGTTCTTAAGTTCGAGACAGAAAGGCGTCTGTTCCTCTTTCATCTTGATATTTCATTGGTTACTTCTTCGGCAATGGCAAGGTCAAATAAAAGCTAGGAATCCTTTATCGCAAATACGATCAGGCCACTGAACTCATTGAAGTTTCGTACGACGGACGGAAAGAGCGAGTGCTGTTGAACTGGTTACGCATATGGTAGAACGAATAGCAGACGAAGCCTAGAAATTCCCTTGCCGCATTGGTAAGTTTCCCTACCATGTACCAGCTATTGTGAGCGTCCATACTTCATATCAGGGAATTTCCTCATTAAAATCTTTCTATTGTTTAATTAATTTTAATCGGAAAGTCCTAGCATCTCTGACACATGACAGGCGCTCAGGCGAAATCTGTGTTACCAGCATATCAGGATAGGGGAAATTTTGCACCCTTTCACACTTGCACCCGGTGACGACTCCCCTTTCACCACCTCTTGCTGAGCCTCTGCCCACACCTTTGAACTGAAGACTGCTGCTTCAACTTATTCGTTCGAATATGAATTTTCTCTATGCAGAGACCATCATTCTCAGAACACTGAAATTACTGTTTTCTTCTAGGATAAATATTGATATCAAGTTACGAGCATTACTCGTATATCTCGATGTTATCTCGCCTACTGCCATTTTACTACTATCGTGGTCATAGCAACGGCTGAGGGTCAAATTCATAACTTCTACTATCACTTGCTCAACTACTTAGTAAGTAATGCTACACTTGAGCACAGTTTATACAAAGCTAGATTTAGTAGGGCGACGTAGGTTCGAAAATTATTTTTGGAGTAAGATGAAACTTATCGCACGTTGACAACAACCTCAACGTCGAAATTGAAAAAAATACAGATACTTTAAAGTCCTCCATCACTACAAATTAATGCACCGAAATTCAACACAACCTCGCTCAATCAACACAAATGGGCAAACTAGCTAACAAACAAGTTATTCGAAAAAACTTTGAATAATTCATGCTAAGGAACTGTAAATTTATCGAATTCCTCAGACAATTTCGTCAACCTCTCATTACGTAGAGACCACTAAAAGGATTTTCTAAACCTAGGACCGAATTACCACTTACATAACAAATTCAAAATCACCAATAAAAAAACAAATTGAAGAATCATTTCAAAGCGTTCAACATTAGCAGGAAGATAAACTTATTACAGCTCAACCCAGACTATGCGACCTGCTCAAAGCCGAAGCAATTGAAAGTAGACCAAACAATAACATCACTCTTAACCAACGCAGCAAGGAAGGCTGCCAGACAGCACTTGAATAAAACTGCTTTTATAATCAGGAGAGCTATCAGCTAATATTTTCATTATATTGAACAGGAGCAGTTATCATTTTAAACTACAATCTATTTTGGACTACTATACTAAATGTAAAATTAAAAGAAAAACATCACCAATCACTCAAAGAAACAATACAATAAACTCATCACAGCAAATAATGCAGAAATCGAATCTAAAAATAGTCGGCGGTCTCTCTCTCCACGTCAGTATTAAACCTACTATATTACGCAAAGGTCACGAATTTCCCTTCATGACCAACAAGGTAAGATTTACACACATTCTGACAGCATAGCCATGGGGTCTCCCTTTGGTCTTTCTTTTACAGATTTTTATGTGATCCATCTAGAAAAAATCACGTATCTTCCTAACCTGCTATATACACCCGATATATAGACGACACTTTTTAGCCAAAAATCTATAGGAGAAACAAAAACAAAAGGAAACCTTTGAAAGTAATCTACTACTAGCACTTAACATAGCCAATAGCTGCATTCTTGAACAGTGGAGTAGAATAGGTTTACTGAGTTGAATATGTTTTGGTAGTTATAGTAGACGAGATACCAAAAACGCTACCGAAAACGAAGATGAGGTAAAAATATAGACGAAAAATGAATGTGGCTCTCAAGACAGAACCATGCACACCCAAACTTATTTCCTGAGATGCAGATTTGGAGGTGATATTGATATATATATATGCATATATATATATATATATATATATATATATATGTATATTAGTTCTGAACTTAGTCTGCCAATTGCATTTACTTACCTGAACATCGATTATTCTTCGGCGATAACATCAATTTTTTCAATGATTTCTCCAGCGATAACATAATTTTATTTCAATGTGAGTGCGAAATTTTCTACCAAACCAATATTAACACTGATTGAAAGAGAAATTCGCATCCATGGCCACCTATGGTGAATGAAAAGTAAGGGTGCAGTTCAGCATCATAGCTGATATATAAATAGAACTCCTTTTTATAAAACCTTAAAAAAAAATCTTTACCCAAAACTGATGATTTGAAGGTCTAATGAATTGAAAGCATATGAAACTGAAAGGAAAATCTAAAACGTTCTCTAATAGGCTTGAACTCGGTCTGTCGAGTGTATTTAGGTCGTTTCTAAACACTGGTGTATTGTTGCTCTCACTGATTTCTTTAGCGCTAAATTTAGTTTATATTATGTAAGCATCAACTAATACACCCCCCCCGAAAAAAAATCAAAATTGACGGTTCACTTTTGTTAAAATTCGACCTTTACATGTGCGTTCTGCGTAAATTGTAATTGCTGATTTCGAATCTGCCTTTGTTTTTCCTTTGTGATACCTCACCGGTTTGGCCAGCGCACATTCCAAGACGCAGTCATCCCAGAGCGCAACCTTAGGCAAACTGGCATGAGCACCGAAAGAAAGATAAATTCACCTCCTTGATCACTTATAACAAATGGAAATTAGGGTTGCAGTTTAGCATTACAGCTTCGATGTAGATAGAATTCACTCTAATAAAAACTTAAAAGATTTCCGTTCAGAAAACTGCCAAATTTCCAGGAGGTTTGAAGGTCTGATAAATTGAAAGCTCATGAAAAATAAAGAAGAAAAGCAAAATTTAGTACTTTATATAATATAGACACATCCCAAATTACAATTGAATTCGAGTCACCTATTCTATTTCCCGAGGGTATACACACTCAGCTCTCCGAGGATTTTAACAATCGATCATTACACCGCCATGACTTTGAAACGACGGATTACTGTCCCCCACCCATTTTTTTAACCCTTGCATGTGAGTACGTTCAAATATTAAAAAAGCCTCCTCAGATGATGCTGATTTAAAATATACTTAAATTTTGATTTCATAAATCTAATTCTGATAGTTGAGAAAATCTCAGATGAAGAAACAAAGAAGAAAAAATTTTTTTTTGACAGACCCTATAGAAAGTACCGAACTTATTTTTGGGAAATTCAACCTTAAAATGTGTACTGCACGCAAATTGTAAGCTTCTGATTTGCAGGCGAAATCATCCTTTTTCCAGAGAACCTTCAGGAGCTCCAACTAATGCTAAATGAACTGAATGAAGAAAGCAAGAACGTTAGTCTCCACACAAATTTCAGCAAAACAAAGGTCATGTACAACAAACCTGTCGAAAACAAACGTACAACGATCAAAATAAAAAATGCAGAGCAAGAGAGAGTAGACCACTACATCTACATAGGACAACGAGTCTCTATGACATCCTCAAAAGAAGAAAAAATCAAGTGAAGAATCACTCTAGGTTGGCAAGCTTCCGCTAGAGCAAGCTCAAACTTCATAAACAAGAAAATCCAATTTGTCCCAGAAAGAAGGGTATGCAACCAATGCATTCACCTATGGAACTGAAACATAACCAAGAGACTGACTCTCGAACTGAAAACCATGCAACATGCACATGAAAGAATCATGCTCGACATCACATGGAGAGATAAAAAAATAGCACATTATATTAAGTAAAAAAAAACAGGAGTCCAGCACAGCATAGAATCCATTAGAAAATTCAAATGGCAATGGGCTGGACATGTTCCAAGAATGTCAGACAATGATTGGACATCATGACTCACAGAGTGGATTTCCATAGATCGCACGCGAAACAGCAGACAGTAGAATATAAGAAATCGAGATGAACTAGACAAATTCAGAGAGTGTTGGCTTCGCTACGCCCATGATAGAATCTTGCAAATTCAGGGGAAATTCTCTGTCTCATAACGGACGATAAAAGACTGATGATGATGATAATGATAATGATTTCGGATATGTCTAAACTGAAGGATCATTTTTAGCATTATATCTGCATTGTAAATTGAACCTCCCCTCTAGAACCGGAAAGAAATTATTTTATCAAAACTGACTTTTCTATTTTTGAGCCTCTTACGACTCAGCTATTGAACAGCCGTGAATTTGAACCTAAGAATTACAGCTCAAAAAGAAAATTCAAAAAATAGTATTGAACCCCATCTCGCACACATGAGGAGATTCAAATGATGGAAAAAACAAAAACAAGAACAAAACATCCTGGATGTGTATATATATATATATATATATATATATATATATATATATATATATATATATATATATATATATATATATATGTGTGTATATATATATATATATATATAGTCATATAGTTTGATTTAATAGTTTTCCTGAAAATCCTAAATGAAAAAAACAAAGAAATTTTTTTCCAACAAACTTTTTTTCTGAGAACCACATAGAAATCGACGATTTATTTTAGTAGAAATCGACCAAAAGAGGTGTGCTATAAGTAACTATAGCATACCTGCTGATTTCATAAATGCCTCTCTCTTCTGTGATGCATAGTTCTCGACATCTTGGAGTACAAACACACATGCACACACACATGTTTATATATACTTTAGTACTTTATAATATAGATACTACCAAAATCTCATTAAAGGTACGACGGTCAGATAGACTGAAAAGCATACAAAATTAAACTTTCTCCGACTAAGTTTGAATTCGGTCCGACAATTACATATGCTATGCCTCTAACCACTCGGCTGTTGAGCAACCACGATTCTGAAATCTACGAATCATTATTCAAAAAGAAAATTAAAAAAAAAAGCATTGACCTCAACCCCTCACATTTGTTTAGGTCCATGCAGTTATCTTATTGATCTAAGTCATGCGTAGTTCTAAACAGAACTAAAGAGTACAAACACACACACAAACACAATTTAGTACTTCAGATTACACATACGGTCTGTCTAGAAAGTAATGATACTGCTTCTGTACAAATCAGCTCAATTGCAAATAAACTTTATCCCCTGCAAAATAGCTCCCTTTGGGGGTTGCACACCGATTAAGGCGGTGTACCCATTCTTGGAAACACTGCTGGAAGTCTTCAACTGACACCACCTTCAGTTGGCTCGTCCTGACCTGCTGGATGATCCTAACATTTCCCAAATGGCGACTAAATGATTACTAAGCTAGTTTTGAAATAGTTAGTTAGACACTCAGTGGATGCTTCGCTACAGTGATATTTTGCTAAGACTAAGCTAAACTTGCTAATCTACCAGATTTGAAACTCCGATTCAATTATTTTTTTACAGATCAGTTCAAAAGTTTCTGCTTTTTTTATGTAATTTTATTATTCTTCCTTAAATTACTGATGTTTACTAAGAAAAAGAAACCTCTTGATATGAACATCTTTTTGGACGGGACATATCGAAAACCTTACTGTATTCCCCTATACTTGTTCACACACTGAAATAGTTTTGGTACCACTACTCATTATCTTCATCCTTAGCTGCAGCCAATTCAGGTCCATTGCTGGACAAAGGCCTCCCTGATTTCTTCCACGACAATTGTATGGCCCTATTGATATTGGGGGAAGGTAGTAGTTAATTGAGCTCAACTGTTGCCCCTATTCTCTGGTGAGCTGGTTTTGAATTCAGAGGTATCCATTTAGGCTAGTTATTTCTTAATATGAGAGAGCCCAGTTTGTCTTATTTTACCCCTAGCTGGAGAGGGAAGAAGAAAAGAGATGGATTCATGTCTTTCCTAAGGGCATTAAGGCTAAGTGAACGTGAACAACTTTAGCCAGATTACATTGTCCACGTCGTCTCTTTTTTTAGCATAATGAAAGCTGAAAAATATATGAACAGAGACGTGTGTTAGATTAAATACATTCCTTTACTGATATGATGTGCTGCACTTGACGCCGGCATTATTCAAACTGATAACGCACCATCAGAATTAGCACTCAGGGTATGAGCTAGACTTTCTCAATTCTTATTACGCAAATAAATCTAAATAACA
>OY735200.1:25461677-25604177 GCA_963457665.1 Thysanoteuthis rhombus
ATTGCATTGACAACATGGTAGGGTATATTCATATTGTTGGGGCAGAGTCAATACAGCAAAAATATAAAGGGGAGGGTCCAGGATATCGAGCAAGGGTCCAATATAAAAAAAATACAAATGAATTAAGTGAGAAAAGTAATACTATTTCCCTCCTAAATTGAGTTGTAGCTTTTCTGCGCTAGAATTGACAAGAGTAAAATGAAAAACGAAATTTACCATGAAACAAATAAAATTATAACAAAGACGGAAGACATCTAGTACCGTCTCTGCATCTATGAACCAGCGCCCGATATGGTACAGTAAAATTTCGCTAATAAACAAATAGCTTAAAAAAAAAAATACTTTGCAGTCTATTCACGGGCTGGGTTTAGCGTATGGAATTTGAAATAAGGGTCACGTGATGTAGCGTAGTAAGTTAACCATGAAGTTAAACACCCACTGAACAGTCAATCACAAAAACAAAAAGTGCACAAGTTATTATAAAAATATGATCTTTTGAATTAAAAAAAAACTAAGTTTGTGTATCTGCGAAAAATGATTAAAACTTTGAGGTTGAATTTTTCTTACTAAAAAATATTGTAGTAATTTCGTTCTGTATATATGGTATGGACCATTCCATAGCATATAATATGGATCAGTCTTTGTCTCATCACCATTAAGAACTCTGTCCCTAAAATAAAGTATTTTTAGGCATGAAAAATAATAGTGCCGAAGACCCAAAACGTCGTAGTTAATTTATCTACAATTTATATTGGATAGAGTAAGCGATTCTTAATTTCTGCACAGACCACCACTTAATTGCAGGATGCTGTGTGGAATGGTACAGCATCATTTTAGAGAAGCAGCAAGTATTCACTATGTGCCAAAAACTCCAATAAAACCGATGGACATCACGTCTCACAACATGGATCCCCAGAGATCACATAAGAAACCGAGGCCGACAAAACACAAGATGGAGAGATAAACTAGACAGATTTAGGAAATACTGGCTCTGCGACGCCCATGATAGAGAATTGTGGCGAATCCTGGGGAAGGTCTATGTCCAACGACGGATGTTAAAAGACTGATGATGAATTCCGACTAAACGCCTTGGAACTATCATAGTATTCCCTACAGAAGTAGAATTAATCTAAACGATATTAGAAATGCAGAGCTTGGACTACCTATAACCAAAAAGATGCTTAGCTCATATGGTAGATGATTCTCCATGAGGAAACCAAAACATAACTATAGTAAAAATACCAGCAGGATCTGTAGTTGAAGGCTCTGACATCAGAAGTCTTCACTAAATGGTTACAACACTCCAGCAAACATAAAATTAATAGCAAAGTCCTGTTGATCATTGATGGTGCTAAGTATCACACTACATATCATAGATGAAGCGGAAAAATGAGACATTGTGGTATTTTTTCACCAAGCAATACAACACCTGAATTATAACCTATGGATAAGTCATATTTTGAGCGCTTTTGGATGAAGCTGTCATGGTGTACTTGAAAAACAACCTTACAAGAAGTGTGGAGAAATTTATGTTCAGGATTCTTCATTTACATCTTTGATAATGATCAATGATTTCCATCCATCTATCTTACAAATGATTCAATAAATACATAGCACAAATCCATGATCTATTAATTAGATTTAGGCTTTCCGTGTGAACTAGTTGAAAATACCATTCGGATAACCACCTAATTTTACTCGGTGAAGAGTCGTTTTTGCACAAGGCAATTCTAAAAAAACGTTCTTTCAATTTAGGGAGCTTTTAGTCCACTAAACTTTAGAAACACCCGGAAATATGTTAGTTTTCAGTAATTAAGAAAAAGATTTTACAATGAACTATATGGTGAAGTGAGCACTTAACTTTCACTTTTTTCTTTTTCGGAGGTACGACATCCCTGGACTATCTTCGCTTATCTGGTTACTTTCTTTAATACCAAAACCTCAAACCGTAATCATAGAAATTAGTATTACAAGAATTGAAATTTTTAGATTTTTGAATGTTTTCTTTATTTTTGCGCAATTCTCAAAGCAAGGTGGAGATAATTCATATGAGTCGTCGGTACCTACGGAAACTAAGTGCCCAGTTTATCGTTCTAGTTACATTGTAAATGGAACCACCCTCGTAAAACCTTCCGAATTTTAAGAATTCGGTTGGCTCTAGAGTCTAATGGATTCAAGTACCTAAAATTGAAAGGAAAAAAGTTTTTGATAGCTGCGCGACGCGAAAAACAAACAAATTTTAGTTGACTTTTCTGCCCTCTCCTATCCTATCCTCTTATCGAACTACCAAACTTTCCTCACCTTCTCTTCCTATACCTTCAGTGGCCTACCTAACTTCATTTCTCACCCCCTTCCTCTTCCTGTCTTTTAAACTTAACTTGACTCCTCCCTCTTTTTCCATCCTCCAAATGGAATACTCGTCTTTCCCTTCTCCCCTCTTTCTCTTATTCCTTCGGCAAACTACCTACATTTCCGTTTCCCCTCTCTTGTATCTTGGTTTGTAAACTTAATGGAGAAATTACGATTAGTACTTTTGTTTCTGGTTCTTATTTCAGTATCTGCAGACGTTGGAACAGAATAGCCAACTTTTCTTCCTTATGGAAAGTTCTTGACGCCAGACAATATAGATTAAGTCCAGAGAAGATGAAAGCTTTCTTGAAGACCTGCGTTCGAAGCTCATTGTCTGCACTGAAAATAAAAGGATTTGTGCCTCTTTTTGGTGAGCTAGGCTTATTCTTCGGTTTTAGTTTTTTTTATAACCTTACAGTTTCTATTTCACTCGTGTCAGTAAAGTGATCGAAATATTTTCTGTAACTTAGAACTAATGCTGGGGTGGATCCAGGATTTTGAGCAACGTAGGGGGCCATTTTATAAGCAAGATGTGACGGTGGATCCAAATGGAAAATATTATTTTTTACAAATATGCAAAGTAAGAAGAAGAAAAAATCAAATAAATTTACCCCAGAACCTATAAAGGGGGTGGGGGGAAACTTATATTAGATGAAAAAAAAATGAAATATTTAGTTTTTATGGTTAATTTACGATTACTTGTATCGTCTTGTTCAATGATTAAAAAAAAATCAAATAGCGCTGTGCACAAGAAGGGAGTCTGAAACCCTTGGATACGAGTCTGTAATGATAACCCTTCATTAAAAGGCTCACTCTGATGGTATTGAGTTGTTCAAATAGTTACACGGTAATCTTTCGACTGTAAGAACTGAACATTTTAAAGACTTGTCAATAGCGTTTACCGTTATGTATCTCCACGTAAATAAATTACCTTTGCGAAAGAAAGGCTGAAGTTTGTAAAAATCACCGGTGAAATCTGATTTCAAAGCGTGACTTTCTCGCTTTTTAGATGTAAATTCTGGACAGAATCCTCTTCTGAATGTGTAAAAAGGAGATTTCTAGATTTTTTGGTGGCGGCCATTTAGTTTTATGCTGATGAGGTAGTTTACTCAATCTTTTTGGAACCTCTTTTTCTTGTTTCGTGTTTTTGTTTTAATTATCATTATCTTTATTTTTAGGAAAGGATATCGTAAGGAATATTTGGTATCTTAAAAATAGTCCTGTTTGGCCCCGGACTATTTTTACTTAGTAGCATGATATGCCTGAAAAAAATTCTCTCCCCGCCTCGCCAAATGCATCCGCAGATGCCCGTTTACAATCGACTATATACTTATTTGAAAATTTCTCCGGCCTCGGGTGATACTTACCTCCACTGGTCTTTATACAGATACTGCGACAATGACTGTAAATTGAAATTTTTCAAGTAAAAAAAGAATATAAAAAAATGTTTTAAGGAAAATGCATGATTATTTTGGTATTTGATCATAAAATACCTCCTATCTGGATAATTAAAAAAAAGTTTTTAGTACCTTTTGCTGGGAAGAAGTATATCCACTCCCTGGACTATTCCCTGGACCCACGCCTATATATTCACTCATTTCATCGATTCAGCTCGCTTGCCTTTGATTTGCTTGCCTTATTTTAAAAAGATTGACATTAGTTCATAATTTGGTTGGTATGTTTTAAAATTTGGTCGCTGTTTTTTTAATTTTTAATTTGCTCGGGAAAAGGTATTTATATCAAAATAAATTTGTAATTGTGCTTTCCTCAAGCAGGAGACCCAGACTCTGATCATCTCTTGTATAGGTAAGGGGGAAACAAGAATCATAAGAGGAAAGAAAGCGAAAAAGTTATGACTCTTTCGTTGGAAATCTCGTCAGCACAGTCATTAATTGAACAATCATAGTGTCAAACTTGAAGTAACGTAAAAGAAATTCTATCGAAGAAAAAAAATCTATTCATGACATCACTAGCGTTTTCCAATGGAAAACATTTAAAAAAGAGTAAAAAAAACAAAAACGAAACATAGATAGGAGAATCTAGATGTTTTTAATAAACCAATCAAAATAAGGCCCCAAAGGGCTTAAAACATTTTTAGAAGGTCGAGTAGAGTATTGATATCAATTTTCAAATCTGTAAACGAAACGGTATGGCCAGCAGCACTGGAATGAACTAACACACCACATACTAAAAAAAAATAAATAGAACCCTCTGCCATCTTTGATAGCTACTGTTGCACTGATAGACATTGACTATGGTAATTTGTTGCACGTCTTAGAGGCTATAGGTAGGGTTGCCAATCTGCATATATTTAATTCCCGAATTTGGGAGTCCAGGTTTGTCGAATCATTTATTTTCTTTTACTTTGGGAGTGATTTCTACATTCGAAAAATTGAAAACAACATTCAAGTTGGCAACCCTGGAGGACTATTTTTTTTTATGTAGTAAAAACAGCAGGATTTAACTTTATTCCGTACTATCGCCATAATCCAATGTTTTAACATTTGTGTTCTGAAATGTTGAATGTAGGAGCAAAAGCTAATATCCTACATATTGCCAGATTTTTAACAAAATAAATTCATTACTTTTTACTTTTTTTTTTTTTTGTTGCTTTCTCTCCAACAGCCAAACTTACACACGTAAGACCCTCATGTTATGCTGCCCTCTCAAATGATTTATTGGATGGAATATTCGCAAGTGCTCCAACAATTCAAGAAATTTATTTCCAAGAATTTGACCTGAGACCCATCAGCAGTAATCATCTGATGCGTAGTATTTCACGCCTAACTCTAAAATCTTGCAACTGGACAGAAAAATGGTTGAAAAATTCCTCAGAATTTTTTCCAGTCTTGGAATATCTTGATCTCTCTCTGAATTCCAAGCTGCAGGATTCGGACCTGCTCGATGTTTCGAGATTTCTCTCACTAAAAGAACTCAATGTTAACTATTGTCGTCTAATCACAGATACTGGCATAAAATCTCTATGTAAGACGCTAAACAGATTGCAGGTTTTGCACTTAGCTCACACACAATGCTCTTGTGGTGCTCTCAAGGAGATTAGTCGCTCATTGCCTTGCCTGGAGAAGCTGGATCTATCATGCTGTCCCCTGATTACTGAGGAGAAAATGCGGAAATTTTTAAAGATGAAAACTTCGTTGAAGCTGATTTCACTTGACCATCTTTATTTAGAGCCCAATAATCCAGACTTGTTCAAAAGTACATCATTTATAACTGTGAGATATTGGAAATCGGAATACTTTTGCTCTTGATTTTTAACTGCTTCACATATACAGTAGACGTGCGTTATTACGACAGCCTAATAACGAATTTGCCCTTAGAACTATCACTAAGCTGACGCATGCAAAAGAAACTGGGACTTCGTCACCGACCGTTTACACCAATAGGAATCGTTCCTTGATAGACGGGCTTTACTTTATAAAATTTTAGTTTTTAATCAATAGTTTTGCGAGAATATGAAAAACGTACCGTTAGAATGCGTTTGTCATTAACGAATGGCTTTGAAACGAGAGTTTAGGTGTGCGTTGGTGTGATCCGAATATCCTAATATTGAACTTCATATTTTAAAGGTTGACTTGTGATGCAGCCGGGTGTGAGAAAGGCAAAAATTCAAGAAATATGTGATTCAGATGCGAAATATTTAAATCTAACAATCAAATGCATTTGTTTTATTTCATTCTTTGATATTTTACACAAACTATTCGAGCAATCATGGCGACCTTACAGATCTTTGAATATTCTATCTTCATTAATATTAAAGGATTGCTTTATCTTTCTTGTATAACCGTAGAACTGCTTGGGTGACTCTGCTCTCACTAAGATCACAATGTCTGACTAAATGCAATCTTTCTTGAAATATTGAGGGAAGTGTGCAATAGGTTTTCATTAAGTTTTGTTTTGCCGTTATAACAGGTAGATATTATTCGAAGTGTACTAATAATTATCTTTTATATATTTCTGGGTTGCTTTGGGCGAAATCATTTCAAGAAAATAATTTTAGTCTGCTCGGATAGTGTAATGGATTGCACATCTACTTCACACATAGAATGTCCCATGTTCGATTTCTGGTATGAGTGGATAATACGAAAAACTCTCCATTAGGACAAAATCTTAAATCAAGTTTTACTATCTTGTGTACTAGAATTTTTTGGGTCGTACTTTTTTATGCACACCAACAAGTACAGGACATTCAGATAGTAAAAGAAAACGTATTATATATTATTCATTTCTTCGGAAAATTTCTAATTTCAAGCCTTTTCTGGGTTCAGTTATAATATAATGCTGAACTGAAGTCTCAGTTTGTGTCGGTCACGTTAGTTAAACTGAATCTTTACCTTTTTGTCTAACGGTATAAAGTTGGCAAGATCGTCAACATCATTCGATCCTTCCACGACAGCATGATTGTGAGTACAGGGAACACGCCAGACCCATTCCTGGTCCTAAACGATACGAAGCAGGGTTGCGTCATGCCCCGTCCCTGTTTGTCATTGTCTTCTCTGCCATGCTTCTCGATGCCTTCAAGAACTGTGACAAAGGTTCAGGAGGGATGGGGAAGTATTCAGCCCTTAACGCCTGAAGGCACACACTAAGGTGCGGCACATGCAACACCCAGAGTGTCGCTCAGAGCATCGTCGACGATTCCCAAAGAGCTGATACCCGTTATGAACTTACCATTAGTTTCAAGAAGACCTAGGTACTTTTCCAGCGAAGACTAGGAGCACCACCACGGTAACCAATCATCACAATCGATGAAAAATTCTGCTAACTAGGAGTTCCCTCAGAATGCCAGGATAGACGACAACGTCACTGCCTGTACCGGCAAGGCCAGCACTGCATATTGATTGCTGCAGTAAAGACTGTTGTCCGACCATGGAATATGGCTCGGTACCAAGATAGCTGTGTACTACACAGTCGTGCCGATCGCCCTATTATACAGCTGCAAAAGTGGACATGGCACCGACAACACCTGCTCGAACAGTTCCGCTGCAAGATCATCATGTTTGAGGTGTTCCTCATGAGAGCTCAACTTTATTGATCTGGCCATGTAGTCTGCATGAATGACAACTGCATACCCAAAGACATTGTTTTACGGAGAGCTCGCCCAGGACCACGGATCTGTGAGATACAATATGACATTAAATACTTTTTATCATTCATTCTTGGATATTTATTTCTCATTGGATAACAGATTAATTAGGTAATACTATACTTTGAAGAGCGCCGGTTGGTCTTGCCTGAGCACCAATACTGCACCGAATAACCTCGTTTTAAGACCACTTCTGGCTTGTGAGCTGGGTAGACAAGGTTGTCCTCATTTTTTTCTCTCGTCTGTGATCGTTGAAGGCCATCAAGCAAGATGGCAGAATCTTCGTAGGCCTTTAATGTGACTAACATTTGTTAGTATTTCAGTGTACGTTCACTTATCTATAAGAATTCATACGTGACTGTCCAACCAATATCTAAAAAAATCTTCGATGAATGGAGTATGGAGAATTGGTCAAGTTTTCAGGCTGATCCAAGAATCATCATTGGTTTATTTCGATTGAAATATTTTTTCAGTTTTGTCTCCATTCATGGATTCACTCGTGATCGCCCACGCAGATTTGATACTTTTTGATACTTCGATAAGTTGTCAAACCATTTGGCGATGGGTGCTATGGAGTTTCATTTGTAAATCTGATATTTTGCGGCAAAAATGTTTGTTTTTATTTCTAACTCTTGAGTATGATGCTACCCTCTATTTTTTAAAATTATATTTCCTGGAAATAAGTAATTTTATTATATCATGAGGTTATTAGATGAAGATAGAAACCCCTTTTTTTTCTTTTTAAAAAAAAAAATTTTTTTAAAAAAAAAGTTATTGTGAGTTTCAGAGCGTTTTGAAGTTTCACATTGTGGATGATTAATACGAATCAAGTATGGAAACGCCGGTAATAGTTTAGAATTTTTTCAGTTTTTAAAGATTTTGCGATAGGAATCAGAAATTGAGCGGCTGATAAAAACACCCACTTCAAGGATCCACTGAAATTCCTGTAATTAAAACTTAATATTTTCTGTAATAATCCCAAATGTGTTCAATAACAGGCTTTCTTGAAAAAAAAATGCAGAAATGTTTAATGTAAATATTTCACTTTTAAAAGCTCAATAAAATGCCATTTGGTCGAGAAAAGGTTTGTCGTTTAAAACATAAGTCAGTTTGATTTTATCTCAAACAAAACAAAACAAAACACGGTGGCGGTAGAAACTGAGCTCCAAATCGGCAAATTTAAAACTGAAAATAAATTATATTTGTCAACTTCTCCGTTTTTGTTTCTATTTTCGTAGATGAAATCTAGTTTTTCCCTAAAGATTTTCAAAAATTTATTAAAATTTCAATGAGTTTAAAAAATGTTACAAAAGCCTTTCTCATAATTATCAAATAAATGATCTAACAATCGATTGGTTGGCAGGCCTTGACATATGATCTGCAAGAACCCATGTTTTTGATGATGATAACCTATTTAAAAGAAAATCATATTTGTCTAAAACGCCGTATAATATGATATACATAATAAATACGAAGCATTTCTATCTGTAGTTATTAGCTTTTGTGTTTAGTTTGCAGCTGAAAACTGATTATATATATATCGTTCGTAGTACCGATTGCTTTTAATGAGTTTGAGGAGCCCTGATCTAAACAAAACTACATATTTTTTGTGATTAGCAGATTGTATTTATTAGTAGATGGAGTATTGTAAATTAACAATTTTCCTAACAGTCGTCCAAACGCCAAATCAGATATCGCAAGAACGCTTACGCCTAACCGCTTGCACCAGATTATCCCACCCCACACAATATCTCTAAAATTGCTCAATGAATTTCAATGATGTTTTTGTAGAAGAGCGGGCCATAAACTAAGGAAGACTTGATTTCATTTTGGGCCGATCAGGGAATATTTTTTTTTTTTTACATTTACCCCCTCGCATCAGAGCTGTATATGAACGACAATGGCGTTTGCAGAAAAGCTCGTTCTCTATTTTCTATTTAGCTTGATTGATACAATCACGGTTCAAGTCTTAATATTCATGAAACTACCTATGTATCGGCCTCTAACTTCCCAACAGTTTGATTGTCATCCGAACCCTAATACAGACCTATCATGTATTCTCGCCGTAGATGTAACAGATTTTAGTGTGGCTCTTTAAGGTTTGTTTATGCTTGTTTGGAAACGAGTTTATTTGACATTACAGCGTTAAACGAGTTTCACCAAGCACAAACCTGCTTCTATCTTTATAAACACAAAACCATCGAGGAAAGGTGTGGTCGTTTCAGATTTAATTTCAATATTCAGTGTATATTTGCACTTAATTTCTAAACGAACATCCATTGTGTGCACCCGAGTGATGCACCCGTATATACAAAGTTGGGGTCATAGTAAACCGACCCCATCCCCACTCTTACATTATGAATGAAAGAAAAAAAAAGACTGTCGTTGACAGAGGTGTGCACCGGTCTCGTGCCGGGTAACCGATTTGGATATTTTGTTTCAAGGTCGTATCTCCCCTGACTGATTCTTGGTTGCTATTGATTGATTTCAAATATATTCCCTAAGGCAGATAACTACTAAATGCTGATTATAGACCTGTCTCCCTTATTTATTTACTTATTTATTTGCAAATGCGCATAATCCGTGTATTGGGCCTCTAATTTTGATGTTCATCCTGATCATACCAGATTGTACTAATCATGTCTCAAAGGGTGACTCCGTGGGTCACAGGGTTGTCTAGTTCTTGATATATTTTGACGCCAGCGACACAAAAATATAAGTCAAGTAAGAAAAAAAAAGCAGAGATCAAGTAAGATACAAAATGTATGTAAATTCAATATCAAAAGCAATGTCCCGAAAAAGTGGGAAATGGACAAATTAAGACAATAAGAGCATAACATGTCTTGGATTTGGATTATTTTAGATTTTCTCAGATATTTTTATGACATTCACTAGCGTACCGACAGGGGGTGGCTCGCCATGAATGACACCATGTTTTGGCAGCGCAAAAATTCAACATATACCGTTACTTTTAGTACTATTTTCCAGCATTTTTTAGCCGATCTCCAGTTATTTTCTAGCTATTCTCGACTATAAAAATGGACATAAAAATGCTATCTTAAAAAAAAAAATGCAAAGTGGGTTTTAGCGTTTTTCGACACTTTTTAAAAAAAATTCTTTTTTTTTTTCTTAGGTCAATTTGGCACAATTTTTTTTGTTTTTTTTTTGTTGGCAGCACTGGGGTTGACACCGTGACACAAACCCTAGGAACGCCACTGATAATATCATTCTGCTTGTTCATACCCGAGTTCAAATGTTACGTTTTTAATGATAACACAAGGGAAATATTAGGAAGTTTTGTAAAAGGGTATGAAGGGAGAGGGTAGCAAAGAAAGTTTGCTGAAAGGTAGGGAAGTTTTCGCATATGAAACTAAACTTGGTTTGCATAATATTGAGACAAAAATATGAACGGGTAACAAAGATTGGGAGTAATTAGGTAGAGAAGGAGAACATCCAGGCAAAGGATGCGAGGAGAGCAGAGATAATGGATAATCTCTCGGATTTCTGAAAGATTAAATTGTTTATTATGCCGAAAAGACAGCTGGATCTATTGTTGATAGGAATGCACCTTGGAATTCACAAATCAAGTAATCCATCAATCCACATTCACGCATATAATAATTAACGATGTGCATTTTGTCGTTGGTTACGCTTACACCATCAGTGACATCTGGTGACGTAATCTTGCGTTACGTTAAACTTGATGAATTATATCTTTAATTAATTTTACTTTTAGATTAGTTCAACATTCAGGAAATATCGGACGTAAACACGAAAATGCTATATATCTTGATGTTTTTGATATTTTATAAGTACGATGCAATTGCAAAATTACCCCATTAATGCCGAAATTTTTGACGGAAAAAGTAAATCAATTATTAAAATGTTTATCTAAACTAGGACTTGCCCGTTCAAAAGCTGCATTTTTGGAAGGGGCAAGACTTTATGGCACGTGGAGCAACCTACCATATTTGTCATGTAAAATAATTTTCTGTCCGTCGTATGAATTTACAGCTTCGAAGTATTTCGGTTACTTTCCTTCAGTGATGTAAATTCAGACATTCTATGTCTAAATAAAGATCTATATACGTAATAACCTCCCTGATTCTCACCTTCTCTCTCTCACTTTATTTTTCACTATCTTTCCCACTCTCACTTTTTAACCCCCACCAAACAATTTGAATTTATAACGACGCGTTCGTGAACGCCGATGAGGTAGAATACCCAGGCAAAAACGATATCCATTTCATCATGATTTTTTAAATAGTAAAGTGAGCATCCACACCATATCGAGAATTGTAACTCCAAACGACTATGCATCGACCAACATGTCTGGCAAATATCAACTTTGTACAATGACCAGTTGTCGAGTTATTTCGATATATATATATATATATATATATATATATATATATATATATATATATATATATATATATATATATATATATATATATATATTCAGGGTTGAGCACTCTTTAAGTGAGGTAACTTATCCATTGTAAGCTTATGCAATGCTCTTCCATAGAATAGAGCACTCTGGTGGATGAGGAGTTTCTGCGTAAAAATGAATATATTGCTTAAATTCAGCCATCCAGTTCCCTAGCCGAGAGGTAGGATATCGGCCTCCAGGTCCGATGTGAGGGTTTCAATTCGGCCTTGCGGTACTGGATGGGAAAAGTCTATAGCTGAAGATACATCGAAATAGCTGTCTGTGGATGACATTATATATATATATATAATGGAGATTCCTCACATTATTGTAAGGATGCCGTTACGTTATCTATCTTTAAGCCCACACTGATGACGTATATATCCGAACAAAAAACTATATCCATTTCAAGATGAATTTCTCTATCGGAAATCAAGCGACCCACGAGTCGACAACCGTCGATCCAAACGACTTCAAACTTGACGCTGCAATGTCAGGTGCACCGGCCAACATATCTGGTGACAAACGGAGATTTCTCCAATTATAGTAAGGATTATTCACCTCTGCCATTGAAGTTGGAAGGGGAATACATATTCACTCATGTCTGTTTGTCTCCCCACGCAATATCCCCTAAAGTTCTCAATGAATTTCAATTTTGTCGAGAGGCGGGTTAAGGAAGAAATGATTACATTTTGGGGAAGATCCAGGAAATTTTTCAGTTACCTCCCTGCATCTTGGCTATATATCCAAACAATACCTGCAAAAGTTCCCAATGAATTTCAATTAAATTTTCTGGAAAGGTAAGCCATGGGCTAAAAAAAAATTGGTAAAATTTCCGGACGGATATCGTTTTTTTTCTTCAATCGAAAGATCTTTTCAAAAATGCATTTATGTAACAACTCAAGTTTGTCTACTCAATATCTCCAAGTTCTCAATGAATACCAATAACATTTTATGGGAAGATGGGTCATGGGTTAAGGAATAACTAATTAAATTTCGAGGTTGATCCAGGAATTTCATAAACAGTTACCTTCCCTGCATAGGAGTTTTATATGGACCGATTTTCATTCAGTTTGCAGGGATAACAACGGTGACAGAAGTATGCGCTTTCCGAGTGCCTTCTAGTTTTGTTAATGTATTTATCTTCGTCCGCACCCCTTTCACTCAAAACACCCAGGGTATCCCACCCCACCCAAGCCATTTAGTTAGCGACCTGAGCATTTACAGACTTGTTGATACCACTCTGTTCCCGATTCCCCGAGACTCCGAAAGATCTAGATCACAAAATGGTGACACCGAGTGTGGATCCTACAAGTCGCCGCGCAGACCGAACAGGGACAGATAGTAAATACTTACAGGTATGTGGGACAGTTCCAAGATTTTTAAATCGAAAAAAAGATTTTTTACAAATAAATACGTGAAGAAGAAAAAGATCAGAATATCAAAAACAAGAAAGTGATGAGTTATCCGGCATTTTTCATGTACATTTGAGTCGTAGCTTTTCAGCAGTAGAATTGAAAAAAAGGTCTGTAGGACCCTTACGCTGGCTTCGGCATTAGCTATCCCTGCCTGGGCTTTTCGTGTCACACGTATCTCTGTCTTGGCTTGTTCTTCGTTGCTTGCGAAGACTTAGAGGCAACAAGCATCCGAGGTAGTGAATTGACAAAATAGAAAAGTAAAAAAAAAAAAAAAACGAATCAAAGAAATTTACAACAGAACCGATAATTTAATGAAGCCATAAAGAATAAAACGGAAGACATCTTACTAATATTAGATGAAAAACAAAATAATACAAAAAATGATTGTTTCTAAGTTTTATTCATGATTACTTGGGATCTGTTTTTATTTTGAATAGACATTTTACATCTATTTTTTCTTTCATCCAGACATTTAAATAAAAAAAAATGCTCTGCTCGAACAGGGAGGGGTTGACCATCATGGGTCCGCACCTGAATGTATACTTAAAAGTACATATACTTGGATTTATATCAGGGTTCAGATTTTTTTCACGCAATACGTATGTATAAATCTTTGATTATGCGTATGATCTAAAAGAAAGATATACAAATATGCGTGCGGGTAATAATAAATTAATGTGCATGTAATATTGTTTAATCCTGTAATTGACTGTTTTTTGCCATGTGTTAGAGCAAGTGTGAATATATCATATATATATATATATATATATATATATATATATGAAATGGACTATTTGGTCCGACAGAATGAATTATCGGTGACAGATTCAATTCCTGCAGCAGCCCCATTTTCTTTAATTGCTTATTATATTTGCGTTGTCTAAATTGAATGATATAATAACCTTGTAACGACGGGAAATCATTTCAAATAAGTTTCTGTGTGGTATAATGCAATTCATAACTTATATATATCGGTATTATTTTTTGATCCATGACTCTGAACTCTTCCAATAAAAGGAAAAGATCTTGCTGATAAAAATACCCTCTACCCACCATCATAGACTATGAACTCTTTCCAGTAAAGGAATTCAGTATTTTCCTATTTTCTTCACCTTAAAACACCTCGTATATCCCAACATATCCATGAATCCCCCCCAGATAAACGTATGCATCATAAGGAAGAGATTTGGAAACACGTCCTATAGCAAGAACCAGCAAGGTAATTTGGCTACCTGTTAGTGGATTCGATCCTCATTAGACTTCCCACTATTGATGATCTGATTCCAATCTATGCTAAGTAAATAAATCAAATGAAAAAAACAAATGGATCAGGACGCACGTCGTACAGCAATGATCAACAAGATGGTCTGGTATCAACTGAGGCCTACTTCATCTATTTATATAATAAACAATATAATTTTTCGTCTCTTAATCCATAACAATCGACTCTTCCATTTAAAAGTAACAATTTCGCCGATAAAAATATCTCCTACTCACCAACTGAAACTATGGACTCTTCCACTGAAAGTATTGTCTCCAAGAAATTCAAATACAGCTTCGATTTTTCTTCTCGGGGGTTATTTAGCACATATGTATGAACAGTGCGATCTTTTCTATCTCTCTGTCTGTAACAAAGGACTCTTTAACTTGAAGATAACACATTTTCTCACGATGAACTTTTTTCACTGAATCCAGTAATTTCTTTTCTAAAAAAAAAAAAAAATCATCACTCAGAAATCCAAATATATTTGCAATTTTTTCTCATGGGGATAACTAGTATGTATATGCTTAACTTTTTTGTCACGAGGTATCCCCCAGTTGTGGGCTTTAGATACTTCACTTTGGTTGGTTATATGCTATGATTTTCAAAAGTTCCATGATTTTTACAGCGCAAAATGCATTTTACAAGCTTTACAAAGTAATCTTCCGAAATTCAAAGTACTGAAGCTGAAAACGGCTATCATTACTGTATCGTAAGTTTTTTCTTTACACAGCTAAAACTAAGCAAGTAAGAATGATTATTAATTTTTTTTCTGTATTCTTTAAGGATTCAATTTCGGTTCTACTGTTTATACCTTCAAACTCCACTTTTGTGACTTTGTAACGCTAAATTGTTCACGCTTAATTTATGTTCGTATCTAAGTTTATAGTCCATCTGCAACTTTCATTTTTTGCATACATAGCCCCGACATATATCCAAATACGATGGTATTAAGGGAAAAATATTAACATACCCAAAGTGCATTTTAGACTCCTGTCAGAGTCTCTGTACATCAAGTGGGGATAGGTTTTCTATTTTCATGAAGTAATAAACTGATCCCTTAATGATTAATAAATTAGCCTAAAGAGGGGCATTAGCTTTCTACAGGTGCTTTATGAAAAACTGACGCCCCCTTTATCAATACATCCATATCTATTAATTCAAGTAACATTCATGTTCACCAGATATGCATACCATATATTGTGTACAAAACCCCAAATTATGTCTGAATAAATGGTTATAAAAAGAAAACTCCTTTGGATGTGTTCATTTTCAAGTATGCAATGTTCTCCCCTCCCCGTTACTCGAGCGAACCAAACACTTCTAAATCAGCTTTCTCTGAAAGCCAAAACGGGAGTCGAATGATTTGCATGAATTCAGTTTCTTGCTGCTATAATAAATTTGCATGGAAATACATAGAGATAAATCGTAGATTCAAGTATTTTACAGTACGTAAAACAGGTTTTTGGACTACTTTCAGAGTCTCTTTGTTCGAATGGTCTATCAATATGGAGTAGGCCAGTTTTCATTTGTTTTCAAGTAAAAGACTAAACCATTCAATGATTAATTAAATTTTCACATCTTCCTATGTTTTATACGCGAGAAAAATTTGCACTAGTTCTTTGTCACGAGTTATCTCCTCCTTGAAAATATCTAAGACCGTTGGCTCCATATCCTCGAATAATTTCCCTGGGCAAGTATTTTTGGCTAGTGTGTGTGTGTATATATATATATATATATATATATATATATATATATATATATATATATATATATATATATCAAAGCAGGATAAAAGTAAGCCATGCACCTCCTTTAATTGAGATGTCAATAAGGCATGAATCTATTTCTAGTACAGGTTGAAGTGAGTTACGCCACGTCGGCTGCTTGTCACTTTTTACTCTATTTAGCAAATCGTAAGCGGGCCGAGTAAGTAGTAATGTGATGTGTGGGCCCAATTCAAGGTCCACTGGAGCCGTATCCAGCGTAAGGGTACAACAATGAGAGAAGAAGTTGATAATTCGAGATAGAATATGAGAATGCTCAAAGTAAGGAAGGTTAACAGTGCTACAATATTATCTACAATGCTCTTAGTTACACGAGAGACCACCTATAAAGGTGGTACCATTCAGTGTCGTCCCTCGTTCCAGTCACACGGTATCTCCGTCAACACTCCATTTACCTTGGTATCATTGTTATAGAACCACAGCAGCCAAGCACCACAGCCGCGATTATAGCTCCTACCCTTCTCAATACTTCCCCAGCGCCATTTCGTCTCTCTCTCTCTGTCTCTTTCTCCCTCTCACTCTGTCTCACCCCTTTCTTTTTTTCAGTGAATTGTTCTGATTCTTTCTATCCTCTTCCGAAATGGTCTGTGTTGTGTCATTAAATGTCAACACTGCTTACTTTTCCCCCTTTTTTTTCTTTTCTCTTTTTCCCTCTTTTTCAAACCGTCCATTTCACACTGCTTATCTCATTCCTTCTCTGTTCACGATTCACAATTGTAAGATTTTTACCTGCATTATTTTTTTTATCCCCGATTTTTTTTTTGTTATTCTCTTCTTTTCCGGATTATCTTTTTGTTTGTTTCCTCTTCTTAGCAAATACAACAACAGCAACAGAAACACCAACATGCCTGAGAAGAGGGGAGAAAAAACCCGACGGTAAATAACGGCGATAATTATATTCTCTTATGACAGTCTTCTTCACAGTTCATTCATCAACCCATCAATCCCGTTTGGACGTTCACCGATCCAGCTAACTACGACTTCTCGCGGTCTTGACGACACTGCACACAAATTCAGTTGTTCTCAAGCTTCATCATTTGACGGCACACCAAGTGTTATTTTTGACATGCAGTATACCTAGTATTGCCTTCAATTTGAGCTATAAATCTAGTGATAAAAATCACCAAATTGGCAACTTGGAAGCGGGACAGACATAATACCTGTACTACACACGTTTCAAGTTCGGAATATATGTTTGTGTATTTGTGAAAATTTATGCAGCATATTGAGGAGATAGTTACGATGCACTAATGTACAGTTTGAAAACCCCTGATCTAAAAGATAGTAAAAATCTTGATTATCCGAATCAGGTAGCAGCAAACTTTCTTCAAAACACTAGTAACTTTGACCGCGAACAAAGTCATTGGTATCAATCATGGCAAATATTCAGTGATATGCAGTGATTTTTCTATTTCTCTGTCCGTAACAATGGATTCTTCCTCTTGAAGATAAATATTTTGCCGATAAAAATAACTCCTACCCAGCGTTTGAAACAATGGATTCTTCTGCTGAAACATGTCAAGTAGTTCCTTTCCTGAAAACAATCATCTCATTGAAATTGAAGAGGATTAACTAAAGCTTAATGATTGCAACGACGAAACTCATATCGAGCCACTGACCCTTCCACTCTATTCCAATGTTTTCAAAACAGATTTTTTTTGTATTTTCTACACGGAAGCTTCGTCATCGTCATCGCTGAGTGAAGTGTTTCCCCCCATTCCCCCGTTGGTCATGTCTATCCACCGGGAATGTATCGACTATATAATTTTTGGATTTCTTCATGTAAAACAAACAATGAATTCGCACAATTTGTAGTGGTCAACAACGATACCACAATAACCTTGTGCTGTGCTACGAATGAAACCATGACGGCTGATTTTGATTTAACAAAATTCAGAAAAGACAAAGGGTTTTTGACTATGTTAAATTTCAAGAAAAATGACACGTCTGATAAAGAGAACAATATCTCGAATTCGAACCTTCGGGTTAATATAACCCATGAAGTAAAACTCGAAAGCCTTTTCAAGTCTTTTTCGATTAGCTTTTATTCCAAAACTTCGACTCATCACTACGGACGTTTGTTAGAGCAACATGGCGACCCTGGAATGAAAGAACATTTGCATCACTATCCACGGCCACATATCAAGTACCAACATCGTTCTATAAAGCATACGAGACAACATCTCAATTACACGGTTTGGTTTCTCTTGACCGTATCCCTTTTCTCACCGTCAATAGTCTCTGCTCTTCAGGATCGGCGTGTGATCGTTGAACCTTGGCCTCGTCTAAAGACAGTTTCATCAACAGATTCTTTGGTTTCTGGATTGCCGTCTGGAAGTCCCATTGTGACTAGAGAATATTTCGACCGGCGATCATTAGACGAGGATATTAACCGTCTGGTTGACCGGAGTGAAGATATTATAAAAATCCAAGACGAAGAGGAGCCTCGAATGACACAGTCAAGAAGAATACCTGTCAGGAAATCCAAAGGTCAGTTTATCGATTTTCAAACAATTCACTTTCCAGTTTCCTTGCTGCTCACATCAAAACTAGTCAAATGGTCCCGGGTAGAGTACGTGGCTCAGACACGCGACATAAAGCGTAGCGTAGAAATCAGTCTCCTCTTTAGGTGGTTTAACAGGATCGTCACAGAAGGCTCTCTTCAAGATCCCCAGCTGCTTACGACACCGGGAATTTCCATCTGGGTACTGACCTGGCTCGATGTTGCTTAACTTCGGGGTTCGTATGGAAACCGGTGAGTTCAACACGATCCAGTCGAATATATTCCAGTTACACTGATTCATTTTATTGATTTACCTCTACCAACGAAATCAGTGGGTGAGAATGTATTGGTTAGATTTTGCGGAGGATTCAGGAATCTGTTCCGATTGGGGGATATTTTCAATTTTTTCCGTCAGACATTCATGTATTTACTCATATCTCAAAAACTTCTCAATTAATTTCTTTGACATTTTGTTGAGGGATGGACCATAGTCTAAGGAAGGAGTGATTCAATTTGGTGATGGATTGAGGAATTTCTTACAGTTACCTCCCTGTATCGTAGCCAAGATATAGATCGTACTTTGTCAGTTCGCTAAGCTTGGCGTAGTCAAACTTAAGGCTGTCAACGTGCGAAACACTGTGAGGATCAAACTCGCTACACAGGAGTAACGGTATGCGTGACTAGTAACTCTACTTCATAGCGAGACGTCTTTGACATGTGCTAATATGATTTATTCTATCTTCAAGTTTCGACTTTTGGACATCATATGACATAATCATTAAGTTGAATCACAATTCAGTTTAGCAGTTTCTACATACCACTAATGTCCGAAATTCACTTATTCTTGGTATACCAACTGAGAGAGAGAGAGAGAGAGAGAGAGAGAGAGAGAGAGAGAGAGTGTGTGTGTGTTAGTTAGATAGACCACAAGGGTTCAACTGAAATATATTGGGGGAGAAGGTATTTGAAATCGGGGTGTAAAGAGCGACATGCGTTCCGTGGCTCGAAACTAAGTCATAGTAAGGTTTTATTAAAGATTCCTTTGTGATAAATGCTCCACCCATTGACTTTGTGGGGTATAAAAATGATGAGGTAATCACATTGTTGTTACTAAATTTCACACAATAAAACGTTCGCAATTTCTATATTGAGTGCTCTGAAGTTCATGTATCAATATGTTCTTTCGTTTTTTTATGCAATGAATTCGTTTCTTTCTAGATATTTTCTCTTTGATTAGAAACTCTTTATTTTGGCAAATTTCTGAATTTAACATTATGATTTTACCTATCCGACACCAAGTTTGATGGATTATAGTAAGGAAGACCTCAGAATTTTTGAGTTGTTGAAGTTGGTTATGGAGCAAAAAGATCAAGAACCATTGGTCTCGACTGTAAAAACCAATGGCATCCATGTATGATGCATTTGCCTTAGAGTTATCAATTATCTGAATGTGATTGTGAGGTGATAATATTACCAATTTTCTCTATTTTCCGGCAATAAACATCACAGAAATAACTTTCGAGTCAACCTCTCTTCAATCAATCACATTAAAAAGTGTAAGAATAACAAAATAGAAAAATCGATCTGGATTCCACTCGCCGGTTCCAATGCGAACAAAACACACGTTGCCCCCGTCCCCCTAAGCTCATCTATATCCAGGCCCATGGGCTGAGCTTTCGAAATATACCCTTTGACCTTGCATTCCCCAAAATACCCTTTGTTGAATAGAATAAAGTGACATTAAGTAACATCATATAACTTATGTCTTTGTCCAATGTATAATGTCCTATATGTATAATATCATAAAGTTATATGAATCAATTACAACCCTTTTATTCGTTTTCCCCCCATTTTTCCCCATTTTTACTTTAAAAAAAATCTCCGGTTCTCAAAAGCGTCGATAAAAGAATCTAATCCAACAGATTCAAGAAATAATCCAGGTATGAAAAAATACATCCGAAGATACTGAAATTGCATCGAAAATACTCAATTAAACGATTTTCTCAGGTCTCTAGGTTAAGTCTACTCGGTGTAATTATTAATTCGTTACTAATAATGAACTCCTATCGAATCAGATTGATGACCATCCTTTCCATCGAGTGGAACATATTTTGGCCGCTGTCAAAACTATGCGACTTGGCTAGTTTTACTTTCAATTTTGGGGAACGAGTAAGAATCAGCTCCACTTTACCCCTTAGTGGTAGTAATCTTTCCTTGGCTAGGTTAAGCTATTAAAACATTCGATGATATCTCTGTGGCGCTGACTTTAGCTTCTCATAGGGCAGTACTAATATTTACTTGGTTTTATTGAGTGGTACTGATATTTACTTGGGGATCCTAGTTTTGCTGACCTTTACTTCATCCAATCTTTGAATAAATGAAATAAATTTTGTTAGTAGATATAATCGAATCATTTCGTAACTAGTGTGAGTGTTGAAAATAAGCAAAGAGCTTTCCAAGTCTCTGCCTATTTGTATACTACGAAATTTCTTTCAGTCATGGCAATAGAACGAGAGATGGGGTAGAAAGAGTGATGAAGGATTAAATTTTTCAGGAGTCATAAGCCGAAAATATATTTCAACAACAGTTGTAGAGTCTGCTGATCTCGCATGTGCATATTATTATTATCATTATTTCGGAATCTCACACCAGTTGCCTGGTGGTTATTATTATTATTATTATTAGTAGTAGTAGTATTATTATTATCATTTTTATTATCATTATTATTATTTTTTTACATCTGCCAACACAGTTGCAGGATGTATATGCATTCTCTGTCTGTCTGTCTGTTTGTTTGCCCGCATAATATCTCCTAAATTCCTCGATAACATTTTTTGGAAGGGTGCCAAAGTGCCGAGGGGGAAGTGATTAAATTTTTTGGCGGATCCAGGAATTTTTTTTCTCTGTTACTTTTCCTACGTCCATATATGAACTTATTTACATGCAGTTTTAGTGGAAAAGGTGCATGTACTCTGTAAGTGCTTTCTACTTCAATATTTATTGTACGTCTGTCCACACAATATCTCTAAAAGTTCTCAATTGATTTTAGATTAAATTTTCTGGAAGGGTTAAATTTCGAGTCGTATTCATAAATT
Organism: Thysanoteuthis rhombus; assembly: GCA_963457665.1. Classification (NCBI taxonomy): domain Eukaryota; kingdom Metazoa; phylum Mollusca; class Cephalopoda; order Oegopsida; family Thysanoteuthidae; genus Thysanoteuthis; species Thysanoteuthis major. The sequence goes on from OY735200.1 coordinate 25,483,627, forward strand.
TCTTTCCGAAAGAGATATACTTTGTTCATATTTTAACATATTTATATATTTGCACATATTTGACCACACGATATCTCCAAAAGTTATCAATGAATTTTAATAACAATCTCTGGAAGCAAAGGTAAAGAAGAATGGGTTTAATTTCTAGGTGGATCCAGGATTTATTTTCAGTTGAGGTATATTCTTTTTAATCTAAAAAATACATTTATGTATTCTCATGTTCATGTATAATATCTCCAAAAGTTATTGATAAATTTTATTGACATTCTAGTGACAATGGTTTTGGCAGAGATATGCACCCCCTGAGTGATTCCCATAATTTCTTTACAGTTACCTCCACTAGATAGTTACTATGTGTCTGTCCACACAATATCTACAAAACGTTCTCCATGAATTTCAATGAGTTTTCGTGGAACAGTGGGCCGGGGAAAAATTGATCATATTTTTGAGTGAATCAAGGAATTCTTTTTTAGTTACCTTCCCTGCATCATGTTATATGTCTGAAGCAACAATGGTGTTATCAGAAATATGATCCCTTGATGCTTTCTAGCTATTTATTTTTCTCAAGTAAAAGTGATTCGTTTGATTTTTCTTATTAATCTTAAAAGTATTCAACAGGAGTTTCAGGAATTTTGTTTGGGTGTCTTTTTGACGATGCCAACAATCGTGTAAAGGGATTTGTGGAACGTGAACAGAAACATGGAGACATCAAATGAGGTGTGGCTTCCTCACTCGATTGTACGTATGAACCACATTTGCACTGCGTGAACGTTCACGATGTGCCAGGCGTCGTAAGCCTAACGCCATTTGTGATGAATGGAGCTTTTATACAACCACCATCCCATGTCCTCGACCCTACCGCCCCATGTCCCCCGTTTGGCATTGAGTCGCATTACTTCACTGACTCGTTTAACAAGTTCGCCGTATAAATTTTTTCAGCGGTTCAATTCAGGTGACATTACCGACTGTCTCTTCTAATTTCAAAGAGTTTTGGGGACAAATGGACACATTCTTTTCGTTATTCTTGTTATTCATACGACGTCTCGACCGATACATTCAACGACCTTCCTCCGGCGTAGTATCCGTATATAAAAAGGGAGTCTTTCTTCTAGTAGAGTCAAATAATGGTAGCAAACATATTCTAAACAACAACAGCAACGCTTGTTATGGATAACGTATTTAAGTCCTATCCCGTAACCAAATGTAAGGCAATATTGAGACACCATAGATTATTTCATCATCAAGGGCGAAATAACCAGATGGAGCCCATCCCTCTTCGGGCTATTTTGGAATCAGAGTTGTCCATCTTCTGGAGTAGTTGGTAACTACAGCTAGAGATATCAATCTGGCCTGCTATTTACTCAGGGTTCGGGGGGAGACGAGATGTATGCATCTTTAGTAAGTCATTAGGGTAATGTCTAATTCTTAAACGTTGATTATGAAGATAGATAGTCAGGCTGTTGATCATCAGCCTTTTAGCGTCCGTCGTTGGAGTCACGGAGCCATTGCTTTCTGAACTTATCTAGTTCGTCACGCCATCTTATATTTTGTCGGCTCCAGTTTCGCCTGTGATACCTAGGTATCCGCGTAGTGAGTCGTGATGTCCAGCGTTTGTCTGTCATGACAAGTCCATTCAAGTTTTCTTATGGATTCTATGTCATCTCGGACTCCTGATTTTCTTCTAGTATATTGTTCTGTCTCGTGAACCCTCCATATCATGTTGAATATGATTCTTTCCTATGCACGTTGCATGGTTCACAAATTAAAGATCAATCTTTTGGTTAGGTTCCATGTTTCAGCTCCATAGGTGAGTATTGGGAGAATGAATTAGTTGTATACCCTTCTTTTTAGCACTAGCAGAATTTTTTTTTTTAGGGTTGAGCCTGCCTCACCGAAAGCATGCCATCCGAGAGAAATTCTTCGCTTTGTTTCTCCTTTTGAGTATTTCATGGAGATTCGTTATCTTAGGTAGATGTACTGTTCTACTTTCTCAAGTTCTGTGTCGATTTTGATTGTGTCTTTGCCCTCAACATGTTTGTTGTGCATTCGTTTCACTGAATTTCATGTGAAGTCCAACTTTCTTGCTTTCTCCTTTCAGTTTGTCTCGCATTATTCGGAGGCCATGAAGGTTCTCAGCAAAAAGACTGTTGTCGTGTGCAAATTTGAGGTTGCTTAGGTATTCTCCGTCTACTCTGATTTCTTTATTTTCCCATTCTATCTTTCGGAAATTCATCTTGAGGCAGGCTGTGAATTGTTTTGGTGAGCTGGTATCTCCTTGTCTTACCCATTTTTCGAGCTGGAAGTGGCCTGAACCTTTATGTAGTATGATGGAGGAACCGCTGTGTCGATACATACGTTGCAATACCCCGAGTCGAAGGCCTTCTTGAAATCACAAATGCTTTAATGAGGAGAATTTCATATTCTGCTGCTTTATCTTTCAGTCGATATACCAAAACGGGGTGGTCAATAGTTGCGTAGCTTCTTCTTAAGCCAGCTTGTTCACTCGGTTGGTTTTCATCCAGTGCTTTAGTGATTAGGTCAGTGATTATTCTGGTAAAACGTTTGTAGATGTCGTTGAGTTGGCTTATTGACCTGTAGTTGTAATATGAGATCTCTCAGGTTCCCTTTAAAAAAAAAAGAAAGTATAATGATTGCAGCGTTCCAATTTTCTGGGACTTTGCTTTGAGGCATGCGGTGAATATGATGAATAGCTTCCTAGTAATGATTTTATCAGCTTTTTTGAGTTGGTGGATGGTGATATTATCCGGTCCTGGGGCCTTTGATGGTTTGCTTCATCTCCTACTAAGTAACTTATGAGAAATCTTCTAACTAGTTGCTCAGGATTTGTATATTTTGTTCGTTTTTCGGTTTTCCTTGTTTGGAGGTACAGAGTTTTTTGTAGAATTCTTAGGTACGCTCAACTATCCGGTCCCTGACCGCATATATGCAATGTCACTAATAGATAAAAATACACAGAAGAATGATAGTGTGCTTGCGCTATGTGCAATCGTACTAATTATCAAATAAATATTCATGAGTTCGTCAAATATACACTGCTGAAATGGATTTATGTGAATATTTGTAGTCAATACTGGTAGTCCCCGACTTACAAAAAGATCGGGAACCAAAGATGAAATCGTAACTTCAAACATCGTGAGTCGAATGCACATTTTTTGGTTGATCACTCAATAGTAACGTCTTTTGGCCACATGCTGTGTTGTGGATGATCAATTAATAAAAATGAAAAAAGGAGTGATCGATGAATAAGTTACTTCCCTCGCTTTTTGTTGGATCATTAAAAAATCCAAATTTTCAAAAAACAAAAAACAACGAAAGAACTGTAAACGCAACCGGACACAAACTAAGGGATCTATTCAGTATGAACTCACATTGTAAATTGATCCCTCCTAAGCCTATTGGGAGGACGGATTTTAAAAGTGAATGTTTAAATTTTCAAATCAGATTGCCAGCCAGCCCGACCTACTTAGCAACTGAAGAAAGCAATGGTGACAATTTTGGTTGACGGTTTTTGATAAGCATTAAATTACCACATTCGTTTCTATTAATTGAAAAGAAACATAGTTCACCATGGAGCTGAAACATAGAATCTAACCAAGAGACAGACCTGCAAGCTGAGAAGTATGCAACGTGCGCATGAGAGAATCATGCTCAACCTTACATGGAGAGATCACAAGACAGTACAGTATATAGGGAAGAAAACAGGTGTCCGTGACATCATAGAAACTATTAAAAAACTCAAATGGCAATGGGTAGGCCATGTTGCAAGAATGAAAGACAACCGATGGACATCACATCTCGCAACATGGATCCCCAGGGATCACATAAGGAACCGAGGCCGACCAGACAGAACACAAGATGGAGAGATGAACTGGACAGATTCAGGAAATACTGGCTCCGCGACGCCCATGATAGAGGAGCGTGGCGAATCCTGGGGGAGGCCTATGTCCAACGACGGACGTTAAAAGACTGATGATGATGATATTTCACCATATATGAATAAATGACATTAGTCAATTACTGTCCATATAATGGCATAAACAAATAACTAATCCCTGTCAGATCTCCACGTGGTCATCAACGTCTCTCACACATATACCAAAAGATTGGATGTCACTTGAAGGGGCAGAAGAAGGCGGGTTCTTTAAAAACATATCCAATGTTGTCTTAACATTTGTCATTTTTCTGTGGTAGATTTCCATGTAGCATGAAATGGGTTTTCTTTCAATTAAAACCGAAATTAACACTTCAAAGTTTTTCAATACATTTTTTAAAGACATTCAAAAGTTCATGGAGATACCTACATTGGCTGTTTTTTTCGCAGAGAGTGTGTCTACTGATCCAAGTGTTACCGTCTCGTTTTTTTTAAAGTTGTCGTACAGCAAACACAGTGTACTGTTTATATAGTGCTATTTGCAATTTTAATTAAAAAGAATATGATCGTAACTTCGAAGTACTGTTTAGTCGAGAAATCGTAAATCGGGGAGTATCTGAAAGTGAAAATATAATGGGGCTTTGCCTATTCAGGTAAAAATTATCATGGAAAGTTTTAATCGCCCGAAAAATGTTTTCATGCCAAGGTTGATAGGAGAAAACATGAGGGTGTTGGCGCTGTCGCCAGTTGGCTGGGGAGAGATACGACCTGGCACCAAATCAGAAAACTTTTCATCGCTTAACAAAACAGGCATTTGATCAACTTAAAAGGAAGGGGAATAAAGAAGAAAATTAAAAAAAAAAAAAAAAAACAACAACAAAAAACTAGCAAGCACCCCGAGAGCGCATACCTTTGTCAACTCCATTGTCAATAAAAATTGGATGAAAATCAGTTTATATATAATTATGATGCCAGGAATGTAACTGTAAAAGAATCATTCACCTGCCCCCAAATTCAATCAATACTTCCTTAGCCCATGACCCATCCTTCAACTATGTGTCTTTGATATTCATTGGGGACCTTTGGAGATATTGGGTGGACAGACAGACCAACGGGTACGAGTGATTACATCTGACTCTTCAACCTCCGTTGGCAGAGGTAAACAAATGAAAACGTTGCTTTTCATTCATTTTAAGAACTGCCTCAGCGAAGGAAATTTTCCGGTTCAGCATGGAAAAACCGATTCAAATGTTGGACGTCTGAAATTCTACTGCACATGTGGACTCTTGCTATCGTATCAGTGTGGGTTTTTTTTCCTTCTGTTAAAATAGACCCCTCACTTAAAGGTAACAATGTAGCTGATGAAAAAATCTCCCATCTTTCTTTCATAGGGATCAACTAGTTTATGAATAAAAGAAACAAATATCTTAATAAAATGAATCACTGTACGATGGACAACTGTTGAAAGTAATCGTGTGTGAATATGAATATGTGTATTGACAAGGAGAGAGAGAGAGAGAGAGAGAGAGAGAGAGAGAGAGAGAGAGAGAGGATGGGAGGGATTTAGTTGATTATTTTAAGTATTTCACTTTTAGATTCCTTCACTCGCAAGAGTAAATATAGTTGAGTTGATGAAAAAATCTCTCAGGGCTTTTTATATGCTTGGTTCACAATTAAATAATATTATGCTTCTATTCATCAGATGTAACACACAGACTTACAAAAACGCAAACACAAACAGTGATGATGTGGTTAGCGATTTGGATGCTTTGCTCCTCGAGTGGTCCCTCCAACATTTGGTGACATTTGATGAAGAAGTAAAATTTGCAATATTATGAAATACATATGCACTATAACTTGATTGATGGAAAACAACCCAAAGGTTGAATCATTATTTATTCGCTTGAAGACCGTCTTTATGTTAAGTTACTTCCTTTGAATCGAATTAGTAAAGAAGATCCCATTAGTCCAAAAAGAAGGATATACAATTAATGCATCCTCCCGATAGTCACTTATGGAGCTGAAACATTGAACCTAACAAAGAGACAGACCTGTAAACTGAGTAGTATGCAACGTGCATATCAAAAAATCATGCTCAACCTTACAAAAAAGGGAAACTTCTCTATAATTTGTATTTTCCCCAGAAAGGTAAAAAAAATTCTCCTCGGTTTCGACCATTAAAAAATGGAAAAATGTTTCCCCTCAATTTTGACCTCTGGAAGAGGAAAAGTATTATTAGAAAATGAAGGTAGAAACTTATGTCAAAAGTGTCATCAGTATGAGGCTAGTTAAAAATCTAACAACCAAAAGAAGAGTCAGCAGAATATGAGCTCCGGTTAAAAATCAACGTATTAGATTATGGGCTTAGGTAAAAAAAATCAACTTTTAAATAGTGTTATCAGAATATGAGCTCAGGTAGAAAAAAACAACTCACCCCTACAAATGTGAACTCAGGCGAAAAAACAATTTGAAAAAGTGATTATATGATTACTTTTTTTGACGTAATAAACTTGGGCATAAATCAGGGTTGAGTACTGCATTGTTACTGTATGGTAAATTGAACTCCTCTTACAAAAACATAATGTGACAAGTGGAAAAGCCATCCGGATTTCTTTTATTCTATAAGTTAGAGCATCTCGAAAGTATGCAGCTACAAAAATTCGGCACATCATATGCCATTTTATATGGATTACGGTAATATACATAGCCACACAGAAAAACTCGAGCCAATGAATGATAAAATGTTCATACTAATGCAAGTAAAGAGATGGTGATCCCAAATTATAAAATGGAAAACACTCAGTGGGCAAATAATTCTACCATTGCCCTTGTCACAAAAAATGATATTATGTAAGGGAAGTGACTATAAAAAACAAGCAAACTCCTGGATACGTTTGAGAATTTAGTCAAATCTCCCATAGCCCACCTTTCCACAAAATGTCACTGAAATTCATGGAGAACATTCGGAGATATAGTGTGGACAACCATTAATGAATACATATAGAAAAAAAAAAAAGAAAAATATTACTCAATCGAAGAAAAATTCCTGGATCTGCCTCTAAATGTAACCAATTCTCCCTTACCCCCTAGTCCACTATTTCAAAAAGTTTCATTCAAATTCATGGAGAACTTTTGGATATGAAGCTGCAATGCAGGGAAGATATCTATAAAACATTTTTTTTTATTCACTCCCAAATTTTCCCTTTGCCCATGGCCCACCCTTCCACAAATATCATTGAAATTTATTGGGAACTTTTGGAGATACTGTACAGACAAACATGATTGAATACATAAATATATATATATATAAAAAAAAAAGGGAGGAAAGAAAAATATCTCTCCAAATTTAACCAATTCCTTCTTACCCCGTTGCTTGCCCTTCCAGAATATTCCGTTGAAATTTATTGAAAACCTTTTTATACTTTGTGTTGACAAATAGGTACAATGCATAGGAGGTGACTATAAAATATCTTAGATCCTAGATAGAGTTCTTGATATTCCCCAAAATAATATTAAGAATAAATATAAACTTATTCAGTTTTCCATAATTGTATATATGCAAGCAAAAATGAAAGTTCCTAAAAAGACAAGCCAAGTCGACTTGAAATCGACAGAAAGAGCTAAAAAATGATTTGGAGGAAGAATGCACTACAAAACCACCCCAACTTTATCTTTGAAAAGGCAAGGATAAAATAAGAATCGTCAAACTCTATTACATTCAGGCTGTTATTTTCAGTACACTATTTCGTTGTAGAAAGCATTAATTGACTATATCCTGGAGAATTAACGCACTGTATAGAAGACCATCCCATCAGAAAGATCCAAGTAAATTAACACTGTCATCAAAAACATTTTTGCTAAAAACAAAAGCGAAAAACAACAACAAAAACAAAAGACAAACAAACATGAGTTCAATTGTCCTAATAACTTTTCGAATGCCCATGATTCATGTCAAAATAACGTATGGAAATTTGACAACCGGGATTGCAGTAAATTACCAATGTGTTTCACTTTTTCTTGTTTGTTAAACTATAAACACTTGTTCTCAGCACTGACTGACGTGCACTTTGAATCATAACGAAGTGTCTCAAAAGGAAACATAACGCTGGGTCATCTGTTACTATCTCTCTCTCACCCCCTCTCACTTCTCTATTCCTTTTCTCACTTTGTTCCTATTCTCTGACCCTCTCTCTCTCTTTTTCTCTCTCTCTCTCTTTTTCTCTCTCTCTCTCTCTCTCTCTCTCTCTCTCTCTCTCTCTCTCTATATATATATATATATATATATATATATATATATATATATATACATTTTATCTAAACGACTTTCAATTTGTTAAAACAGTAACTGTTCTTAAAAAATTGAATTGTAAATGAAAATATTCTACTCAAATAATTCATTTAAAGAAAAATTGGGGCTTATTAAATTTAAAAACTTGAAATATCCTTTTGGTAAAATGTTTTGATGAAAAGTTCTTCCGATAAAACGTCGTTCGATGAAACTGCGTTTGATAAAAAGGCGTTCGATAAAGATCGTAGCTATATGTACACACACACACACACACACACACACACACACATATATATATATATATAAATATATATATATATATATATATATATATATATATATATATATGATATTTCTTTTTTTTTCTTTACCAAAAATACTTAATTGAAAAGGGACAGATATATATATATATATATATATATATATATATATATATATATATATGTGTGTGTGTGTGTATGTGTCTATTTGTCTCTATGTGTGTGTGTGTGTGTGATTATGTACCTTGGAGAGACATCATCTCTGTTGACCGTCGAAACCAGGTGTTAGGGAGATCCCCTCTGTTGACGCATCATTTTACTCGCTCAAACACAGACTCAGAACTGTGAACGGTACTACCAACCAACCGACCGACCAACCTAAAATCGATAGAGAGAGAGAGACAGACACAAATTTGATTTTTAAACGTCCAGTTCTGCTCTTTCCTAGACAAAGTCCAAGGGTGGATTTAGGATTTTAAGTTGGGTGGGGGACTCCTACGGAAAAGTTTATTTTTACAAATAAATACGTGGAAGAGAAAAATTTTAAAGAGATATATAATCCGTCATTTTTCACTTCCTTTTGAGACATAGCATTTTATTTCTAGAATTGACAAAACAGTAAAGTGAAAAATGAATTATCAATCAAAGAAATTTGCCATAGAACCAATAAATAAAAACCCTATAAGATATTTCAGATATATTACTTGTATTATATGAAGAACAAAATAAAGCATTAATTAATTCACAATTATTTCTCAATGTTGATATACATAAAAAAGGAGTTTAATAGCGCTTTGCTTGAGCTATGGAGTTTGGTCAAGCCTCCCTGGATCTGTACCCGAAGACTGCATTATAAATTTTAGCTTTGATTAACACATTTTTCTTTCAGTCTAGTCTTCGTCTTTTTTGGTTCAGTTGGGTGATTTCTCTTGAGATCTAAGATATAACTAAGGTGCACATGTTGGGTCCTTCGTGGCATCTATGGGTTAAGTGAACTTTGACAGCGCCCATCTGCCCTTGTAGAGGTTTTTTTTAGCATGGTATGCCAGTAAGTAGACCATTGCCAAGATATCTGATAATGGGATAGAGAACTTTGTTCAATTTACAGACCTGTAAGAATCAAGGTGGCCAGAAAAATGCTCACATGAAAGAAGCCCACACGAAATTTCCATACAAAAAACTCAAATGAAAAAATCCCACACGGAAAAAAGTCTACACTGGAAAAAGTACACATGGAAAAAAGCCAACACAGAAAAGAGCCAACACGCAAAAAAGCCCATATCGAAAATATTTTTTGTTGCATTTAGATGAAGCTCGAATAAATTCAGATTTTGTTTACAAAACAATTCTTTTTAAGTATTTATTGATGCAAATATGAAAGGGAAATAAATTGTTCTGTAAGAACGGTTCAAAGAAAAAATGTTTATACGATAAAAGCCCACGCTTATAAATTCATGGTGCGCATTCAGATGATGAACAAAACACAGAAGTTTAATTTCATTTGCGTTAATTTCTGATCAATATTTTCTTTAATTATATTTTTTTTTAATGAAAAAACAACTTTTTGGAGTCTTTGTATGAATTTCTAATTCCGCTGTCTTTTACCTAAATAGCTTTCACGTTTCCAAAATCTTTACTCTCCGTGAATAATTATGAATGGTTAGTATTAAATAAAACTTTCGTTCATTGAGAAATGTATAAAGTTTAAGAAAATACAGTGTTCCGGAATTTTTATTGTAATTAATTCAATTTTTTATTATATACGTGGAACGATAAGTAGATATGTGAGACCGGCTAAAAACTTATTTTCAAAGCTTTGCTAGCTTTTGGCGACGTAAAGGCTTCCACTACAACTGCAACTTCTACTAAGCGATAAAAAAACTTTTAACACGTTAGGCAGGATACCGTATCGAATGAGGTTGACCTTTGTAAGCGGTATAATTACCCTAATTGGGTATAAATTGACCTTTACTGAAGATAGATAGTTTTAAATTTTCATTGCCTCCCTAAAAAGTTGAAAGATGGTTAAACCTATTTGCCCAAATACCTACGTAAAGATATTTTTGTAATCAAAGCTTTTGGTTTCCGAAATAGCAATCTGAATTTATGTGGTGCAAAATAAAGAAAAAAAATCATTTTTCTGTGTAGGCTTTATTTCCGTGCGAATTATTTTCTGTATGAGTTTTCTCGTGTGGGCTTTTCCCTGTGCTCATTTATGGCTATGGCATTTTTCTGTGACTGAATTTTCGTGAGGGTTATCATCAAGTAGGCATCTTCACAGAACAAAGAATAACCATAGCGCAACGACAGCTACAGGTGATTAAGCAGAAGTCCTCAATGGGTTTTTTGTTTTTGTGTTCACGTATGGAAACATGAGTGACATTGCAGAAGAAGCACCGTTTCTTAGTTCTGGAAACAATATTTCATGCAGTTGAATGATAGAATATTACTGAAGCTGAACTCAATAAGTCACCTGATCCTTATGGATTACACGACTGTGTTCTCAAGGAGTTGGTAGCAGAGTTAGCGGAACCCCCCACAGTTTCATTTCATAAATCAATGAAAGAAGGAAGGCAATGTTACTTCCATATTTGAGAAGGGCAAGATGAACATGCCAAATGATAACAGAACTGTCAGCTTGACGACCACGGTGTGTAAGGTCATTGAAACTATCTTCAGGGACAGTTTAACGGATCAAATACGGGAGAATAATCTGTCATTGCTCAGTCAACACGGATTCGTGTCAAGGAGATTATGTGTCACAAACCCCGTGAAGGTTCTTGATGCTGGAACTAAACTCTTAGATCAAGGGAAGCCAATGGACGTTACTTACATTGACTTTTCCGAAGCGTTTGACTCGGTTTCCCATCAAAGACTGATAAGCTAACGAATCTATAAATGGTTATTTCTCTAGATGAGCATCTGTCACCAGCGGAGTCTTACAAGAAAGTGTGCTAGGTTCTATTTTATTCGTCATATACTCCAATGACATGCCAGAGCAAGAGAGATCTCTGTATGAGATATACGCAGATTACAGTAAAAATGTACGTCGCTGCGAATTCAGACTGTAAGAGGAACCGACAAGAAATATTTTGACAACCTAGTCGATAGGGCAAACTGCTGACAGCTACAAATTAACACCAATTAGTGCGAAGTACTTCACTTTAAAAGTGAAGATTCAACCAGCAGCTGCGGCATGATACTTCACGACAGACGTGATGGGATCTCCCGGGAATTATTCCACTTAGAAAAAGTCGTAGTTGTACATGCTGATATAAAGTTTAATAAATAGAAACACACGTCAACAAAGCCTTTCCATTGCTTTGGCACCTCCTGATTTCAAAGCTAGTTTCAAGAATGTATGGCTCCAATTATAAACAGATGTTTGCGAAACTAAAAATACCAAGCATGCCTGACAGGGGAGACAAGAGAGAAACACCCACGGATTATGTAACGTGGACAATCCCTTTGTTCTCGAAAGCGAAAGCACAACCCGAGATCATGTATTCAGACTAAAAAAAAATAGTCCCCGAGCTTCACTACCAGTGAACTTTAAACCTCCAAGAACAAACCTGACCAGCATTGGTTCAGCAGAAGATTCCACCCACTCCAGTGAGTAACCAATATCACCCGAGCCCAGAAAGAAAATTAAAAATAACTAGCGTGGACGTATACAGAAGACCAGATCAAAAGCTTTCGCTCTAATCTGATCTGGCTCTGTAGTGTATTGTCTTGGATACAGTGATTAGGTAGAGAGGGAGAGGTAGGTCTGGGGAACGCAAAGTGGTTTGTTTGAACCATAAAGAATTTGCCAAAGGAGAACATCTGAACCCGGCTGCTGAGAAATGAAAAGAAGGCGAGGTATTAAAATAAGGTGGAATTGAATTCATTTTCGAGTGTCCAAGAGTGGAAGATTTGATTAGGGACCAGAGATGATCGTTTCAGGCAATTCCCTTGTTTTTTTTTCTTCAGATGCTACAGTGCTTTCGATTTCCACCCCTGGATACATTATTAACAAATGTAACGATACTTTACAAGTATTTCAAGTAACTATACATCAATCGAGGAACACGTCAAGCAGACCGGATGGTATTTTTTTTCTAAGGTTATTTTCAACCAGTCATGCTATTTTCCTTAGGAGTTTTGAAATACGATTTTGAGCTAACCTATTTTTTGCAACAAACGTATTGATTTCTTGCAATGAACATTGTCAAGGAAAATAACGTTGTCTCAGTAAATAATTGATTAAAAAAAGAGAGGAATCCGTGTTATTGAGGATTACTCAATCCTATCAAAGCCCTTATACTAATTGAATGCTTTGATCTATTTCGATTTTCTGGCAAGTCTCATGTTGGGACGAACACGTTCTCTTATCTGAACATTAACCCCAGGCATGCTGTGAGTGTACTGCTTTCCTGTTGCTTCTGCGCTCGATCTAATATAGTCAAGATGATCCACGAAGCAGTTTTTGAGCCAGCGAAAAATTAGGTCTAGACATTGGACCTTGCCTTTTTTTCATATGTCATGACGAAGTTAACACCTTGTGTTACAGTCGAGCACTTTGATGGTTTTTGTGGCTTTCACTATGTTTGATTACGCTATAAATGGACATATGCTACGACCGTGTATTTTGTCTGATATTCAAATATGACTAGGGGTGACATGAGGAGAGTAGAAGGCACTATGTCACTTACGAGTTTCACATTTACAACATGGTTATCTTGGTGTCCAAGAAGGTCGTGGTCTTCTCTTCGTAATTGAACTCTGTCATAAATTTGATGGTTCGGTGCAGCTTTTTAATCTCTTTCAAGAACTTTATGGAAACTTCCTCTGCACCTCATCATATTCCTGAAATGTCATCAGTGAATTGGAAGTAAAGTTCAAGAGTGCAGTATGGTAACCTTTTTTCTGATGTACTTGGAGTTGTCTGCGCTTGTTTTGTAAATATTTGCGTAAGTTGAAGCTATGCGAGTTCCCATTGCAATTCCAAATTTAAAAAGTTTAATCCCTGATTGAAATCTTCATCAGAAATTTCTCAAGGAATCCTTATCATGGAGCAATCATACATATTCAATTGAATTATGGGTAGATAATTCGTGCCTTCCTTATCACAATGGAGCAATCAAGTATTCATCTTCAATGGTCAATTTTCGGCTGAACTGCTTTGGGAGAGGGTTGATTTTACTTAATGCTAAAAACGATCCTGGTGGATCATAAATAGGATATATATGTGTGAAAATTCATATATGATTACCCCTTTCGCAAAAATAAAAAAAATGTCAGATCTGCATTCGCTTCCACCCCGACAATAATGATCTGATTTCCATCTTTTTGTATAGTAATAAAATTCTGATTCAACCAACAAAATTTGACATTCACACTCGATGTACCCTGGGGAAGGATTTGAAGTAAAATATGCGCAACATTACAAGGTCAATTAGTTATCATTATTATAGACTGATTGACTCAGACTAGTGAGCCCATATGGACTTATGTTACAACGTTCCGACCGTTCTACGGCTGTCCCCTTTTAGGGGTCCGTTGTAGATGGTAACCCTGTGGGAATTTCGAACCGAACCCTTCATTCAATCCACGGGAATAGATTGTTCTCATTCCGTTGTCCATGCCAGAAAAGTTGGAGAGGGATAGAACAAAGACAAAACTAATTTTCAACGGCAAAATTTCTCCACCAAGGCCATAAGAATAGACGACCTCGAAGAGGTTAACAAAAAGAGCTGAGAACCAGCTTGAAATTGCATAGAGAACCATCGAAAAAATAATTCTAGAGATAACTGTAAGAGATAGGAAACGATTAAAGATCAGAGAGAGGACTAGAGCAGAGAAATAATCTAGAAAATAACAAGGAGATGAGGTTGACCCTTATCGATGATGAGATCAAATCAGATGGATTAAAAGGCCAACCTATTGCTTCCCATGTGGCAGTAAACGCATTAGGAAAAGACTCAAGATGGAGGGATGAGATAGAAAGGTTTGCTGGTGAAACATGGCAGAGGAAATGGGGAAGGCCCTTATCCAGCAGTGGTGGCTGCTGATGAATTCTTCCTTGTTAATTTGTCCTTGCAGTGTCACTTTTCTACCTCTTCCACTGAATCAGAGTATTTCAGTGCAATTCTAGGCTGATTCTCAGAGACTTTTCCGTGCAACCTACACTAGGAACTGAACTCGTGACAAGTGATTAAGTATGCTTAATCAACATCTTTATCCACTCTGCAATTAGTCGCGTGGGTTGATTAAAGGGCCCAGTTCGAGATTCTGAGACGGTTACTGACTACGACAGACACCTAAAGAAGTCAGAAAGCTACAACGGCCGAAACATTGTGACTATACCATACAGGATTAGTTCGTAACCAGCAACTGTTCTTCACAAAATGAACAGATTCTGTTTTGGTTAGCGAGTCCAGGGAACATGAAAAATGGCACATTCGTTTGTTATGACATTTTATTTTTTCGTTATGCAAAGCATTTAAAAAAAAAAGAAAAGTTTCTCCTATTTGCCTGGACGAGAACGTTTTGTCATTATTTTGTGCCCATCCCTGGAAATTGCTAACGTCAGCTCTGTCCTTCAGCACTTTTTCTCTCTCGTGAAGATTTTCATACAGTCCTGGAGAACATGCATTCATGTGTACATAAGTATGAGTGGCGATGGGCAAAACTGTCTGTAGTCCGTTTGTGTGTATGCGTGTGTGTGTGTGTGTGTGTGTATGGGTATGTGTGATCTATTTTGTTGGGACAAACATTGTGTATCCACGTGCAATGAACGAGTAACTGCTGTTATGTATGCGTATGCACGTGTGTATGTTTGATAAAGTGTGTGAGTATTTGTGCTCGTGTGTGTAATTGCGTTGATATATATTGTGCATCCATGTGCAAACGAGTTAGTTTCTACCTTTCGTTGTGCGAGTGCGTGTCTGTGATTGTGAATATGTGCCTGTGTATGAGCGTGTGTGGATGCGTGTGTATCTGTCTGTGTGCGTAATCTATTCTATATAGATACATACATTGTGTATCTATGTGCAATGAACGAATAGTTGTCTGCCATTGTGTGTGTGTGTGTGCGTGCGCATCTCTGTGTGTGACTACGTGATTTCTTTTGTATATATATATATATATATATATATATATATATATATATATATATATATATACATTGTGTATCCACGTGCGATGCGTACGTTGTGTGTGTGCGTGTGAACGAGGCTAGAAAAAGGGTCTGTGGAATTCAAATGAAAGAAGATGAGCACAAGAAGAAAATATGAGCAAATATGTCAGCCTTGGAGATATTTGGCAGTGTGTATTTGCTGATCCCTTCTTGTCCAGGCACTGCTTACATTCTTCCCTTTTTCTTGTGGGACACTCATTTCTCATACGACAATGCGACAGATCTCCCGATCTTCGCATTCCATCCGACCTTGTTTATTCCATTACGTCTCACGGACTTTATTCCTCACTCCATCTGTATACAAAGAGGATTTGTTTATATGAGTGTTTGCTTACAAAACTCTATCTCTGTCTAAAGAATTAACATTTGTTAATAATGTATGCAATCGATTTTTGCAAAAAATGTCGCGTCTAAGTAAAACTTGGTATCAGCAAATTCTCAATTTTCACAAACGTACACGCGCACGCGTGCACACACACACATACATATATATATGTGTGTATATCATAAGTAGGTTTTATAAAAGACGACTGACAAGAATTGTTTTATCAATTTTCAAAATTCACGTTAAATGATTTTTCAAAGAGAAACTACTGAATTCATTTCAATGGATGAGTCCACTGTGTCAAATGATGGGAAGAAGATTTTTTATCGGAATGTTGTTATCTCTGGGTAGAAGGGTCCATTGTTAAGGACAAACAAACAGAAACCCCCACACTATTCATCATATATTATAAAGAAAAAAACTCGCTCAATAAATCATATTTTTGTAAGTATATTAAACTAGAATTCGCTTTCGTACGTATCTTATGGGTGTTTTCTCCGCATGAATTGAATGAAAATATATTGGGACCGCACAGCCTATAAGGTCAAGCCAATTGTTCATTTCATATTAAATTATATAATTTGGTACTCTTATAGCTAAACGTATTCCAAAAAACGATTTTGAGTCATTATGAATTTTTAATATTCACCCATGGCAGCCATTTTAAAAACTTAGTTCAAAATCGTAACGTTGTAAGGCCAGCAAGAATTTTTGTATTCTTGAGAGAGACTTTCGCAACGTTTTTTTTTTTTTTGAAAAATTGTTTTAACGGTTAATGATAATTTTCGACCATAAAGTGATTCATGATTTTTTTACAACCTCAAGGATAGCACCGATTCCTTGTTTGCTTGAGTCAGTCGATATTTTTGCTGCTAAATTTGCGTTGTAAATTTGTAGAATAAGATAATTAGTAATTATCTCTTTGAGTTTTGTGACTGCCTCGTTTTGGGTCTATAAGATGACCAGACGATATCATTCTGGAAGAGTAGACGTAGGAATGTCGTCACTTCAGGGGAATTTGGAAGAAATTTACAGAGATGATTTGACATACCCAGAAATCCTTGCAATGCTTGTTTGCATTCGGGTAGCGAGATGATGATAGCTTCAACTTTGGATGGATCAAGTTTGAATTATTCGCTAGTGATGAGATGACCCAAGTATGTGATTTGAGTTTGGCCGAAAATACATTTGGATTTGTTTAATTTTAATGGACTTGTTTACATGATCGGTCAAAAATGAGTTTCAGTCCCTTAAAGTGTTCTTCTCGAGTATTAGACCGTATCATAATGTGATCTTGTAAGTTTTTGTTCCTTCGATCCCGTCAATCATTTTCGTTTCTTCTATTTAGAACACTTCACATGCAGAGTGTATTGCGTGGGATAACCTGATGGAAAGGGTTTATTGAAAGTTAACTGACGATAATTTTCTTCATCAACTAGGATTTGCCAAACTCTGTTGGAGGCATCCAGTTAAGAAATACTTTTGACAAAACATTTCAGCGAATATGTCTTCTGCTGTGGGTAGTTTGTAATGTTTTCGTTTCATTGCATTATCTAATTCACGTGGACCTAGAAATAGTCTTAGTTTACCGTTTGATTTTCCAAGGATAATGAGAAGTTAACCCATTCAGTGGGTTCCCTTACAGAAACATTTGTTCCCATTTTTGCATTCTTTCAAGTTGGAAAAATTGCTTTTGGGGCTAAAGAAACTTTTCAGGAGGAGGGAGTGAATCAAAGCAGTTTCTATGGTGAGTTGAGGGTTAACTGCCAATTTTATCTAAAAACTCATAATTTTATCAACAATTTTGTAAATTTGAGTGATCGATTTGAATTCTTTGGATTAAATCGAGTTTTTACATGCATTTGCGTCGAGTACATGTCGAAGTTTTGTATTTGCAACGATGAAGAATTCGGGAGTTTTACAATTTTAGTGATTCAGGATAGTCCCCCATTTTTTTAATACAAGAATTCTAGTGTTATTATATGCTGACAATTTCACTGGTATATTTTTCAGTTTGAGTCGCAGAAACTTATTATGATGGTACATTTTTGGTTACATGCTCATGTCCACATCAAGGTTTAATTTAAATTTTACTGTAGACAGTTTGAGTTTCAAATTTACTGGACGTATTTTGGAATGTCTGTATCAACAATTTACTGCTTTCATGTCCTTGAACTTTTGAACTTCTTTTGATGTAAGTAAGATTTTAAATCGTCATCTTGTCCCTTCAGCATCAGTATGGCTTTTTGTGAAGAGTTAATTCAAGTTCCCGAAAAAGACGATTTCGGAAGGCGGGAATACTCCATGAGTTAAAATATATCTAATAAGACTGTCGGAAATATCCCCGAATTCGCATTGCAATGCTCTCTGTCGCAGTTCCATGACGTATCAATCGAACTTCTGCCCATCTGTCTGTTCGTAAGTGAAAAATTCTGTCTTAGAAAAGTCAAGTTCTTTTCGGATTGGAAGAAATAGTCGAATTTCTCAATCACATTGTCGTCATTTTTGTCAAAAGTGAATGTTGTGAAAATATCGTGGTTTTTTGCCCTTTTTCAAGTCAAGAAAACCGAAGTGGTAATCCTACCTGATTTGGTAACAGATTCCGTTGCCTGAATAAACTGTTTTAATTCTGACTTTTCCGCCTGCACTATGCATCAGCTTGATTTTCTTGATAGAAATTCAGAGATTTAGGTGATGGTAAAAGTCTGTTTTTGAATAAATAATTTAATACAATTGTCGATGATGGGTTGCTGTAGACTTCTGAAACCGATTTATATGTTGATAGAATATTGATTTGTGATTGTATTAAAATCAAATACAAATGCAAGAGATCAACGTGCATTCAGCTAAAAGAGATGTTTAACATTCCCTTAAGGAACTGTAAGTGGTATCTCAGTAAAGGGACGCAATTGTCTCTTAGCATCTTTATCATTAGATATATATATAATATCTGTAGCAGCTTTATTTATTAGAAAGAGTATTGACATGGTTATACCACATCAGTAACAACTATTTTCAGATCAATTTTCTTATTAGCGATGGATATGACATTGAGGATATAAATTTATTTTTGCACCATACATCGTCCTTGGGAATTGTAATTTGGATAATACATGCAAGTCATTGAAATTCAAGGAGGCGATCGCGACTGGTATGAAAATTGTAATTGCAATAAAGTTGCGTAGACTAGTCTGATATGGATGATATCTGAGTAAAATCATACTTTTAATGACAGAATTCCAATTCAGAATTCTGGAATTACCCAAAAGCTTTCTTCTATTTTGCAATTCGAGATGACCAATATCTGAGTGGTATTATGGACCCTTCTGAACATGCCTACCAGATGCAGGCGAGTCTACTTATGTGTCCAGCAAATGTTAGAAGAATTGTGCTAAATAGTATAAATGTAAAAAGACTGCCTTAGACTGCACAACCCTCTGTTACTTTAGTTTTTGGTTGTTATCTATATCACTCATTTTGGGTTTCGGATGGTGTCATGGTCACCATATTGAAAAATAGCGGTCATCTTGAATTTTCAATGACTTACATGTATTATCCAAATAACAATTCTCCAAAAGTATGTATAATAGATAAATTCAACTAATTCTGACATCAATATCATATTATGAGCATCACTGATAAGAAACTTGATCTGAAAACAGTTGTCAATGGCATCCATTTTGAAAGGTACTTTCATGAGTTTTATCATCATCACCAGCACCACCGTCAATGTCATCAAGGATAATGATAGCCAAAAACAAATGGGATGCATCTATGGGCACTTTTCCGCTCTTTTCCAAAGGCCTATGTATTGTACAAAATTCAACTGATAATGTCCTCAATATCTTATCATATCTGTAGCTGATGCGAAAATTAATTTGAAAACAATTGTCACAGGCAATCATTTTGAAATGGCTGCCATAAGCGGCATATTGAAAATTCGTGATGGTTCAATATCCAATTTTAAAAAATACCTTTATCTATAAGTCTACCAAATTATATGCATTTATCACAAAATGCGCAGTTATTTGGCCAGGTTGAACCACTAATATCTCATATATCTATTCTGCATAATTACTTTTTTGTGTACAGAAGCTTAGCAAAACATCCTACCTTCTAAAAAGATCCATTTTCAATAACATCTTTTGTTCTATTTGAATATCAGATTTTCGTTGCCCGCTGCCGTCATTCCTGGAACATGGCTTCATTGAAGGAAAAGATTCCAGGGTTGGAGACACCCTGCATTTTCGTTGCAAACCTGGATACAAGTTAATTGGACCTTCACGAATTACGTGCACAGCTCAGCGGTATTTATACAGAACTGTAGTCAAATGGGACTCAGCAGAAAAACAGTTTTGTAAAAGTAAGACTTGTTGCTTTGCAATTTCACGTGAAAAACAGTTTTAAAGAATTTTACACAATATTTGGTTGAATAGCAGTTATCGGAACGGAAAACGGGGTTGTAGAACCAAGTTTCGAATTCATACAAAGCTATTTACGGTCATTTAAAATAATGCCAAATGGAACGGCACGAATCCATATTTCCCTGGACCCCCTATTCACCTTCCATGAACTCCCTGTTCAACTTTGCTTTGAACACGTTTCATTGATTATTTTCTGCGAGAAACATGAAATACTATTGTCAACAGAATTTTTAGAAGATTTTAAGACTAAGCACTAGCTGGCAGGATATCCAAAAGATGCGTGTATATATATATATATATATATATATATATATATATATATATATATATATATATATAGAGAGAGAGAGAGAGAGAGAGAGAGAGAGAGAGAGAGAGAGATGTGTGTGTGTGTGTTTTCTGTATGAGCTGATTTGTCAGAATGTTAGTAATTTTGACGATTGGAAGGTGAAGAGAAATTTAAGAGAAAAAAAACACTAATTCATTGAAGGCCTAATACCGCTGCTTCAATCTAAAAAAAAAAAAAAAGAACAGCTCCGCAAACACTCCTGAAAATTGACCATTCTGATCATGGCCCTCCTCTTTCTGACCCTTCTCATTTCAGATCAACCTGATAATCATAGACACAGATACAAACACCTCCTGGTCCCACCATTCACTGACCCTTCTTATTTCAGACCAACCTGATACTCACAGACACAGTTACAAACACCTCCTGGTCCCTCCATTCACAGACCCTTCTTATTTCAAACCAACCTGATTGTCAACACACAGAGACAAACACCCCCTCCAAAACCTACTGAACAACCAAAAGCGCACAAGTTCACCTCATATCATTCCTCGAATCTCAAGCATTTAAACAGCATATAGTTCTCTCTGTAGCCGCGGCAGAGTCGCTTGAAAAAGTGGCGGCAACCACCAGAATGCATCAGAAGATGCCCACATGATAATGGCATTTTTCAAGATCTGACACCTATATTGTCTCTTGAATTTCTCTTCACCCTTCTCTTTTCGGACTCTGCAGCAGCCCCATTTTCTTTGATTGAATAATCGATTCACGCTGTTTAGGCCAAATGATACATTGACTTTGCAACAATGGGAGATTATTTCGAACAGAGCTTCGGAGTGATATAATGCATTCATAATTATATATATATATATATATATATATATATATATATATATATATAATATGAACTGTAGAGAGTGAGACAAACTCGGGATTAAAGAGTATGGAAGTCAAGTTGATTTATCTGTAAATGGTCTAGACATGGTAAGGAGGTATTTCCATCTTCAGTAGTGTGTGCAGTGTGTGTGTGTGTGTGTGTGTGTGTGTGCAGTGTGTGTGTGTGTGTGTGTGTGTTTGTGTACTATTAAGGGTTATAGATTTGATGTGGAACCTGAGTCCACCACAAGGAGCTTTGCTTTGTGAGCAAAAACTGGTATCCTGGCTGCTGGGGGGCATCCTGTTGTGTAAGAGAAAGCCCAGCTACTGATGAAGTCTATGGTTTAGCTGCAGCAGTTGGTCTTGATATGGACATAAGGTGTCAGGGTAGGAGTGAAGTGATGTGGTGTTTGATTGTGTGGGTATGTTTGGGATAGTGTAAATGGAGGGGTGATGAGGTTTAGGAACTACATAGGTTTTAACCTTACAAGTCATCAAATATATGTTGGCTATAATTTGAACAAGTGATATGACTGGCTAAGGCGGAGTTTGCTATGGGTCTGAATGACTTTGAAGTTTCCAGTATTGGATGTATCTGAGGGAGTTGGTAGACATGGATGTGGGGTTATTATAGATAGGAGGTTCATGAACTAGAGATCTGGGTAATTAGGGTTGTTAAGTTTAGCGTTAAGTCCATTAGGGGAGAGAGTTTTGAGTTTGTTGATCCACATATCCTCATGTCTATCTAGAACTTTACTTATGTCCAAGGGTGTATTTTTTCTATTTTTTCAGTGATAGTAAAGCTAACGTCCGCAAAATTGTGGCCGGGTGTACTAAAGTGTAGTTCTACGGGAAGTGGGCAGCGATTGTTTTGTGATTTAATTCTGTGTCTGCAATTGTTGAGTCTAATGTTAAATTGCCACTCGGATTTGCCTATTGTAACTTGCATCTATTGCACTCTAGAAGGTATATTATGTTTTTGCTACGGAAGTTCGTGGTATGGTATATGTGGTAACTCTCTTTGGTAATAGTGCTTGTGAAGGTGTTGGTGTATTTAAGGTGGTTGCAACATACGCTATTTCTTTTGTCGCATGGTTTACAGAATTCAGTGGTTCTAGGGATATTGTTGTGTGAGACTTTATCATTTTTTATATTGTTGCTGCTAATCATGTCTTTGATGTTCTGGGGTCTGCGGTAAGTGATGGCACATGGATCTGTGAATATTTGTCTTAGATCTGTTTTAAGGGTGAGGATGTTCCATCTTCTGTGGATGATGTGTGCTAAGGGTGTGAATGTGTTCTTGAGGGTGGTTATAAGTGGTATGCAGTCAGGTTTATTATTGTTGGAGAGCTTAAGGGTTTCATCCCTGGGTATTCTACTTGCTTTTTTTATTTGGCTTTTCATATCATCTTGTGAATATCCTCGTTGAGTACAATGTTGTTGTGTTATAATTGTGTCTGTTGAGTTCACTATCTGTAGAGCAAATTCTTGTAATTCTAAAGGCTTGTGAAAATGGTACGCTTCTTTTTAGATGTTGGGAATGGGCTGACTTAGAGTGGATGTAATTGTGGGTGTCTGTGGGTTTAGTGTAGAGGGTAGTTTAGAGGTTTCTGTTATTGTCTATGTATACGCGGGTGTCTAGGAAGGCTATTGAGTCAGTAGATGTTACAAAGTCAAACTCATATATATATATATATATATATATATATATATATATATATATATATATATATATATATAACAAACAATAGGGAATGTGAATGACTCAGGAATAGAAGTATTTGGAATCTTTATTTGTTAATTAATGAATTCATAAATGAATTTATTAATATGCTATCCATATTTCAGAAGGGGTCCCCATTTTCAGTAGCATGTGTCTACCTTTCAGTCGTTAAAAAGTTTCTTTAGAAAACAAATTTAGCATTAGATGGGTTCCTTTTGGGTCATAATGTTGAGTCTGGGCTGTATTCTGTCTGTGGAGAAATCTGTGTTGGTATGCTTGGTAGTAGTAGCTGCAATTGTCAGTATTTTATCGGTTGTGCTGCCAAGAGGGAGTATTGGACGTCATGGATAATTGGGAGATGGATTGCGGGGGTACCTGTTGTGTATGATCGAAATACCTCTCGAGAAATGTATGTTTTGTATCCTTAAGGTTCATTCTGGGTGTTCTATATATATATACACACATATATATATATATATATATATATATATATATATATATATATATATATATATATATATACTAAGCGAAACTTAGTTTTGGCACAAGTATGGGACTTGCATGAGGATCGAACTCACTTCTCAGTATCTCTGATCCGTGAGACCATCTTCACACAACGACGAGACAGGCTTGCCTATATGTATATGCATATCTTATTTTACACCTCGTGAACTCAGAAGTGTTCCTTTCTTTTTAAATCCCACAAGTATTCACCAAATATCTGTCCGTATGTCTGTATACGACAGCATAACTGAGGAATTACGCAACATATCCCCGTGGAATGCTCTATGTATACTAATGGGGCACAGGCATATTTTTAGAGAATCAATTTTCACCCCCCTCCAAAAAAAAAAGAAAGAAAGAAAGATATATTTCAGGGTCTGCTATCGCGCTCTCTATCTTTCTGTTAAATCCCCCAAGATATCTAAATTAAATATGATCCAAGAGACCATGATGACGATGATTTTTAGGGCAGAGTTCAATAAATACAAAAATACTTCAAATCCATGATTTCTTATTCGAGCCATTTAGGACTTCCGCAGGAACTATCCGTCAGGTAGATGGGTTTTTCAGCTAGTACCTTTGATTTAATTGATTAATATGATCGCATATCATTTATAGTGTTTCTTTTGTCTCTTTTAAAAGAAAATCTCTTCGACCAGAGGCATCCGTATTATTTGACCGATTCCCGCTCTCAGTCGATGCTAATCTTTTGGGAAAACATCTTTCCATGGAATTTACATTCAAGTGAGTAAATATATCTTTGCATTTTAAAATACTGTAAAACTTGGGTTAACGATTTGGATATATTCCGAAACATACAAAACAGTGCCAAACGGGTATTATAAGATAACATAATATAAATAGCCTGTCAAGAACATCTTTCTTTGCTTGGCTGCAGCTCCCCCCAGTTAAGGCTATTCTCATTATTTTAGAATACACGATGTTCCAAAATGGAATGGATTAAAGTTGTATATCTCGCTTGGTAGCTACTTTCTTGAGTTGGAGAAATATCATTACGTATTGAATTATATTGCTACATGATAAATTGTGTATGATTTTGTGTTTATTCTTACAAACATGGCGCATTATAGAGTTATTAAGGTGACTTTACACGGCCCTTTTGTCATTCATTATTGATTTTGAAAATTTAGAATTACTAAATTTATCCCTAAAAATATTGGAAAAATAAAAAAGAAGAAAAACGAACCTAAACGTGATTGTGAATCAGTGCTAAAAGGGGTGCCGCTAAACGGAGTACTGTAGCTATTATCTTCTCTTTTAATGTAAGTCATATTTCTGCTTTTAAGCATCGTTGCATTCAAGAATGCTGAAAATTGTTGTTGTGAGATTCAAAATATTGCTTTTGTCTCTTTCAGTGCAATTAAAACCGATGTCAAATGCAGTGTATCGATGCAGATTTCCAAAACGAAAAGGTTTTTGTCGAGGTTTGCTGACTCATTACTATTTCAACATTAGAAAACTCAAGTGCGAAGTTTACCATTTTGGAAGTTGCCATGATCGTGCCAACCAATTCAAGACAATTAAAGAATGTCAGCAGATCTGCTCGAGTCTGATTTATCAATAGGAGGTGCGAGTGGCCAAAGGGTTAACAGCATGGACAATGGACTCGGCGAGCAGAGTTCAAAATCAGGCCGAGGCTGTTGACATTCAGTCCGAACCAGTGCCCATTGGGAAAGGCGAAAATCCAATACCCCATCAATGGGTAAAATTGTATGGCAGACTGGGGTCTCTAGACTTGGGAGGCAACCGATCTAGAGAAAAGAACAACTCGGATTTCGAAACTGGGTCACTAGAAAATAGTGGCGACGAGTGAGCTCAGTTAACCACTACTCCTCAACCCCCCCCCCAAAAAAGACAAACCCCTACAAGACCATACAATCGTCATGGGAGGAGTTTGGGAAAGACCTTTGTCCAATAGTGGACCTGAAGTGACTGATGACAATGATTTATCAATAAGTGACACAATGAAAGACTAAAAATCGGGAAATAAATCCATTCGAGAAATGATATTTCCTTATCTTTAAATGTCGGTATTATCTTATGACATAGATTCAGTAAATATTTTAAAATATAACATATTTCATCTGTAAAAGGTTATTTAATGTTCGATATGATATTCAGGGACTTAGTTCAAATCCTTGATTCATATCCTTGCCGCTGGAAAATTCAAAACATTATTACTAAACCGAACACAGTCATAACGTTTATACATTTCTAAAATAAAACGTGAAAATGTTATATGGTCATTTTTTAGTTTTTTTCATTATTTTTTTAAATCATAAAGAGGGCCGGCCCCAGGGTTCCTGGTGCTATGAACAAACTGAACTTCGGCGTCCTCAAAAGTATAGGATTGTCTTATTTAATCAGGTATGTTTTTACAACGAATATAAAAAAAATAGACAATATGGTGTTGTTATTTCGAGTCGGTCCTGATGCTAAAACAATTTTTACTTGACAGTTTTCTTCTTTGCAGTGTTGACTTAACTATTCTCGTTTAAAAGTTGATTACAAATGATTAAAAAATTGTGGATATCAAATGGCAAAAGGCTAAATGAAGTTTGAGTAATCATCTCTAAGTTTCTGCAATCTGAAAATCTTCACCATGTTTGAGAAAAAAAATCAAGACCTAAATATAGAGTGTCCCAAAAGTAACGCCAGATTTATTCCGTTAGTAATTTGGAATTCATTTTCTCCCTCGTCGCATTAGATTGTATTGATTTCATTGAATCAAAAGGCTTTTGTTTAAAAACATATACCCCAAGTGAAAGGAATGCGTAAACGTCATAATGAGGAAGAGGAAGAGAGGAAATTCACAGATTGTCGTCCGCAAAGAAATACTTGTTGATATGAATGTATATAAGTATGTTGCTGTTGTTGATTGTTGATTGTTGTTGTTGTTGTAGTAGTAGTAGTAGTAGTAGTAGTAGTAGTAGTAGTAATGGACTCAAAGTGTCCAGTTTTGCATTATAGTTACATTATCAATAGAGCCTCTTCTAAATCGTTTTAAAATGCATTTTTTGTTAAAACTTTTCAATTTAATTCACATTTAGGACAAAGCCTCCTTCATTTTTGATTCCTTAAAGGAGGGAAAATGTCTCTTGTTCACCTTTGACACAAAGGAAGAGAAAGTCCCCCTTCTCTTTCCTCACCTTAAAAATCTACACGATAGGAAAGTCTCTCTCTAATTTGACCCTGCAAAGGTCCCCTTCCCTTTTGACCGCTCCAAGGAGTGAATCTTCTTCCATTGTTGACTGATTAGCATGGGGAAAATTCTCCCTTCAATCTTGATGACTCAAAAGAGGAAAACTCCCCCATTCGACCTTTACAGAGAGGAAAAGTCTCCCATCACTTTTGATCCTTTAAGGTTAGGTTTCCTTTCACTTTACACCACTTGAAATTATATATAAATATATAGAATAAGAAGATATTTATAAAGGTTCCACTTGAGCATTATAGTTACATGGTAAATAGAACCCCCTCTAAAACCCTTTGAAAATATTTTAGAACCTTCCCCATGCCAATTAAGTAGGCATGCCAAATTTGGTTGGGCTGCTCCATGTTTACATCTTTTATAGTGTGACAGACAAACACATTTTATAGCGTGACAAACAAACACACGCACTCACAGAGACACACACAGAGACACACACAGAGACACACAGACAGACAGACAGACAGACACATATATATATATATATATATATATATATATATATATATATATATATATATATATATTGATTGATTGATTGATTGATTGATTGAACATAAAGATCATGCAAAATAACTGGATGTACTCGGGGTCAAACCCTTTTTGAATCCCCCTTAAACAATATAGCAGTTTTGGCAATTTTCACTTAATATTACATAAATGCATATTTGTAAATTTATGATAACTGTCAACGAAGCCACGACTCAAGAACTAGTTCAAACACAAGCTCTCTTGGTTATTTTGAAACTATTCTTCTGATTAAGGCCCCTCTCCAAATATAAACAATAGAGGTATATCTTGATTGGCACGGTTAATTATTTCACGAAATTCCCATACTGTTCAAAACTACACTGTTCCAGATTTTATAATTCAATATTTTTGTTATCTGCTTATATCTAGTCACATTATTTGTTCAGAAACACTTTGCTGTATCAAACCCCGCACCTATCAAAACAGCCTTATACGAGGTATTCTAGTAATGCATGTTCCATCATTCTAATTTACTTCTGTCGCACATATTTTGTTTCACTTCTGCTTCCTGTTGCATCAGCATTTCCTCTCAGTATAAGAGCCAGAGATCATTACGGTAGTAAGCGGGATTAGTAGTTGATTCAGTATTGTGGAGCTATTTAGCGTAGTAGCGGTAAATAGAAATTACCTCAGCACGCACACAAACATATGGAAAAGTAATCCTTTAAACGAACATAATTTTCCGCTAATTTTCCTGATATACAACCTCCAATTCAATCGAAATAATGATGGGGTTTCATTGAAGTGGAAAAAAAGTTACCTGCTCCTTTTTTTTATCTCTCCATTTTAACTCTAAGCTTACATTTCAAAAGGAGGAATCTTCGTTTATACACCGATTGTATACCTCTGCCAACAAATATTTTTCAATACTAAGCTTCTCATCTGTGAATTTTGTTTTTAAGATCATTATACGTTGTCCTTGACGAAGTTAGTCGCCTTGGGACCATAAGGTCATTACCAATATATATATATATATATATATATATATATATATATATATATATATATATATATATATATATATATATCCGATGTGCAGTACTCTCAAAATTATCACGTACTTGAACCCGATTTAAACAACAAAGATGTAAACATTATGGATGTTCTTACGCATGTTGACCTCAAGTAAACTTGACCTCACCCTACCCTAGAATGGCGGCTAGCATGCCCTCAAGACTTCCTGTTTCCTACTGTTTTCCTACCATTTACTGTAACAGGTCTCAAAACAAACGTGTTACTCTTGTAGTTGTGTTTACTATGCATGCTTGTTCAATTCTGTCATCATGGGATGTGATAAAGGTTTGAACCCAAAGAAGAGTGTCCAAGTGGACGTTCTTTTGAAAGATACCTCCTTAAGTAGAAAAAAAGTTGAAATATAAAAAACTGTATTCAACTTTAAGATCGAAAGAAAAACTAAAAATTTTGAAAATTTGTCTCCTCGGCGTTTGAGAAGGCGTGGACGAAAGCGTTTTTCAGCTCAAAGACTTGACTGAATGTTTGTTGCACTTGGTAAAAAACAACAATCAGCATCATCTAAGAACTTGAAAAATCTATGGAAAGTTTATGGTGTGCAGTGCAGTCCCAGTGCTGTGAGAATACGGATTTATCAGTTTGGTTTTCGTACCTGCGTACCTCTTGAGGTGCCTAGACAAACAGAGGCAACGAACAAGTGGTTTGGTGGAGGGCCCGTCAACACTAGGCATCTGAGGACCGGACGAAGGTGATTATTGATGGTATTGCACGAAACTTCTATATGAATCACAATTGCTATTACCAATTGAATATTTTCATCATGAAACATTGATTTTGTTAACTTGGATATCTGACATTTAGATAATGAATCTTCAATAATCTCATTTCCCTCCCCAGACTGTGAAGTCAAGTACCTTTTTTAAAGGCACCATGTAGCAAAGTGAGTGAATTGTTTTCACTCAATTTTCCACTGGTAGCCTTTATAGACCGTCAATAGATTCCATCTTGATTTTTCGTTGTTTATTTTGCAGATCGCAACTGACATTCTGTCTCGTCTTTGAAACATGTCCATATATTCCAACCTGCTGAAGAGACAAATTTTCACCATTTTTAGATTTCTTCTTAATGTTGAACACACATCTGGCTATTTATTTATTTCAAAAATTTTCACAACTTAGAGAGATATCTATCAGATAAACTCCCACTCGAGTCTATATCCTTGGGCTCAAATCTTCACCACATTCCATGTTGACAATGGTGGACAAGCATGCATTGTAATCACAACTACGAGAGTAACATGTTTGTTTTGAGACCTGTTACGGTAAATGGTAGGAAAACGGTAGGAAACAGGAAGTCTTGCGGGCATGCCAGCTCATCTGAGATCAGCCGCCATTCTGGGTTGGTCAAGTTTGCTTGAGGTCAATCTGAGGCAACATGAGGTCATCAATGGTTTAAATTCTCCTTGTGCTGAATACTATAGTGGATACAGAATCCAAAATGCATAAGGATATGTACTACTGTTTATATGTTTATAAAATGATATAAGTCAATTTTGAAAAAGTTCACAACAGCGTTGACAGTACTCTCTACATCTATCTATCTATCTATCTATCTATCTATCTATCTATATATGGTTGGGCTGTGCCCATATGTGTATATTTGGTCGGGATGTGTCTATGTCCAAGTGGTTTCTATGGTATGACAAGCAAACAGGAACACACACAGACGGTACAATACGCTTCACTTATATATATATATATATATATATATATATATATATATATATATATATATATATATATATATATATATATATATATGTGTGTGTATATCTCTGTTTGTGTGTTCCACTTAACACCATTATACAACAAATTTATCAAATTATTAACATTTATTTTGATAAATGGTTTTCAACAAGAAAATCTTCTCGATATCCAATTCAGAAACCAAACAATTGGTGAAAGTGTGCAGAGTATCTTGCATACTATTGAAAGTGAGCTCGTTAAGTAGGAGGACTAGGCGTAGCGTACGTAATCAGATGTGGTAATGAATATATAACGTTATTCTCATGCCTCTTGTACTATAAAAAAGCGATGGTTCTTCCAGGTTTTTAATCTTACTGTACGCAACCTTTAATACTGTGCGTATTTCTCGATAGCCGTATTAACCGCCCTTGTTACTGGCTTACGTGCACTGAAAGAAATGTTACGTCTTTCTACGTAATATTTTTTCCAGTGTATGTGCTGTACTTTCTATCGCTATCTCAATGTAAACTTGCCCTATAAAAATAAAAAAAGAAAGTTTTTTTCTTAAAACAGCATCTGCTTAGACTCGTAGGCAGCAGTTGGCATCCAGCCACGGCATCAAATTTAGTATTCACAATCCACTTGTGGTATTCTTGCGTTATCTCTGTTTAATTTCCATTCTGAAACGTATTACTGTGAATTGCATCATGGCTCCCAAACATAGGTGGAAATGAGAGTACGTAGTACCCTACTTTTCAAAGTATGTGTGCGCGTGGGGGTTGTTGCATCTCTCCCCTTCCTTCTCAACCTCAGCCTCCTGGACCCTGGGGTGCCCTCAGTTCCTGAAACCCATTTCCATCACTGTTCCCATGAGCAGGAAAACCACTGCTTATGATAGCAGCAACAAAGTATTGTACTTTGTTAAGTGGATACGAAATATGGTGTTCGCGTAACGTCCGAATAACATAACGTCCTATTTCACAAAACGTATCGTTGGCATTAAACGTAGCATTTCGCAGACTTGATGAATGAATTCAGAATATTTCCTGTTGTCTGTGGTTACTACTGCAGTGTTAAATGAGATTTTGAAGACCCCTAACCCTGAGAACAGGCCTGCAAAAAGCAAAACAAAACCAGAAGGAAAAAAATAGGTTATAAAAATATCAAATAGAGACTGCATTTTACTTACTTTTATATGTAGATCACAATAATTACTCCTCTTCTCCAATTCCACTTCAAAAAGTGAATTATTCGTCATTAAAACGTCTACAAAAGATTTTGATGATAACTTTTGCACAAGTTTGGCGCTTTTTTTTTGTTTTTTTTTTTTGCTGGCGTCGATTTCGACTTTTTGTTCATTGCGTGGTTATATCCTGTACTACAACAGTACACGTATCATTCGAGGTTTAAACTTGTTTTATTGATGACTTGTCTATCAACAGCTTATTTGAAGATATTTTTAAAAACATTTGTATGAATATATGAGTTATTTTCAAGAAATCATTAATTAGAGGCATGAAAAAAAGCTAGATTATAGACTGTTGTTGGAAACCCCAGATCTGAGGGAAATCCAAACATTAACAACTTTGGCCAAATGCTGATTGGGAACTTCCCATGATGAAAAAAAATACCCAGTACAATGAAGTAGATTACGTAGCAATTTACTTGATTATCGAATTAACCCATTAACTACAAATAATAGGATTTCCGCTGTTGTAGTGCTATGACAAACACAGTATAAATTTCCATTTCATTGCGATTGAAAACTTGGCGATTCTACCTGTGAGTCAGAGATCTTATTTTACTAGGGATTATTTTCCAATGGACGAGGGCTTTTATCTTGATATTGATAAATATTACTCATCACCACCTTCAGTCGTTGACCTTTTTTGAGTTTTTTGATTTCAACCTCGCATTTTTGCTTTTTGCGTTAATTATTTGGTTTATTCAAAAATGCATTTTCAGGAATCTTTTCCTATTGCGTATTTTTAGAAAATCGTGAATCTTTTCAAGATAAGGGCTTGTTTGTTCAGCACAGACTCTTTCAACCGGCCAACTTTTACAGTTGGGTTTTCATTCCTGGCATCTGGTCATAGAAATAGATAAGCCTTTAACTAATGTATCACTTGTCAATTTAATTGCATGAGAAAACTTTACTCTACTTTGGTGGGGACTTTGATATTTACCGTCACGAGCTAGTCGACCATAATATGTTTAATTTCATTCAGTTTTGATCCGGAGATTTTGCTCATAAAATCAACGATCATTCATATTGTCGCACGTCACTGGTTCTCCATAAATCATGGATTCTGCGTTCTTCACGTCCTTTCCGACTTTATTCAAGTTACTTCGTTGATTCCAATGCTGAGATAAAAAACTTTATTTATTCTCTACCTCATAATTACATTAAAAAGATCATGGTTCACTTTTTTCGGTTCAGGCCGTTAAATTAAAATGTTACGACGTTGATTATGTTCATATAATTTCGTCCAAAAGCAAAAAATAAACAAGAAAACACTCAAAGGATACATACGTTTGCCAACGCCATGGACTAACTAAAAACTGAATAATCTCCAGCTCCTGTATGGCTACGATGCAGAGGAGATAAAATTGATAAAAATTCCCAGATCCACCCCAAAATTCAGTCGACTCTGCCTCAGCACATGACCCATAAAATTTCAGTAGATTTCATCGAAAACTTTTGAAAATGATTTTTATACAAACATTCTTGGATCCGCTCCTATATTTAACCAATTCTCCCTTAACCCAGAGCCAACCCTTCCATAAATGTTCATTAAAATTCTTAGAGAACTTATGGGTATATTGCATGGACACATAGCTAAAAATTCTCACTCATTCTTAAAATGTAATCACTTCTTCCGTAGCCTACCCTTCCATAAAATATCACATGGATTCATTGAAAACTTTTGGAGATATTGGGCAGACGAACAAACAAAAAGACAAACAAATACGAGAGAATACGTTTACCTGGGTGAAAAAGGAATAAGATTTCTTATTTAAGAGATTTAGATAGTTGTTTTCCCATTTATTAAAACGGTATTTTACAAGTATCTATAAGATTATCCTTTTTCTGATGTGTTTAAGCATCTTAAAAAAAAAACACGATAAAAAAACGATAATGCCTTTAACAAATAAAAGTAGATTTCACAGCCATTTTTTACTTATTGAGAAGTTCATGTTTTCACAAAGACAAGTTAACATCCACAGTCAAGTAAAAAGCATGAAGCCTTATACTAAGCACCAAGAACACATCTTATGCATTTTTTTTTAATCGGCCAAATGCAATAAACTATTAAAAATATTTCATCATGATAAATTATGAGATCCAATATTAACCATGAAGGCCTTTTCAAACATTTCATTTAACAGTTCAGGGACGCATCTCAGATTTTGAGCAACGCGAGTCCAAATAGATTTTGGGTTGGGGTCGGAGGTCGGAATGGGAAAAATGTTTTCAAATAAATTTGTGAGAAAAAACAAAAACAAATTTCAAACATCAAAAACAAGAAAATAAAACATGGTCCGACTTTTTTTCATTTATGCTTGAGTCGTATCTTTCTAGCACTAGAATAGACCAAAGAATAAAGTAAAAAGAAAGATTAATACAAAAATTTACCACAGAACCAATGAATAAAAAAATAAAAGGAAGAAAGAATAAGACGGAAGACATCTTACTTATTTTGGATGAAAAACGGAAAAATAAATGTTAGTTTTTAAGGTTTATTAATGATTACTTGAGATTATTTAGAGTTCTTATTTATAGAATTTCTTCATTTAGATATTTCTAAAACGTCAATCGTGCTTTGCCCAAGTGGGAGGGAGCAGATCCGTGTCTGTAAAACTCATGAAATCTATCAATTAGTCAAGTATAATAGACCGTTTAATGTACCCCCTAATAAATTACGGCTATATTTTTTGGCAGTGGAATTTATCAAAGGCGGTAACTATTAACTGTTTATCATAGAGTAGTCTCCCTTACTGTCTCAGGAAATGCAATAAATCCGGATTCGTTCTGGTTTAACATAAACAAGAAAATAAACAGCAACATGTTTTTGATATTCATTAGTACACAGCATTTGCTAAATCATTCAAATGAGACGTCATTTTTGGATGGCGTGGGTACATTGATTGTGAAGAAATTTCAATACTTACAGGTATGTCACAGAAGCCGACACGAAATATCATTAAATGCAACAAAACATGTGTATGCATGTTTATAAAGCAGTTTTTATTTTTTATTTGTCTAGATTCTTCGGAAACCTAGACTGGGAAAATAAAGGAATCAGAATACACGTTGAATACCTAAACAATCTCAGATCTGCAGACGACGTCGTCCATTTTATAAAGAACTTTCAAGATATTCACTCGGATACAAATGAAACTGAACATCAAAACAATCGCTTTATCTAGAGTTATTTCCCCTGTCACTTTCATCATGGCTTTCCTCAATTAACGCCACAGTTATCTGATTAAACACCCCAAACGTATTATCACGTATAATATCGTGCTATCTACGATGTGTATCAAATATAGAAGTACTGAAATATCACCCAAGTTACTCATGAGTACACTAAATTAAATCATTCTTAAACACCCAATTGAACATTTCAAAAAATATCTTGGGTCCCTCGCCATCGAGCACCTGGACATGAGCCTACTCAGCCTAATGATGGATCCACTATTCCAACGCCCGGACTTTTCTGATATATTTTCTCTCTCACCTACTCTCTACTCACTCTGTCTTTCTTATTGTTCCAATTTTTTATCATATGATACCTGTTCTATGATTTTTTCCCTACAAAAATTAACTAATTTACCGACAAAGTAGGTGTGTATGCTGAAAAGGGAAGAAATCAGTGTTGCCAACTATGGTTTGTTATCTATACCAGTAATTGCCTTCAAAATGGCAGAAATTAGCTAAATTATATATATATATATATATATATATATATATATATATATATATATATATATATATATATATATATATATACCGGTG
Source organism: Thysanoteuthis rhombus (assembly GCA_963457665.1). Classification (NCBI taxonomy): domain Eukaryota; kingdom Metazoa; phylum Mollusca; class Cephalopoda; order Oegopsida; family Thysanoteuthidae; genus Thysanoteuthis; species Thysanoteuthis major. The sequence goes on from OY735200.1 coordinate 25,518,888, forward strand.
TGTGTGTATCTGGAAAGCTTTGCAGCTGTTCGCTACAAACTTGTTGCTGAATTTTCTTTTAAATCTTTTCAGTCTTGAAGATTGGTTGGTTTAACGCTAATCAACCCTAGATGGGCTATCTAATGCCGAAATTAGATGTGCACTACGGATTTCGTCCGTTTCATAGTTTTTCTTTTTCAAAAAATAAGATTGGGAATAAAGTTTCTCTTTTTCACAAAAATATAGTTTGAGGATATTCGAAGAAAGAGTGGTCTTCCCCTTGGACCCGTCTGATTTGGTTGGATTGAATTCCCACCAGCATAGCTTTCCTGGTAATTGGAATATGTAAGCTATTCCACCATGCCAAGGTATTTATTCGTGAAGTGGCAATCTTGAAGCATTTTCAAAACGTTTCTACCTAAATTTTAACAGATGATCTTATGTACGGATTTTGTTTTTTGTTTCTGTTTATATATTTATGAATATGTATATGTATATCTATGTACATTTATATGTATATCTCTCTCTATATACATAATGTATATTTATATCCCTCTATACATATGTATATATATGTATATGTGTATCTCTCTATATGAGTATCTATGTATATTTATATCTATATTTATGCATATCTATGTATATGTATCTCTCTCTCTTTCTATGCACATATCAATGCATATCTATCTATCTATCTACCAACCTATCTCTCTCTCTATATATATATGTATATACTGAGATCTTCCCCCCTCTCTCTCTGTCTCTCTCTCTCTCTCTCTCTCTATATATATATATATATATATATATAGAGAGAGAGAGAGAGAGAGAGATAGAGAGAGAGAAAGAGAGAGAGAAAGAGTAGGTGCAAGGGAGCTGTACTCTTCTCCAAAACGCTCATTCTGTTGGAAAATTTCAGAGAGAGAGAGAGAGAGAGAGAGAGAGAGAGAGAGAGAGAGAGAGAGAGAGAGAGAGAGAGAGAGAGAGAGAGAGAGAGAGAGAGAGAGAGAGAGAGAGAGAGAGAGAGAGAGAGAGAGAGAGAGAGAGAGAGAGAGAGAGAGAGAGAATTTAGCAACCCCGGTAGAAATTTTCTGTGAGGATGAGCATTTTTGAGAAGAGTGCAGCACCCTTGCACCTACTATCCAGTATACTCACTGTCTACTTTTTTCTGGGTATCATTGCTTCTGACATCTGACAGAAAATCCAGATCATTAAGACTGAATTACCTCCCTTCGATTTCTTCACCCAGCCTCGCATTCTGATCACGCATTTCAAAACGTCCGATTAAAGTCTTGCATCATTTGTTTTTCAGACAAAAATCTTACATCAGAATCCAAATTGGTTTCTTAGAAGAAAAATCATATCAAAAAAATCAAATAGACCAGTGGATTTTATCTTATGGGAATTAACTATTTTTTAACCATTGCTTTAACTTTCTATTTCTTTTTATCATAATTTCAAATCGAACCGTAATTCAATGGCAACAATTAAACATTGTAATCGGGAAATATAAAGAATTACAAATATCGTTGATCAAGTAGTTGATAGTTGAAGTAATCTTTTGCATTTCAGACTGTGTTCTTATTTTCATTTCTGATGCAAGACTTTTCAAATCCAGCGAATGTAAGTTCGAACTAATAATTAATTATTATTCATGTTTGGTTCACAACTTCGAAGTCTTATTGGCCACAAATAATGAAATATATTTCATTTTCTATTATGAAAAAAAAATGTATGACTTGTTTCGGACGTTAAAAGACATGATACCTCGTTTTCTCTCGTCTTCTTCTTCGGACCTATTCTGTTTTGGATTTTTGATTGTCGCTATTTCATTCATTTTTAGAAATTTGTTGATTCATTCATCTATACATTCCTCACCTTTTTTTTCTCCTGCTATTTTGACTTGTTAAAAAACAAACCTTGTTTGGATTTGAAAACAAAAGTTGTTCCCCTTGCTTTAGTTCTTGTTTTTTTCTTCTTTTCTCTCTGATCAATTCTCTTTGTTTCTTTCATTCTGCTTTCTCGTCTTTTTATTTCTTTCTTTTTTCCTTTCGCTTTCAGTCCCCCCCCTTTTACTTTCTTTCTTTTACCGTTTGTTTTCCTTCTTTTTCCTCCTCTCTTTTCCTATCTGTTCCCACATTCTTTATCGTCCTTTCTTTTACTTTCTGATTTTTTCCTCCCTTATCTTTTTTTCCTTCTTTCTTCACCTTTCTATTTTTCTATTCTTTATCTTTCATTCTTTTACTTTTTGTTCTTCTCTTACCTTATCTTTCTTCTTTTCTTTCTTTACCTTTCTGTTTTTCTATTCTTTTCCTCCCTTTCTTTTACTTTCGGTTTTCTCCCCCCCCTTATCTTTCTTTTCTTTTTTTCCTTTCTTTCTTTTACATATTCTTGACCGTTTTCGAAAGCTATAATTCTCCTACTATTAAAATCTTGATTACTATTTTGCATTCCCCTATCCTCGACCTCCCAAGAATCTCATAATTCCTGATTCCATTCTTCTTATTGTTTTTACACCGAAGTGTCTCACCTCTCTGCTTCTTCTCAGTCCCATCTCACCGTTCTTCACCATCAGTATTCCCACCAACGCAGCATCTGTTTCTCACTTGCTTCTTCACTGTATTGTATACATCAATCACCCGGACTTAACGCCTCTTCTCAAGTAACCGCCTTCTCTCGACACTTACACAATCACAGACATGTCGGGGCAGGATAAACCAAGGTTGCCAGATAGGTTGGAGACATTTCTGACCAAAAACACGTCCAAATATGCCCAAACACCAAAATTGTTTATAAAACATTGCAATACTATAATGCACACCCAAAACAAGAATTTATTAAAAATACTGCAAGTCAACTCAATCAATTCTACACTTAAAAGTCCTAAAGCAGTGGTCCGACATTTTGGAGCATCGATACCGCTAAGCAATCCTTGACCCCTTATCAACCCTTAGGCATGCTCCACTACTACTACTACTACTACTACTACTACTACTACTACTGATAATAATAATAATAATAATAATAATAATAATAATAATAATAATAATAATAATAATAATAATAATAATAATAATAATAATAATTTGACCATAAAATAGCCATCCTGCGATAAACATCCACTTTTTTCCTGCTGACGATAAAAGCAAAGCTCCTTACCTCTGCCATCGAAGTTGGAAGAAGGTTTTACATATACATTCTTGTCTATAAGTATTTCATTATTTGTCTGTCAATGCTACCAAAAGTTCCATGATATTTTGCGGAAAGACGGGCCGTAGTTTAAGGAAGAAGTGATAAAAAAATTTGGTGAGGATTCGGGAAATTTTTGTGGTTACTTGCCCCCTCCCCTACATCGTTGCTATGTATGATCTGATTTTGATTCAGTTTCTTAGCGACAATGGCGTCGGCAGAGGTACGCACTCCCCGAGTGCAGTCTAGTTACTTCAACTCCAGTGACCGTTTTTGTCGATGCCTTTTCTATCCCAGACATGTCGGAGCACGATTAACATCAACTTTCTCCTGATGACGGCGAAAACAAAATGATTTCCTCTTTAGATTTGCGTGAAAAAGTACTCGGAGAGCGCATACCTCAGCCAACATAACTGTCCGTGAAAAACTGAATGAAATCTATCTCTCCCCAGCACATACAGGTAGGTTGCTGGGAAGATAGCTGTTAGAAAAAACAAATCCTGGAAAATCTAAATAATTCTTCTTTTGCTCACGGCCCACACTTCCAAAAAAGAATTCATCGGAATTCAAAGAGAACCTTTAGAAATATTGTGTGGGCAGACAGCTAGCCAGTCAGACAGACAGACAGACGAACAGCCAGCCTGACACCGTTGGCAGAGGTAAAAGAGCCCCCGAGCATTTTGTTTCTGTGATAAATACGAAGAAAATGGCAAACACGCTACACGCGCGAGAGCGTGTTTGCCCGTCTGTAGAAATATATGTAAGCACTCACACTCCTCAATAAAAGCTGATAAAAACAAACGTAAATCAAATTGAAGTGTATCATTAAGTCCACTAATTTTTTTTCTTTTTGTAAATAATCAGTCACTGACATTCATTAAACTTTTTAATTACAGTCGGTATCGAGTAAAAAGATAGAAAAAAAAGAGTATAATTCAATGCCTCGCCTCTTAGGTGAGGGCGTGTGTCAATCATTTTAACGTCCGTGTCGTTAACCGCTACGCCACTAGCGCCCCCTCTGAGTTTTAAGGCTGATGCTGGCGGTAAAGAGGAGAGAGTGTATTTTTTCGCCGATACCGAAGTACACCAACCTCGTTTAGCATTACCCCGTTTAGCACTGAATCTCTATGGCGCTCCTTTTCAAATACTTTTCGAAATGAATATAGTTTCGTTAAATTTCAGTAATGAATGATAAAATCCATCTTCAGGGAGAGTATACTGCAAACTTTGGTTAAGGTGCCTTGTGTATGGAAATAAACACATACACATGCCCAATTTATCATGTAGCAATATAAATCGACGCTTGGTGACCGGAAAAGTTGCTACCAGATGAGATACACAACACTAATTCATACAATCTTATTGAGGCTCAACAACGGCCTCACCTATTTTAAAATGATTGCTGACATAATATTTTCAGTGATGAAATCATCATCAGTCTTTTATCGTCCGTCGTTGGACATATTAGACCTTGATAATTAAATTTGTTTCCTGATTTTATCATAACGTTAGATCACAATGTATAACATTACATTTAGAGAGGTCATCAAAAGGGCTATTGTTACCTTTCCCGTTTTAAAATAGCCACCGTTCCACCTTCAGAATAAAAGATTACGAATTTCATATCAAAGAACTCTAAAAATACTAACCTTGGCCATAACCTTAAAATACTTATCCTTAACAGTAAAATACTAACCCCAACAATAAAAATATTAACATCAGCATCTGGTCTTTTTCAGCTGGAACTGTGACCATTTTAAAACGGGAAAGGTAACAATTGCCATATTACGTTAACAATTGTTTGGAGGGTGCGATAGCGCGTCTTTGGATTTTCCAGTCTTTTGGATATGTCTATCACTTTCATCTGTTGAAAATATGCACCAAATTATAATGGCCCCGTATAGCGCTGTTTACGTTTAGTGCTGCATTGATAGGGGGAACGTGTCTACAGCGGTAACTGGGGTATTACTGTACATCTCACTACCGGCTATTTATAAACGGCTCTTTATCTCTCTCCATTATCCATCTCTCCCTTTACTTCTCTTTTTCAAACTGACGAGTATCAATATAACAACCAGAGAGAGAGAGAGAGAGAGAGAGAGAGAGAGAGAGAGAGAGAGAGAGAGAGAGAGAGAGAGAGAGAGAGAGAGACCGGGAGGAGAGGAGAGGAGAGTAAGGGGGAGGGCAACTGCCGCCGAGACACACATGGGCTTACCATTCTTACTCATACTCTTACCGAACTCACTAAAACCAACACCGACTGAGGAAGCGTTCTTAGTAGTTAGTCACTTGCCATGGAAGTTAGTAGCGTTATAGCCAAACGGCCGGGAAGAAGACTAAGACAACTATAACTTTTTTTACCAGTTGTGTCGAAATACGCCCGTGGCAAAATTAGAAAAAGCTACAACACTGTTTATGGCCTCTCCATTTAAATCAGGCATGGGTCGTCATCCAAATCACGACTGATAATGAGGTTAAAATTAGAATCAAAATAACGGGAGAAGCTACTGCAAGAGATTTATTCGAGCCAATACATAACAGTGACGATAATTATAATAATATTATACAATAGACTAATTTAGAGCGGAAAAGTATACAACATGTATATACAGACAAAATCACAACGCATCTAATTCACACGATGTTAAAACTTTTAGCATTTGTGGTGTTGTGATAACCATCATAATTCTTCTTAAAAAAGATAAACACAACAACAGAAGCTATTTACACAAGACGCAAAATGAGTGGAGAACAAGTACAAATGAGGCCCCATAAGAAAGCGAGCCGTTTCGCGAAACGCAAAAAGGATCGAGCAAAACGTGCCCTGTCGGATGGCTTTGTCTTGGGTCAGTCTTTGGGTGGCTCTGATGAGGAAAAAGATGGAACAGGTAACTTGGATAAACCAGAGGAAAGTGATGCTACCATATTCCTTGGGTGGATTCGAAACCCCACTGTCCAGAGTTTGGGAAAGTTATGCCGCGCCATCAAATGCAGTGATGCTGACTGGATGAAAGAATTTTTGGAGTTTGATGGACTTGGTTTGTTGTTCCAATGCCTTCGGCAGCTGACCGAGGTTCAAAGTCCTCACCTGAGTGACATGGTCCTTCGGATGGAATGTACGATGTGTATCAGGGAGGTGGCCAACTCCAAAATTGGTCTTGACTGTCTGCTTAGCAGCAAACATCGAAGGGACAACATTTTTGGACGAAGATTTGCAGCAGGTAATAAGATTTTCATTTCATTGTCAAGTTTGATTTACAAAAATGTAAGGGTCTTGGAGTTCAGCGTCCGAAATTATCATAGCTGTTTCGAGCGCGTGCACCAGAGAGCTTAGTGTCCCAAATGTAAAAAAAAATCGATTCTGATTAAAAACAATAAAGAATAAAAAAAAGATCATAAAATTCAAATTATGTTTTAATGCAAAAGATGCTGTTTTGGGCTTTTTAAACATTATTAAAAAATATTTGAAACAAATGCATCTTGCTCCAGATGAAGGGCCAGTGCAAGGATTTCCTGCGCCCTAGGCGAGATTTGAAATTTTCACTTTCGATTGTATTCTAATGATTATTTCATCAGTTTGGAGTGAGCCCGTAGGACCTCTGTGACCTAGGCGACCGCATAGCTTCACCTTGTGGACGGACCGGTCCTACCCAGGTGTAAAGTGTCTGGAACAACGAAGCTATGTGAAATGCAGTACTTTTCATAAGAAGTAGGTTTTAGTTGCTGCGTGAAATTATAACTAAGCCTTTTATTACACCTATGTCCTTGTTTTGTTTTGAGTTTTCAAGTTTAGACGAACTTGAATAAATTGACCAAGAAAACCGACTATTGATTTAATGGAACAATTAAAATCTAGTCGAACTTCTCTTGGTGAATGCTAGCATCTGCTACGACGATCCTCGTATCACATTACAGTAGTGACATTAAGCCTCTGTCAATGTCGGTTACGAACGGAAGGTTTTATTTTGACTGAAATGTATTTAAAAATCGCGAGTAAAACGAATTGAACAAGGAACGGAAAAAAAGTACAAACTGGTGGAAGACGTAAATAGATTACAATAAATGCTATTTGTGAATAAGTCACCTCCATCACATGTTATCTCCAGGATTTCACAGCTAAAAATCAAGCAAAAGTATATTCATTCACTCACGCCTGTCTGTATATCCCTGAGTAGCTCTCTCCGTACAATATCTCCAAAAGTTTTCAATGAATTTCGATTTAATATTCTAGGAGTGAGAGCCATGAGCTTAGAGAGTATTAGTTAAATTTTTTTTGATTAATGGATATTTTTCCATTTTTTTCTTCATGATTTATGAGTTTCCTCATGTTTGTCCACACAATATCTCCAAAAGTTCTAATTGAATTTCTATGATATTAAGGGTCAGGGCAGGCCCTTGGGTAAGGAAACATTGGTTAAATTTTGGGGTAGACACAGGATTTTTTTGCAGATACCTCCCTTGCATTGTAACTGTATATGAATTGATTTTCATAGTTTCTAGTGTCAACGGCGTTGGCAGGAGTATGTGCTCTTTGAGTGCTTTTTAGTTTATCATGCGTTTACTACGTATCGGTCGAATAATGATTCAAAAATTAACATTTTATCTCTAAATCCAAATAAGTCAGCTTATACGTAAAAGTGGAGAGTCAGTAAAAGAATCAGATTTTATTTTGGCAATCTTATGAATTAGAATTGTCTTTTCGGACAAAATTTCTGTTGTTGCATTTTGCAAATATATGAGAGAGAGAGAGAGAGAGAGAGAGAGACAGACAGACAGACAGACAGAGAGAGGGTGCACAAAAACAAAAAACAAACAAAAAAACATATCCATCCGCTCTTGTTCCCCAAACGCATTTTCAGACGATAGGAAAGATTTTCTGAGGTGTGCCCGGTCGCTAAGTTAAATCCATATTTACCACTAATGTCGGTATTCGAGCCGAAGTATCAAAATTTGTAAACTGTCTTGATTCGGCACATAATTGTCGTCTGTTAACTAAGAAATTGAAGTATATATGTTCACCCAAGTCTGTTTGTCTGGCCATCCTTAAGTTCTCAATGAATTTCGATGACATTTTATGAAAGGGCAGATCATGGAGTAAGGAAGAATCGGTTGAGTTTTGGAGAATTCTTTACAGTTGTCTCCTCAACATCGTAACCATATGTAAACTGATTTTCAATTCGTTTACAGTGACAATGGCGTTTGCAGTGGTATGCACTCTCTGAGTGCTTTGAGAATGACAACAGAATTCTCTGCGACTACGGAGAGAATATAATGAAAAAGAAGAAACGCGAATGTGATGAACTCCAGTTTGTTGTCGGATTTCGGCCAAGTGTTTTGGGAGAAAATACAGCTCCAGAATCAGGGATAGCTGCATAGATTAGGATCCACCACATTTCTGTATCATGGGCGTCGCAGAGCCAGTATTTTCTGAATTTGTCAAGTTCATCTCTCCATCTTGTATTTTGTCGGCCACGGTTTCGCATGTGGCCTCTAGGGATCCATGTTGTGAGTTGTGATGTCCATCGGTTGTCTTTCATACTCGCAAAATGACCAGCCCATTGCCATTTGAGATTTCTAATGGATTCTATGCTGTCTCTGACCCCCATTTTCTTTTTGATATATTATGCTGTCTTGTGATCTCTCCATGTGAGGTTGAGCATTATTCTCTCATGCACACGCTGCATGCTTCTCAGTTTGTGGGTTTGTCTCTTGGTTAGGTTCCATGCTTCAGCCCCATAAGTGACTATCGGGGGGATGCATTGGTTGTAAACTCTTCTTTTTAAGATTAATAAGATAGCCCTGTTTATGAAGGTTGAGCTTGCTTTGCCGAAAGCTTGCCATACTAGGGTGATTCTCCGCTTGGTGTCCAATCCAATGATTGAAATTCATAAAAAAAGGAACGAATATGACCAAACTCTTGTATTCTCTAAGCTTTTCTTTACTTAGTTTAATGCCGGGCCTTCAATGGTGCTAGTTTTCAGAATGATATCATTTGAATCAACGAAGCTAATATTATGATTCACATTGGCTTGATTTCATTGCCCATTGTATTCTTTCCATCCATCCGCAATTATTCTTAGATGATCGTTTCATCAAGCAAGTATTGTCTCCCATTTGACCGACTTAGAACAAAAAAGATAAAAAGCAACAACGATTAAGATAGGTAAATAGTAGGAAAAATTAATAAAAATGATAAAACAAAAGATCGCCCCCTTTTCTACGTATTGTAATCCAGAACAACATGTTTAATAGCAAATTCTGATTAGATTCTCCAGGTGTCAGCTTTGAAGCAATCTCGGGTTTAGAACCTCGCATTCAATAGAAACATTTTGCCAATGCCTCCTCCGACAAATGAAAGTAGGCCCCCCACCGTTGCTGCTGTTATTTTTGAGGGGCACGTGTACGTGAATACGTGGGCGTCTGTGAATATGAGCGGGCGTGCGAGCTTTGTTTCTATGTCAACTATATCGTAAGGAGAAAGGAGTGGAACGTGAAACCAAAGTAAACGACTGCATACCCCCCTTGGGGTAACGGTTGTTCTTTCGGTTAGCGAGAGCCGATCTAGCAGACCATAACTACGGTTTTGGTGAGTACGATCACCCCCCCTCCCTGGGTGCCTCATAGTCGTGGTTGGTACATAAAGATATTCATTAAAGGAGAACAGCCGAACTTGGCCGTCGAGAAAAGACGAAAGGCACGAAGAAGTGGAAGATTCGGTTAAATGCCAAGGATGGTTACTTCAGGCAACTGCCATGAGATTTTCAGTTACTGCAAAGCTTTAGATTTCCACCCCTAGGTATACCGTTAACAAAGCAGCGGGTATTTTGCTAATTAGTTTTGATACTACCAAATCTCTTCTGTATTTGTGCCTAACCGGTTCGATGGCTGAGAGTTTGCATGTTCCCAATCAACACTAGAAGCCGGCGTTCGTGCCTAGGTAAAAAAGCCAGGATTTCAAGTTCTGGTTTTCAGGACAATTCCTCTTCACTTTTCGCACACACACACACACACACACACACACACACACACACACACACACACACATATATATATATATATATATATATATATATATATATATATATATGTATACTCGTATATATCCATGCTACAACTTACCCATACGCTCAACTCGTTCTAGTAAAAGTTGGCGGAGGACAAAGGAATTGAAAGGCAGTTCGAAATCCAAAGTCATGAATTCGCCTATTTCTCCCCTGCCAGCTAAGGGTAAAATAACAGGGTAGATTGGGCTCTCTAACCTTGGGAGGCATCAGTCTAGGAGAAAGGCAACTTGGAATTCACAACCAGCTAACCAGAAAATAGTGGCAACGGGTGAGTCAAGTTGGACACTACCCTCCCTCAAACCAACTTACAATTATCATGGCAGCAGTTGGGAAAGGCCTTTGTCCAGCGTTGGACCTTAAGTGGCTGCTAATGATGATAATGTGTAATTGTATGTGTGTATGTATCTAGAGAGGATATCAATACGTACAATTGATGCTGGTCTTTTCAATATCTCTATTATCATTTGCTGTTTCTAATATGTTTGGTTTCCATATTGAGATGAAACATGGAACCTTACCAAAAGATTGACCCTCAAACTGAGAACCATGCAACGTGCACATGAAAGAATCATATTCAACATCACATGGAGAGATCACAAAACAGCGTAGTATGTTAGAGAAAAAACAGAAGTCAGGGATATCATATAATCCATTAAAAAACTCAAATGGCAATGAGCTGGTCACGTAGCAAGAATGTCAGACAACCACAGGATATCACGACCCACAACGTGGATCACCAGAGATAATGGGCGAAACTGTGCCCGGCAAAATATAAAATGGCATGACGAAACAGATAAATTAAAAAAAATATTGGCTCTGAGGCACCCGTGATAGAGAGGTGCAGCAAATCCTGAGGAAGGTCTATGTCCAATGATGGACGATAGAAGGTTGATGATGATGATGATGATATCTACGAGCAATAGCACCTTTTGCAATTTAGCAGAGCAATTTCAACTTGTCAACGCAATTTTTGTGAACGAATCAATTCATTCTCTTCATTATCTGTATACAGGGAAAGAAAGAAAAAGAGATGTCCAAGTTTTGTTTACATTTGTACTTCTTGTGATTGGACCTGTGTAACAAGGCAATTAATAACTAGATCTATGCTGCTTAATTTGATCAAATACGGTACTGGACCATTTATCTGACTTTCAGAAAAGCAGAATTACCAGAAAACTGGCTATTTTTAAAACTGGTTAGTTTTGAATCTCGTGGGCTTCGTAGTAGTTTGCCGCTTGGCCGCTTTTTGTTTTAATTCTCGTGGCGTGGTTGTATTGTCTTCTGATGAAGATTAGTGGGTTAATATTGGTTAAGCAGACCTTGTTTTTGAAGTGGATTAATTTGTATATGTTACCTTGCCTTAGAAGTGTATTAATTTGCGTCTGTTAAAAGCTATTTCGTTCTTCAGTTTTCATTGTTTATTTTATATTTTAAGTATGTATAGAGCCTTGGTCCAGAATACTAGAAAATCTAGATGTTCAGGTCACCTCAGGTCCCAATTTTACCAGCGGCGGATAAATAGTCCGGTATTGTATTTTGTAGCATATGTGCAGTGATCTACAGGTGTGTGTACACAGTTGAATTATAAAAAAAACAACGCGGATCTCAGTATGGGCATCAAAGCAATTGGACTTGCTTTACAAGGAGGGTGGCGGAGCTGTTAACGGCACAGAGAATGAACTCGGCGGACCGAGTTCAAAGTTTGGCTGGGACAGTTTGTGTTCATTCCGAACAAATGCCCTTTGGGATGGGCAAAATAGAAGGTGACTGGCGTCTATGTCCAATTCACATATCGCGAACGGACCAAGTAAGTAGTAATGTTATATGTAGAGCCCAAGAAAGATTGGCTGAAGAAGGGCTCTACTTCACTTACTTACTTACTTGCTGTACGTCTAGAGCCTCAGTGTCACGACACAATTATAACTCAACTGGCATTTACTATAAATAGAAATCAAACTGTGCTCTCATCAGAAGACGTAATATCTATATTTATTATTAAGATAACAATGATTAAAATATTCACTTTCAGACAACGATGGACTTTCTACTGTTGTTGATATCTAGGATTATCCATGATCTCATGCTTCTGATCTCCTCTCACCCTTTGCCTTTGTATTTTCTCCTTTTCAGTCCCATCCAATGTTTTTTTTTATATAAGCGTTTAACAAACATGGATTAGTGTCATTTATGAAAATCTTCCTATCCCCTCACTAAACTATCTAAATTTATTCCACTCCTCTCCCCTCCTTCCCTTTCATCAAACTACCTATCTTTACTGCCCTCTCCCTACCTAGCCTTTTTTCAAACTACCCAACCTTTCTCTTATGTTACTGTTGGAAGCTTAATATTCGAACTCAGATAGGAACAAGCAGAATAATATCATAGATGTTTTAAAACATTTTCATATTTCCAATCATTTTTCGAATTATTATCTTCATCTTTGTTGTTTTTTTTAACACAGGAGGGGCTTGATTGAACTTTTGGGGTTGAAATCTGACATTCGTATAAGAAATAACAATACATCAAATACAACCAATTGATATACATTTCAGATTAATGTATGATTAGTTTTTATTGTCTATTTATTTTAAATTCTATCTACCTTATGAAATGATAATGATGTGTTTATCATGGGTCGTTTCGGCTAATGTTTAATCTGATTTTGTCCCCGAATTTTCATATATTTATATTTTCGTTTCATTCAGCTATGAAACGTAAATGGTTTCATTCGATTTTCCTTGCTTTTCATTCTTATTTGAAGTGAAACGAAATAAAAACCCATCTGGAACTGCACGTCTACCAAATCATCATTTTATCACTCTGTTTATCTATTTATTTTACATGATATGCCCTAGGTTCATTAAGGGATCAAGGATGCAGCTAAGCGTCGATGGTCTAAAAAGTTTGGGGAGTGGCTCGCATAGTTGCGTATTTCCCACCGACATCACTTAGTCATTGACGTTTGAAACCAGGATTTTGAGCAAGAGACGGAGTTGAAGAGACCCCCTCCCGTTGAATCTGCTCCTGTTTGATAAAAAGCAACAATTTTAATACTGATTTCAAGGCGAACCGGCAGAATAAGCTTTCCCACACTTTTGTTGGGCCTGAATTGTTTTCGTGTACCCAATCATATACGCTGCTCAAGACAACCCTGACCTTTTGATATCCTGTTTCTGCTAAACCCTTTTCAGCACGCCTTACTATATTCGCTAGTTGATAAACGATAGTCTACCTATTTTATATCGACTTGAGAGTTCCGATAAATACCAAGAATCCAAGAACCCACCCTAGATACCATCGAGTCCCCGGACCCTACAGGCCCCGTTGCGATGCACTGGCACTCCCCTTTCAGAGGCCCTGTGTCAGGCTACATTAAACTTATCAAATTTCTCCTCTCTCGGAACTAAAGTTCACTGGCTTCGGTCCATGTTCCTTTGTCTAGCCAACAAACCAGTCATTTTCTTTCAAGTTTTCAAATAACACCCTGTACTTTAAGTGGAGACTTGAATCAGTCTCAGTACTCTTTATTAACATGGGAGATCCCGATGTCTTTACCTTGAAGCGTTCGTTCAGTGAATGCAGAGAGAGAGAGAAAAAAAAAACTAAATTGAAATCAATGAAAACTTGGATTGTTGCCCACGATTGCAACAATTGAAGTCAAGATTGTTGATGGAAGGTTTGTTTTTCATGTCTGAAGTCTGCAATAAAACCAGACGCAAATTAATTCCCAATTAAGTTGAGTAATTTCACGTAAAAACCCCAAACAAAAGTCAAACACAGAAATAGACAAAGTTTTAATTGAAACAATTAGAGTAATTCGTAATCTTTGGCCCTCAGATTTACACACACACACACACACACAAAGACAAACACACGTGCACACACATGCTCACATGCATGCACACACACGCGCGCACGCACGCACGCACGCACGCACGCACAATATAGACCCAAAGGAAGTGACCAGGGAGTATGGACTCGCCTTGCTCGGGCAGAGCACAATTGAAAAAAAATTGTAAAGTTTGGCCCTCAGATTCACACTTACAACATGAATGGATCCAAAAGGAGGGACTAGAGGTTATGGACCTCCCTTGCTCGAGCAAAGCACAATTAAACATTTTTTAAAAATTAACACACACGCATACCAGGTGTGTGTGTATGGGTGGGGTCCGTCTGTCTATCCATCTGTTTGTCTACACAATATCTCCGAGACTTCTCAATGAATTTCCATAAAGTTTCACGGAAGGGTGGAGCACGGGTTAAAGAATGAGTAATTGAATTTTGGAGATTTTTTCGATGGAGAGACATTTCTGATTGAGCATGAAAAGAGTTCGAAAACAAACGGTCGATAATGAAAGGCTAAATTCCAATTTCAAGGGAAACAAATCAATATCTGTACATTTAAAGTTCTTTCCCTTGTTTTTAATATTCTACTTTCATTCAGTTTTTAGTTTTTGTATGGTGTTGGCAGGAGTGTGTGCTCTCTGGGTGCCTTCTAGTTCCAAATATTTTACCAAGAAGAAGTTTCAGATTCAGTAATAAATGAAGCTTCAATTCTTTTTTTTTCTATACTTGTTTATAGAATTGGTGTAACACGCATAAATAATCAAATCTTTATTCAAATTATTTGTATTACAAATGACATCACTATTATGTTTGGAGTACACAAGTGGGTGTATGTACCAATCTATTTTTAGTACTAGCTTTCAGAAATAAATGTCTATCTCATCCTCCATTGAAAAATATTACTCCTCCTGCCACAGGAGAGTGGTTGCTATCTGAGCTTAGATAAATAGAGGCAATTTGCAACAGGTTTTTCCCCTCTGGGACAGATTATTCCTGACTGTACGTATGGATACATATATACTTAACTTTGCCAAGTTTGGTACAAGAGCTCAGTTGTGGGGCATCTAGTGAGTACCTAACTCAATGGTCTGTAGGATTATCTTGCTAACCACTACTTAATGGCAATGCTCAACTCAATGAAACTGTAAATAAGATACAATTTTGAGTTGAATTCTTTAGAGCTGATAACACTAAAATATATTGAAGCATTAATGTTGATTTTGTTATGACAGATAATGTTATGTATTTCTCATTACAACAACAGTCTATCTGTCTGTGACATCCTACTGCAAAAAACTACTCAAGATAACCCCATGAGGTATTCTGTGTGAACCAATGTGAACCTGGGGAGAATTCCTGAAAATCAGCCCCCCCCATATGTTGGGGGGGGGGGATGTCGATTTACAATGTATATTGATGCAAAAATGAACACAATTTTTCGCCCACTTTTTCAGCTGAATCCACTGACTGGAAATGTGCTTATTTGCAGAGTGGCACGAGACTATCATTCAGAGAGAAGGGGGGAGTAAGAGGGAGATCTCTCACTAACAGAAGGTAGAGGAAGAATGAGTTATTTTATTTTATAAAATTATTTTAAAAATTAATTAATTAATTTAATTAAAATTGATTTTATAAAATCATTTTTTAGAATTTTATTTTGAGTTTAGTTTAACATTGAACATTTTTCCAAGATTGTAAACATGAAAAAAAAAAACCACAAAATAAATTAAATTAAACACTTTCTGATATTCATCTATTTATCTTTTCATTTTAGCAATTCTTCTTTTTGATAGCTGCTTATCTCGCCTGGTGGACAGGTATTTTGTTAAGTTTTTATAAAAATCCAATTTGATAAAATTTGAAACATTGGAAGGAACTGCTATTTCAACAGTGTCCACTTATTTAATCTACCAAGCAGAAAATGGTGTTGGGACGAAGGTTAGTTAGGCAATTTACATTGAAATGCAAGGTCACTTTTATAATGAAATGATTTACAAAAAGTGTACAATGTTTCAGGCCAAATGATATACTTGGAAATTATTATAAAATTACATTTGTCAAGGGTGAGGGATTTTTATATGTCTTCTCACAGGACTTTCAAGAGCAATGGTTCTCAACCTTTTTCACCGTGGCACCCTTTTCATGACATTTCAGAAAGTCATCTCCCCCACTTTCCAAGATTGATTGATTCAGAGAGTGCATTCAAGAATTGTAGTTTACAGAAAGATGAGCATTCCAACAGTGTAACCATGCTATTCTACAGTCCCATTACCTCACTGAAGCTCTAATATTCCCCCTGATGGACAATTCCACCCTGTATTGTTTCTATGGAGGTGTAGATGGTCTAACAGTTAGCAGCCTGGACAATGGAATCAGTAAAACGAGTTCAAACTCCGGCTAAGACCATTTGTATCCACTTTGCCCCTGGGAAAAGCATGAATCCATGTCTTCTCCCCTAGCAATGGGTAAATAGTAGGGAAGAATGGGCTCCTCAGCTTTGGTTGGTTTAGAGGATTTTCCTGATCAGATTTTTCACTTCAGTTAAAACTTGGGAATGCAGATTCTTGCATAAAAATTTGCTTTGTATAATTTCAATTGTAGAGACAATTTATTCGGCAACATGTTTTGTCTGGCACTCAAATTAACTGAATCAAACAACCTACCACGTAAATGAATAAAGAAAATGAGAGTCAGGTTGGACTCGAACCCGTGTCCTCCAGGAATCAGTCTTAGTGAATCAGCTCCTCTGATTCTTAACACTCTTGGTAAGCAGGAGTTCATAATGGCGCGTTCCAACCACCCACCTCTCTACTCTGTGGTTGTAGACATAAATATTTATACACAAACACACACACACATATACATATATATTCATACATACATATATATATATATATATATATTTATATATACATATATATATATATATATATAAGGTTTCGATCCTATCTCGTGGTACTGGATGGGATAATGGATAGTTTATAGCCACACTGAAGAGTTGTAATACAACAAAACAGCTGTCTGTGGATGACACAATTATTCAATTATTAAAATATATATATATATGTATATATATATATGTGTGTGTGTGTGTATAACAGCTAATCACATATATAAAAAAAGAAAATGGGCGCCATACGGAACTTGAACCTGTGTTCATGCCTATGATTGCATTGTAGAGAGATGGGTGATTTTAGTGCACTATTTCAAACTCCTGCTTAATGTTAGAGCAGAGAAGCAAATTGAACAACTGACCGCATAAAAGAATAAACAAAATTAGCATCGAGTGACTTAAAGCGATTCTGCTTTACCAACTGAGCTAATGATGCTCTTGGTAAGCAGAAGTTTGAAATAGCGCACTTAAAATGTCCATCTCTCTAATCTGCTGTCATAGACATGGATGCGGGTTCAAATCCTACTCAATGCTCATTTCCTTTATTCATGTAATTGGCTGTCCAATTAGCTACTCACTTAATTACAGTGCTGGATTAAATATGTTTCTATTTATATTGTCTCTAAATTCTATCGGACATAAACTGTTCAATCAAATATATGTCTGTGTGTATTATTATTTATGCCTACAACTGCAGAGTAGAGAGATAGGTGGTTTAAGTATGCTATTACAAAATACTGGTTACCAAGAGTGTTGTTAACTCAGTCAGTATTGGACATTCTATCGGGCATAAACTGTTCAATCTAATGATATGTATATATGATCTTAATTGAACTTACTGACCATATGTAATGATTCCCAATGCTTCTAAATTCTAGATTCTGTATGATGGAAACTGGCTACTATCAGGGGATTTTTGCTTAGGTTTGATCTCAGGGATAAGTTTTTTGTATTATGTGTATAAGGTTACAAGCCTCATCTTCCAGGTCCGGGGATACGTCTCTAATTCAATTTAAAAAAAAGAAGACATACACTTACCATTATTTGAACCCGTGAACCACAACAGTAAATATAGTCTTCATAGGCTTCTTCAGTTTTCAAGAGATTCTGACAGGCTGACTATGTATGTATGTATTACACTTACAGGCAGTACCAATGGAGCTAAAGGGTTGAAAATTTGAATATTTACTACTTATTAAACCTAAAAAAAACTTTTTTTTCTTTTGATCTCAGAAAAATTATCTTTCTGTAACTAAGGGGTGGAGGGGCAATTTTTTATGTAAATTTATGTTAAATTGGTGCCTTACTTTGTGTCTGGTTGATTTTATGTGTGTTTTAAAAAAATTCAGACTTTTTAGAGTCTTGAGAGAGAGAAGTAACTTATCTATTGATCACCCCCTTTTCCTATCATTTAATTGATCACATGCAACATGGCATGTCACCAAAAGATGTTGGTCATGTTTCTATTGAGTGACTAGGTTGATTGAGTGTTTATCTGTAAATATTTATGTCCGGGTTGATTAATGTCCAATTTGTAGTTTCACCTTTTTTCGGTAATTAAAGAAATAAATATAACCTTGTCAACTTTTACAGTATTTATTACTCATGGTGTAGACATAAAACTGTATGTGTATGTGTGTGTGTATGCATGTGTGTGTGCATGTGTGTGTAAGTGTGAGTATGTGCCAAAACGGAAAAGTCTTAACTTAGATGATAGGTTAAATAGGGTAAATGTCTTGCAGCATTTAGCCTACATTTGCTCAGAGGAAATTGGACTTTTGTTCCTTGGTCAACTCTGTACTGAAAACTGGATATATTAAAAAAGTCTGTAGCTTTGTCCAATCCAAACTTCTTGTAGAAGAATTATACGTATACCCACCCAACTTTTGATATAACAAAACTGGAAAAAAAAAAAAAAATTCTATAAAGAATCCATGAAATTGAATAAGTGGGGTAACTTGGGTGAATATATTGAAAAATACTTGTCTACTTTAATTTTGAAAATCCCTAAATTGACCTGACCCCTAATTGACCTTTAGAGGTTGCCAGAACCTAGCCTACTATGTTCTTCCTGAGTTCAAGTTACCCTTGTACACTAATTTGCAGCCTATAGGATGCAGCCGTTTTGGAATGTATAAAACATAAAGACAGAAAGAAAAAAACATTTACAGTCAAATTCTGCTGTTTTTTAATAAGCTTTTTTCCATCCACATTTGTTTTAAGGGCTCGCTTTTAAAATAAAAGATTGATTTCTTTAAAAAGTAATTTTTAGGTTCTACTATGATCTCTGAAATTGCAACTCCATTGATTTTAAAAATCCCATTCCTTCGTAATTTCTCATTTGACCCAACCCCTCCTCATATAGCTTGGAGGCCACCCTCACTTATTGTTGTGACTGACCTCTTTTTACTCTTGGGTCTCATGAACTTTGACATTACAGCATTGCTGAAAGAACATTGTTATTTATTTCGAATTGTTAATAGATATGTCACTCAATATTGAGACTACTCTAGTTACCACATGATTATTTACAATATGGCATAGAGAACTTTCTGTTGGGCATGAAGTCTACAATTCCCCATGGCATTTGCATACTTACTTGGGTATTTTTATGCTTTTGGCGAAAGTGAGAATATCTATTCTAACAATATTCTTAGTACTCTGATACTTCATTCTTTTACCACTCAAACATGTTTTCACCTTATTTTTGGGGGAATTTGATTAGTTTTTACCTTCATCATAATTTTGGTTGTTTCTATACAGCATTCAATTCGGGCTGTTGTTTCTATGGCAATAGATAAGAGCATGATTGGAAATGAAGAGTAAGCATTCAGTGAGAATCAAACCAGTCAAATTTGATAAAAGATATTGTGTTATGATAATTCATATGATAATTATAATAAAGATTGATGTTTTGACAAAAGAAAAATCTCTTATCAATTTAACTAAAAAAGTATTGGGTGTTATACATAGTTTAACATTAATTGAATGGAAGTTGAAAGTGACATAACTGTTAAAAAGAACGGCTATGGAATCAAAATAACTATGGCAGAGGCTGCTTATGTTAACTTTGCACTGATGCTCTTGTGAAAGACATAAATCTACCTCTTTTCCCTCTAGCTATGGGTAGAATAGCAGAATGGACTGGGCTTTAATCTTGGGAAGCAACGAGTCTAAGAGAAGGACAATAATGAATGAAAAAATAGAAGCGAGAGTCCTTTGAGCAGTCCAATATTGTCTTCATCATCTGAAAAGCATGGCACAAGTGCCAAGCTGTATCAGCTTTTGCACTCTCCTTAGATAACATTGGTGCATGGAGAGAGGGGACTTGCTGTGTGGATAACTACCTGTCTTCCATACAACCTTGCTCAGATCCACATACTGGAAAGATGGATAGCAATACTTTCTGGATGCGGATTCAGAGTTTCATGACACTGATGGATGACTCCGAAGTCATTGAAAATTCATTAAAAAAATCTCTTGTTTTTCAGAATTGTCAAATTTCATTTGCTTGTAAAGTGGAATTCAGTCTGCTTCTTTGAAGATATTGATCTCTGCTCATGTTACCTGAAGATAGTTGGAGATTCAAGCATAAGATTTTACTTACATTCACGTTAATTTCCCTAAACTACTTGGACAGAATAAATGAATATAGGAATTAGATTATTCCTGAACTATGTCTTTTTAGGATATTTTTCATTTAGGACTGGAAACCCAACTCAAAGAGTGATGATAGTGCTTTTTCTCTGTTACTGCTTCTTTTGAATGTTATCGTCTTATAAACATGTTTGTCCAATATGTTTACTTGATGACTATGAAAATTATTGGATATTATGAGCAGCATGTACCTGAGTGTACAGTGATTCCCCAAGTGGGACCTGCAGCAACCCAGGAGTGTCGCAATTAGTTCTCAGAGATACCATGGGATATTCAAAAATTCTAATAATCCCTGGCAATTTTAATTCTCTTTAATTCACAGTCACAATGATGAGAAGCAATGTGTAATTGACACAAACGTAAATCACACTGTTCATTTAGTGTTGTTCTTCATCATTTCAACACTGGATGATCCTCTGTGAATAGACAAGGTTTAAATTCTGTACTATTCTAGAACTCTGTCAAACATGCTCGGTAAATTGTTGTTTTGTATAAATAACTGCAGATTCTATAACCTTTTCAGGAACTTAAATCATATGATTTGATTTTTTTCTTCCTAACTAACCACATGGATGTAAGTAAAATTGTTCAATATTTTTTACATTCAGGGTGCCATGAAAAAATCTTCATATACTCATTCAAGAAAATTTTGGATACATATATATATTATAAAAAAATTGAAATGATGGTCACCCCACTTGGTAGAACATAACAGCCAGCTTAGGCATCTACCAACTATGGAGTGTTTATATCCTGTAGTTTAGCTGTCCAAATCAGCCATACTGTCGTAATACTCCTGCAAAGGGGCGGCAGGCACCCATAGCTAGCTTGAGAATCTGCCAGAAACTCCTGTCAGACCTAGGGGTCTTGCTTATATTTGTGTCATCTTGGTATACCATAGCATGCAAACCCTTGGTTTAAAAGGTAGGGTCAGATATGCATGTATTGGACTTCACCTTAAAAGTTATTCCACATGCAGGCCGCACTGACTAAGGTCCTATAGTCATGGAAAACTTCCCTAAAATCTCTGTTCATAAAACCAAAGACTTTCATCAATTCATTCATTTATAAATAAGTGGAAGTGTGATGTAGTTCAACAGTAATTGGCATGGTAAATGGAATCAAAGAATTGTGTGTGAATTCCAATTTTCCCCGTAATTAACTTACCTACCAAAGCAGAAGTAAAAGTAAAAAAGTTGCTACGCACATTGCCAACCTTGACAGAGGCCAGTCCCTCTTTCTCTCTCTTTCTCTTTTCAGTATTGCTAAATAAAAAAATGGTTGCAAACAAATTTTTGTTTCTTCCATGGCAACACTTGTAACATAGTTTTCAGATGGTATTAACGTCTTTTGTTGTTGGATAAAGACTTCCATAATGTTTCCCTGTTGTGCAGCAAAGCAACATCAAGTTGAAATCTATACTGGGTTGACTGGACTCATATATTCAGCCAATAAGTTGATGTATGTCGCTTCATTAAATTTTCTTGCTCTACTACAGCGTACTCTACGTATCATTCTGATTTCCTCTTAGAGAGGGTATTTCTACTTTTCTTTTTCATGTACATTATAAACCTCTTCTTTTTCTTATTGCTCAGATATGACCAGAGAATGCCATTAAGATATTTCCAGAGAAATATCAGATTCATGAAAAAAAACTACTTTGTTAATAAAATTTGTCAACGGGGAATATAAAGAGCAGGACACACCTAAAAATTACTTATTTTGAATTCCACAAACAGACAAATATTTTTAGTTATAAAAGATACAGAAGTTTACGAAAAAGGCCACCCAAGTTATTTAGATTTGGCTAGGAATTTTCAGTGGCAACTTTCCAGTTTAAAAAGCTGAATCTTCCAGAATATGCAACAAGTGTTTGAAAAAATATGAGATTATTTTGGTCTCACGATAAGAATTTGAATTTATCTCAAAATATTTGCAGATAAATTCCACTTACATCTTACATTCATCCTGGGGTGCAAGTGAAATGGATATGGAATTGATGAGTCAAGTTCAAATTCTGACCAAGGGTATTTACGTTCACTTTGCACTAATGCCACTGGGAAAGGCATTAATCCATCTCTTCTCCCACCAGGAACGGGTAAAATAACTGGACAGAACTGGTACTCTAGCCTTTGTTGGCAACCATTCTTAGAAGAGGACAACTGTGAATAAAAAAAACAGGAACGGAGTCTAACACTGTTCTCAATCTTGTTCTGCCAATTGGAGACTCACTGCATGGGATACTGCCTGTCTTTCAAACAATTTTGTCCCGGCCTGCACCTTGGTGCATATCTATGGTCTTCTGAGACTGACAGATGCCACCACTATGTTTTCAGTGTTGCATATTCTCTAATTTATGTTGTCACTTGTTAAACCATACAAAATATAAAGAATTAGTTTGTGATTATTATGTTTCTAAGCTTTGATGTACCAGAAATCCACCAACTAAAATGCCACCTATTAAATTCCACCCAAGTATTTAGAAATCAATGGTCTATTTGCTACCAGGACCAGACTATGCAGGTATTCAACATGGTTTAAATCTAGTTATATATCAAGTGCACTTATCATAAAAAGAAGCCCTTGCTCAGACCAAATAGTTGCACATTATATGAGGAGATACAAGCCACTAAAAACAAAAGCACAGATGCCTAAATGATGAAGTGAAACATCTCAATGAGCACAAAGAAGAGACAATTTCTCAAATTTCTCTCAATTTCTCACTTATTATCTTCATCAATTATTCTTTTCTCATGCTTCTCCATTTTTCAAGTAATTTGTACACTATAGACATTCTTCAGGTAATATTATCATCTAAATATGTATCACATTATTTAAAAAATGCTCAAGTGAAAATTTTTAAAACAAAGATCAAGAATTAAGATTTTATACTATGTACCTTAGTTATGCATGGACGGAAATTCCATGGTTAGAATTTTCTATGTGTGTAATTTTGGGGGGGATTTTTACTTGGGGTGGAATTTACTGGGTGAATTTCCCTTGAGTGGAATTCCCTAATGATTATTCTCCAGAAAGGTGTTATTCATAAGAATGCCCCAACTTTTCCAAATGACTTAGAAATGACTTAGTTTGCTGAAAAACAAATTCTTTCATTGCATATAATTCTTCTTTTTATATGAATGACACAGAAAATAAGAAGAGAAAGAATTCAGCCAAGACATATGTTGTAATTTCAGGCCAAATTGGGGATCGAAAAATAAACCAACCCCAACATAAAGGGAAAATTTCTGCACTAAATGTTCCTCTAAAATGGGCCGTACTTAAGGTGAGGCAAACAGTCTCTGCCACCAAAATATGTCTTCATCTTTTCCAATAGGTCTGCAAGAATTAGATAAATAGAATTTTCCCTCATCAAAGATTTATCATTTATATTTTAATCAACTATGAATAAGTCTTTCTCTTTTCAGACCAATTATTGACAATAGATGTGCAACAAAGACTTTTTTCATAGATATCAAATTAGATAAATTTCATGAAGCATAATCAAATTAGAGAAAAGTTCAGGCAAAAATTTAATAAAACTTGATGTAAAGACTACGCTATTCAAGACTGAAATACTTGGAAGTGTGTCCCACCAAGCTATTGTAAGTTCTGTAGTGATACTTATGGTTACCATGTAGAATCTAATAATTAAACTTGTGCCTATATTCTTTCAGGGATTTATTTCAAACATATTTATTTTGTTTCAGCATATATATTAAAAAAATTACCACTAATGGATTTTAAACAATTTAAATATGAAGAAAACATGCATTTTGTATAGAACTATGTATTCAATAGTGCTAATACAACTGAAGTTTAAAATCCCTCCTATTTAGAAACGTGCAACAATTTACGACTGAAACATTGCCTTTTGTTGCTGACACTTCAAAGCTCTCTCTCTCTCTCTCTTTCTCTCTCTCTCTCTCTCTATATATATATATATATATACATATATTTATATATGTGTGAATATATACATATATATATTTATATATATGTCTCTCTATATATGTGTGTGTGCATATATATACATACATATGTATGTATGTGTGCATATATACACATATATATATATGTATGTGTGCATATATATATATATATATATATATACATATATTTATATATATGTGTGAATATATATATATATATATATTTATATATATGTCTCTATATATATGTGTGTGCATATATATACATATATATATATGTATGTGTGCATATATACACATATATATATATGTATGTGTGCATATATATATATATATATATATATATATATATATATATATATATATATATATATATATATATATATATGTATATATATATATTTGTGTATATAGATGAAGTTGGCAGCTGCTGTTGTCTTCATCTGCTACCCATTTTCTCTCCCTAACCATTAACCTAACCCTACCCTACTACTGTCTCCTAAATATATACAAGCAAATAAAAAAAAACAGTCTGGTTATGAGAGAGATCTTCACATGCAATACAAAAAAGTAATAGATGAATAGAAGAGCAGGAACTCCCACAGATTTAGTGCTGGTTTAAGTGGTGTAGGGTCCACCAGAACAGTTGCCTCCACCCAAAATTTGTAACGTACATCCATATAAGGAAATTGCAGTGCTTCTCATAGACAAAACAACAGGACAGCCTTAATCAGAAACTGTCATCAAACTGTCAACTGATGCAATTTCAGTTTTTTAAGTTGGTCTGGCTGGCTGGCTGGCTGGTTGGCTATGCATATATCACTTGTACGGACCGTACCAATCATGCTAGAGGTCTGAAATTTTAAACATTTACTCCTTATTATGTCAAGAAAAAGGTTTTTCTGAAATACCCCTCCATGGGTTTCTAGAGGGGGGTTCAATTTACAATGTATGTTTATGCTAAATTGGACCGTTAGTTTGCATCCCGCAGCATTCACACTTGTCTTTTGTGAATTTGAACTTTTTTAGTGATCACTACCCGACAAAATGCTAGAAAATTAAGTCATTCATAGATCACCCCTTTTTTAACTGATCACCCCCCAACACAGCATGTTGGCAAAAGATGTTGGTCATGTGACAACTTCTATTGAGTGACTAAGCAGACCTATTGCCTTCAATTTCTTCATTTTGTATTGATTTGCCTCTGTTAATGAAGCTGGAAAAAGTATATGTATTCACCTATGTCTGTCCGTCTGCCCACACAATATCTCTAAATGTTTTCACTGAATTCAAATGACGTTTTTTGGGAGGATAGGTTATGTGCTAAGGGAGAATTGATTAAATTTTGGGATGGATTTTTACTGTGACTGCATTATAGCCGTATATGAACTGATTTTCATTCAGTTTGTAGTGGCAATTGTGTTGGCTGGGGTATGCACTCTCTGAGTGCTGAGTGTTCTAGATGCCTTCTGTTTCTTTTTTGCTAGGACATTTCGTAATGATTTTTATCCGTATCAGTTTGGGAAATTCTTTTACATTGTTTTTAATGCAACACACACATTTATATCCTCATAGGGAAGATAGTTATTTTTTCATGGTAGCCCCCCCCCCAAACTTCTGCCAGTGCCACTAGAGTGAGCAGGGGATATCTGTGGTGAAACTCCTCGAGGTCCAATGATATTGAATCCTATTCCGACTCTGGATTCCAGAGCAGCAGATCAACCATGTGCAGGTATACCCCATCCAATTCTTTGTGTTGTAACCCCCTGAATAGTCAGATGGAGGCAAACATATGTTACACCTTGCCAAAGGGTGACCTGCAACTGTATAAGATGGGGGTATTCAGCTCATTGAGGTATTTTTTACGAGCCCTCATACCTAGTTTTGAATTCAGAATTGTCTTTCTCCTAAACTAGTTACCTCGTAAGGCTAGAGAACCATGTTTACATTGGTATATAACTTTTAGCTTGGGGAAGAAGAGTTGAATTTATGCCTTAAAGTGTAGAGAATGGAAACAGCCCTTGCCGGGGTTTGAACTCAGCTTGCTAATTCCATTGTCTGAGCCATTAACAGTTATGCCATTTGCACTTAGAGATTTGATTTGTCATTTGATAAATTTGTTGTTATATCATGTGTTCAGTCAGCAGACAATTATTTTTATCCTTATTATTTTTTATCAAAAGAAAGATAAAAATAGCAGATGGATTATTTCATGGCTTTTGTTGAAATCTTAAATGGTTCTTGAATCCTGAATGAATATAACTAAATGATCTTTGATCAAAGCATGATAACCTGTGCCAATCTTAGTTTCAACTTCAATCATTAACTTTTTGAAGACTGTGTCATATCTTTCCATTAATTGTTTTTTTAATTCTATTAAAAAAAATATAAATACAGGGATTTTTAACATCTGATGGGTTGTACCAATACTCCTTGAGTCAAGAAAAAACATTTTTTTTTGTTTTTTTTAATAATTCCATCCCTCCTGAAGAGTTGGGAGTTCAATTTGCAATGCAATTTAATTCTAAATTGGTTGCTTAGTTTATGTCTGGAAGTATTCTCTCCTTTTTAATTGATCACCACTAACATGGCATGCTGCTGAAAGACATCAGTTTATATTTACAGAATAAATTACAGGAAGAGGAAATTAGATTTGCTCTCTTAATTAGGTAATTAATTCTATGAAGAACTAAACAACATGAAACAAACACTAGGAAACAATGGTTTTCCTAACACTATTGTTGACAACCAAATAAAGTTAGTTCTTACCAATTTATAATAAAAAATTTGGTATCAAACTTGAATATCAACCTCTGTAGTGAGAAGTCTCAAATTACCCAAACTAATGTAATAAATGAGTTCACTTTCCCTTAGGGAGATTGTGTCTCTTATCATAAACATCAATCTAACTCATATGCAGGACATACTAGAACAACATTATTGCAATGCTTAATCTGCCACCTCTCAGATCAAAATGAAATAAAAACACATCAAAAATATACAGACAACTACATGACAATACTCCCATTTGCAAGATACTGGTAGATAATACCTTGATATTATATAAAATTAACTGCACTAATAGATTGCAAGCAATAGAAGTATTAATGATAAAGTCAAGGAGTCCAATGCTTAATAATATGCTGTTTAGTCAAGGTACTTGTTTATTAAATGAATTTAATAATCTGTTAGTTAATTGATTATTGATTGATTATTCAATTAATTAATTGAATAATTACTTGAATAAATTGTTGTCTACAAATGAGATTTCTTAGTTTATTTTGACGTTTTGCCAGTTCAGCTAAGAAAGCTCATGTGTACACAGCAAGGTTTTCTGAACTGTCATTTCGCTCTAATATTTATGTATATTTTTACATATATATATTCATGGATACACACACATATATATATATATATATATATATATATATATAATCAATTCAGTTGACATTAAAGGAAGAAAACAATAATTAAATGTAAATTAGAATCTTTTACCCTAACATGTTTTGACATTCAGTTTTATCAAAGTGGTAATTTTGAATGAAAAACATTTCAAAATATTTGTTTATTCTGAGTAACAACATCTTACACAACATGTGTGGCAAATTAAAAAAAATTGTTTCATTTAAAATTACCACTTTAATCAAGCCAAAAAGTGAAACATGTTAGGAGAATAAAAATATGTATGTATGCATATACATGTATGTATGCACACATATATATATAAAACAAACTTTATTTATTGTGTCCAATATGCTGTATCCACAATAGTGTTCATTATATATATATGTATATATGTATTAAGAAATGGACATATTTGGTCCGACTGAATGGGTTATAAATTGAGTTATATAAAAAAACTTATTTGAGATGATCTCTCATCATTACCTGGTTGATATACCATTCGCCTCAGACAGTGTAAATAGAATAGACAGTTTAAGAAGCAGCCCCCTTCTATTTATTTGTTTATTCTATTTACGTTGTCTTGAGTGAGTGATATATTAACCGTATAATAACGGGAAATCATCTCACGTAAGTTTTCTGTATGATATAACATAGTTTATAATTCGTGTATAATATATATATATATGTAGTTATGAATTGTGTTTATTACATAGAAACTTATTTGAGATCATCTCCTATCTTCCTTGTTAATGTATCACTTGCCTTAGACAATGTAAATAAAATAAACAATTAAGGAAAATGGGGCTGCTGCAGGAATCAAACCTGCCACTAATAGGGTAGCTGCTTCAACTTAGTGATGCTCTTCCCATTGAGCTAAACAGCCACTGGTGATGCAAAGGACCAAATAATTGTTTTCATACCAAAGTCCCATCTCATTTATTCTCAATCTATTTGTCTCTTTCAATATGACAGTTTTTAATCATTCCTTCAGACCACAAATGTTGTTTTCTTGATAAATTTATTTATACATATATATGTGTTGATGAATGTGAGAATTGTAAGGTGAAGAGAAAAACTTGAGAGAAAGCATATGTTACATCTTTTTTTTTCATTATTCCGTGGGCATGTTTTGATGCATTTCAGCTGGTGCCAGTCATCTTTTTTAGAGAAATACTTTCAGTGGTCCACAGAAAATTTTGCTGTTTCCATGTTTGCAGTCAAGGAAAGAAATGACCATTTTAGTCCCTCTCCTTTCCTCTCACCACTCTCTCTTGTCTAACACAAGCCCAACACTCACAGAGATAGAAAACAAAAAGCCTCTGACACTGTCTCTCACATTCCCTTCTCATTTCAAACCAAATGGTACTCTCACCTACACAGATACAAACACCCCCCACTCCTACAAAAAAAATAAACATAGAAATATCCTCATTCTCAAAAAATGTAGAAATATATGTACATGTATATGAATATATATATGTATATGTACATGTATATGTATATATATGTATACATATTTATGCATATATATTTATCTATATATACACGTATAAATACATATACATTTATATATGTATAAGTATACATATATATGCATATATAAATTGAACATATATATATCCATGTTTCAAAGTCATTTTTAAAAAAACCCAATATTTCTCAAAATAGATGATTACTTATGGGACATCCAGTAATATCACCATTCCATTCAATAGAAATTTCATAACTGCACCTGCTCATTTCAATCACGCCCACAACTTTTACTCTAAAAAATATCAGCTTCCATTAATTAAGCCACTTTAAAGAATGCAAAACTCTTCCTCTTGAACTCAGCCACTTATCTCCTTGCGGCCTCTCAATTACCTGACTGACAAGCCATTGGAAAGAAAAAGGCTTCAATTGCCCTGTGTGTATTGTAAAAAATAGTAAGTTGCCAATATTTCTATGAGTCTGAGAATATTACCATTTACTTAACAGACCAGTTTTCTAGCACAGCTCTTCTCCCTGACTTGATCAAAAGTTTGGAACCTAGGTCATATTTGTTTCCATTTATTGTGTATCTGGAATATAAACTGAGAGCAAATGCATAACTTTAATGCTATCAGGTATAACTGATTATTTTAGAAATTAAGAACCATATTTTCTCATAGACAACCAATTTGTGATAAACAACAACTAAAATTAAGATGAAGGTAAATAGTGGTCAAAAATTGATAATAATGGGGTACAATACTTTGTTTTATAAATATAGACAGTACTATAAGAGTCCGTCCTAATTATTAAAGATTGTTGCCAAAATGTTTTGCTATTTTTAAAGGCTGAAAATAATAATCATTACATATTTAATTAACATCTCTGATTAATGTCCACCCAACAGATCAAGTTAAGGGTTACTACAGCTTAATAATGTGTTATTCATTTGATTTGAAAATTTGAGATGAGACGTTCCCCAAATTATTCATGCAGATCAACTCTCGATCCAGTTCCATTGGTTAAATCAGCAGAGCTGGCCCTGGGGTTCCTGATGCTTTGATAAATTTTGGTACCCTTTAATGCAGGGGTCAGCAAACTTTTTGGAGGTGGGTTAGGTGAGAAAAGTCCTTATGTCTTATGGACCAAAGGGGATGAAAAATAAAACATCATACAAGACCATGGAAACAGAATATTTCTAATTACTCTAATGTTTTTTTATAGAAGTATATATGAATTTCCTCGTACTATCAATCAATGAGGACAAGAAAATTCTTTTTTTAAGGGTTAAAATATTGTTCAATTGTGGTTCAAATTTTGTGCATATTAATAAAACAGCACAAATGTTTATTCTTAAATATTTTTAGCTATAAAACATTGATACATTTAAGGCCTCTGAAAAAATGTGACGTTTGCTCTTTTTTTGATACTGGATCTTATTTTTTGCTAAAGTTCATCATGGAACATCACATATTCAGTCAAGTTGGCTAGCCAAATGAAATAAGGATTTGGACTGCAGACAGTAGTTTGTTGACCCTGTAATACAGAATTATCTCATTTATGTATGTTTTACAGTGAGAAAAATGAATGTACAGGAATAAAAATGTTCATTGCATTAATCAGGTAAAAAGAAGAAAACAGTTCCAAAAAAGCATCAGGGTTTCAGATTACCTTTTGATGAATATAGCAGAGTCATTATTATTACAAGGTAAAATACCACCCACTCCAAAGCTCTTATAAGCAACCACTTCATCTTATTATTACTAATAATCATACTATACTATACTATCTATCTTCCCCATCATTAACCCTCAAGATGGATTTTGATGGGGGTCAAAGTTTAAAATAAACAGTTTTTGGTGATATTTACATTGCTGCTCTCTTATCTAAAGTTAGAATCTATGTTATATGATATTGTATTTGAATTTAGTGAGCCCAGTGTCTTTGTTTAGATAATTTTCAAGTGAGTTTATGTTATCTGAAGAAACTCTATTTTCCCCAAGTAGATTCTACTGATATATTACTCTAGCAGAAAAGTAGTTTTTTTTTTCTCATTTGCAAAGTTTTACTGTCTCAGACTCATGAAGAGTGCCCTCTAGCTCTTGGTACTCTCGTTCAGTACCTGTATCGCCGGTACCTTGAGCTGGCACTGCAAGTCAGTGAAGTTGACAGTTAACACAGTTCTGCTGATTTTGCAGATTGCTGTAAAATGCACTGAAAAGTTTACACACAACTATGGCTGATGCGTGTCAACTGGTTCTGAGCACCTAAGAACCTAAGAGGCAAATCAATTCTCAATTCATTTTTTGAAAATCATTTGGTACGTGATTACGTAAGAGACTTTGATGGAGGTTCTTGTGGCCAAGCAGGTGGCAATATGTGGAATGGAATTAGTGAGCCAAGTTCTAACTCCAGCTAAAACAAACTGCATTCACTTAGCACTAATGCCCTTTGGGATTGGCATGGTCCATTTCTTCTCCCCTTGCTATTGGTAAAATAGCAAAACTGAGAAAATCCAACCTAAGGCTGAGTAATATGGGCAAAAATTCATATCCTGGTTTTGTTGGGCTGAATGATAATGTACAATTAATATTCTGGTATTTCCTCAAGTTCAATTGCAAGTCAAAGCCAAATGAGATTTCACAAAAACTTTCATTAAAACGAACTGAAATCAAAATTGCAATTGATAAAAAATAGACATATCTCTGGAAATGCAACTTTTTCACCTAAAACATGAACACTGACCATGAGAAACTCAAGATATAAACGTAAATAGAACAAAAATACTTCTCTAGTGAGGTAGACTGTCGGAGGAACTGTGAAAGAGAGAAGTGTGGGTTTGGTGCACATGTGCAGAGGGAGATTTGGGATGGGATTTCGAGGACAATTTGTGGGCAGAGCAGGAGCAAGCCTGAGAAAAAAGGAGTTAGATCTTGTTCCAAATAGCTAAATTGGCATCATTGTGGCTGTATCGGTGTAAACAGTATTGCTCCATACCATGTTCGAAAATATACTGGTATATCTTGTAAAATCAATACACGCCTTGTCCTGTGTTGTGAAAGGCTGGAAACAGAGTGGGAAACGTGTTCCTGAAAGGTATGGTCAATGGGGTTCTGGTAAAGCTTTGACAGTCCTAGCAAGTCAAAGTGGATCATAATAAATGCTCATGTGAAATAACTTTGCAAACACCCTCAATGGTAAAAGCAAATAGATGACTGGATGAGTCTCTGATTGATTAAATGAAAGACATGGAGATTGGAAAGAAAAAAATTGAACTTTTATCGATGAATCTACTAATGAGGAATCCAGAAAATACCCTGGAAAGTTTCTGTGCTTTAATAATATAAAAGACATTCATGTCTAGCAATTATCTGACATTATGTCTACTTGACCTGCTCATTGCTTTTTAAGTTTTCTTATGGTTTCTTTGATATCTCAGACTCCTGTTTTTCTTCTAATATACTCTGCTGTCTTATGATCTCTGCACGTGAGGTTGGACATGATTCTCTCTCATGCACTTTGCATGGTTCTCAGCTTAAGGGTCAGTCTTTCAGTTAGGTTCCATGTTCCAGCTCCATAGGTGGATGCATTGGTTGTATTCCCTTCTTTTTAGCACTAGTGGAATTTTCTTGTTTTGGAAGGTTGAGCCTGTACTACCGAAAGCTTGTCAACCTAGTGTGATTTCTTCTTCTTTTGAGGAATTCATTGAGATTTGTTGTCCTAGGTAGATGTAGTGGTCTACTTTCTCCAGTTCTGAAGATAAGGAGATACCAGCCCACCTAAACATTCCACAGCTTGCCTTGAGATGATCTTCCAGAACCTAGACTGGGAAAATAAAGGAACCAGAACAGACAGCAATTACCTAAGCAACCTCTGATTTGTGAATGACATAGTTGTTTTTGCTGAAAATCTTCATGACCTCCAGATGATGCTGTATAGACTGAACAAAGAAAGTAAAAAAGATGGCCTCCGAATGAACTTTGATAAAACGAATGTCATGTACAACAAATATGTTATACATATATATATGTGTATATATGCATGTTTATATGTATGTGTATATATATATATATATATATATATATATATATATATTATTGTATCATCTACAGACAGCTGTTTCGATGTATTACATCTCTTCGGTGTGGCTATAGACTTTCCATCATCCTTCACATCAGACCTGGAGACCGATGTCCTACCTCTGGACTATAGAACTGGACAGTCAGTAAGGCTGAATTAAGCGATATATCTATTTACACACAGAAATTCCTCATCTACCAGAGTGATATATATAAGTCAACTTACAGCCATCAGCAAAAATATTCACACTTCTAAAACAATAAAACAAAATGAATAACTCCTCCATCTCACAGCAACACCCACAAGATTCTAACTAAATTCCCCTAACTAGAATCCAAAAACATGATGAGGCCCTGAGAGGTCAGAAACATGAAGTAATTTGTGTAGCGAATCCATGTCTTGTGATTTATATATGTTAATATATGTATATATATGTGAATATATAAATAAATATGAATATGTAAATGCAAATATGTATATCTGTTTATCTGTATTCATGTATATATGCATATGTACATCTATATGTATATGTATGTACATCTATACGTATATGTATATATACATATACATATGCGTATTCATACATATATATATCTAAATATATGTTTATAGATACATACCAATATATATGTACATATGTATATCTATATGGATATACGTATATATATATATATATATATATATATATATATATATATATATATATATATATATATATATCTGTACATCTGTTTATATATATGTATATGTATATGTATGTATATATATATATATTTATGTATGTAAATATATACATATATATATATATACATATATATATGTATATGCATATATATATATATATATGTATATATATATATATAAGCATATATATGTACATGCATGTACATGTATATATATACATATATGTATGTACATTATACATATGTGCATATATATATGTGAATGTATATGCATATACATAAGTATATGTATATATGTATATCTATATATATGTGAATGTATAAATGTATATCTATATTTATGTATATATATATTTATATCTATATTTTTTGTATAGATAAATGTAAATATATGTATGCTTATATATATGTATTAAGAAAAGGATATTTGTGATTTTAAAGATTTGGAATTGCCTTATATTGTAGAGAAACTTATTCGAAATGATCTACTGTCATTACACAGTTGATGTATCACACAACGTAAATGGAATAAACAATTTAAAATAGATTTAGAAGTAATATAGTGCATTTATAATTTTCTCTGTCGGATTATTTGTATATATATATCTTTTCTTATTCTATGTCAGAACAAATTTTGTGTCCATGAAAGATGCCTGCTATTATTTGAAATTTCTGGAAAATATTACATTTACCAATGACCAATCAGATTAATTTACTTCTTATTGAATTGATAACTATTGTATTCATATGAATTAAATGTGAATATTACACTCTACTATGGGTTCATTTAAAGCAGCAAATAATTTGTTGCAGGATAGTTTTGTATAAAGAGGCTGCCTCATTGTTTTGCAAGTCAATATAGAGAAGAGTGTAATTTGATATTATAAGTAGAGTTTCTCAACACAAATGAATCCGATGACTTACTTTTTTTTTTAACCTCTTTTACCGCTCTGCCAATGAAGTTGAATGTATGGTTGCCATTTTGTATATTTTAAGACTAAATCTGTACAAATTTGGTACCGAGCAAAGCTGTTCGGTTCTGAAATGAAGATGTGGTACAGAAGGGAAATTTACAAAAGATGACAATCACTAGCATCTGAATGATATGATACAACATAAATATATATGAACAATAGATTTAAAAAAA
Organism: Thysanoteuthis rhombus; assembly: GCA_963457665.1. NCBI lineage: Eukaryota > Metazoa > Mollusca > Cephalopoda > Oegopsida > Thysanoteuthidae > Thysanoteuthis > Thysanoteuthis major. The sequence goes on from OY735200.1 coordinate 25,554,230, forward strand.
AAATGTATTTTAATGCATTTTTGCTACAAGCTTAGTCTGATGATGGATTTCAAATTATTTGATCATTTTGGTACTGAAACTATTTAATTTGGTCCCAGTACGGCAGAAGATATTTGGCAACTCTGATTGAAAGAGGGATATGGATTCTCTTGTGTCTGTTTATCTTTCTGCCGGCCAGCTTGTCCACGCAATATCTCAAAAATTAATTTTGGGGAAGGGTGGCTTCATTTTCTCACTTCCCTTCTCTTTCTGGTGCTATAGAAAATTGAACAGCATGTCATACCAGTTTCAGCAGATTATTCAATTATTAAATTTAAGGTTGAAAACACGATTCTTTTTACAGTGTTTAAGCTCTGGATCTAAATTACATTCCATACTGCCAGCAATGTGATAACATCTCCCCTCCCCACACACTCATCAACTGCCTACTGACTCTCTTGCCTTCACTCATTAAAGACTGTCCTATAACTTTTCAATGCCCTTTTGGGTCTCTGGACTACTCTTGGCTACTGAGGTAGCAGAATTCCTTCATCATTATATTTCTGAATTTGAATGAGCATTTCTGCAAAGTTCAACTCAGAAAGATCAGAATTATTCAAATTCTCATCTCTTCATTGGCCCTGGAATAGAGATGATTAACATTAGATTTTTCAATTGTTATTTATAATTGTGCCTAGTCCAAGCATAGAGGGGAAGGTCTGGACCCCCTAGATGTCCCCCTGGATCCAAGTTTGTATTAGCTTTTCCAAATGTCTCTTAGACCCCTGCCAGACTAAAAACATCGATGATTAAACATAAAAATATTTGAATTGAATCTATCATATCACTGGAGTCTTGTCACAATAAATCAGTCCTGATTGACAGTGTATATGCATGCATATATGTGTATGTATGTGTGAACTGAGTCGGTGAATCAGGCGTGTTTAGTTGAACAAGAAAAACATAAAACACAAAATTGATATTCATATTTTGAAGAAGTGAATATAATTGAGATAATTTTGATGAGAAAGTTTGTTTATTTTTAATCAAGGTGTAAAAATAAAGCAATCACATTTTTTTTTCGATCAAATACATGAAGACGTTTGAACTTGATTGAAGGAAAGTATAATTGTTCGGAATATTCATCCTATGGTGAATAATTGTTAGATACCAAAATTCCTCACTTTCTGTCACAGGTTCTAATATTATTTTTAATGTCATATCCTTTAGGGCTGTGTAACTCAATGTGTGGTATGCATACCGGTGCCGGCTAACTTAACTATTGGCTGCCATTATACAACTCACTTTTACATCTGTAGATGACCTTCTCGGCCTTGATAGGTATTATTTTACAAATGTGAAACTATAGAGAGCTTCTCAGCCATGAGTGTCATTGAGACAAAATAGAGAATAATAATGGAAATCAATTCACAAAAATGGCATTGTCACCAATTGAACCAAGATATGATAAGATGACAAAGAAGAAGAAGAAGCAGGCTCATCTTTTGGATTTGAAACATGTCTATATTTACTATTGTTTTCAATTCACTTTTCTCATATAATTTGTCATTTTATCACTTATCAACATGCTGTACCATTTTTGCTAGAAGGTTTGCTTATTTCTCAAATCATTTTTTTATTCTTTTTGCAATGCTGAACTACTAGTTTAAAATAAAAATAAAAAAAACTTTGGCCTTTTTATTTTTTCATTGTATTTTTCAATAAAGAATAACAATACTTTGAATGTTCAAGTAATATTCTATAAATCAGATACGAATCATAATTTGTCACAGATATGCCACAAGCCTATGACAGATCAGAGAAAAAAACCTTGCTTGAACTCAAAATCAGATAGTTTGAGAAACCTGGACCAGAGAAGGATGTCTAGTACCTGTTCAGATAGAAAGAGAAAGGATTAATATTTGCACACACACATACACACATATGCTCAAGCTCACAGATTAAAGAAAGGGAGAAGGGAAGAGAATGAGAGGAAGAAAAGTAAAGAAAAAGAGGAGAAAGAGAGGAAGGAAGGAGGGAAAGAGGAGGAGATGAATGAGAGGAGTAGACAAAGGAGTAGGGGAAGATGAGTAGAGGGAAGAGGGGAGGAAAAAGTGTAGAATGCAGGGTGATGAAGGAGAGAGTGAAGAGGTGTCGAAGTAGGAGGGAAGGGGGAAGAAGTGAGCATAAAGATGGAGAAGGAGAGGATTTGAACAAGGGGTATGCGAAGAGGAGTAGAAGAAGAAGAAGGAGGGGAGCGGAAAAAATTGAGGGGCTGCGGAGGAGATGAAAAAAGACAGGGAGGAAGGGAAAGAGGTTGACAAGAAGACAGTGGAGGAGAGGAAGCTAAAGGAGGAAAGGGGAAGTGATAGAGAAGAAGAAGAAGAAGAAGAAGAAGAAGAAGAAGAAGAAGAAGAAGAAGAAGATTGGAATGAAGAGGAGAAGAAAGGTAGATGAAAGAGAGGAAGTGGGTTAAAAAGAATTAGAAAAAAGAAGACAGCAGATGTGCAAGATGATCAGACAGTTTGAGTGCCACAGCTGCCTAAGGGCAATGTGACACTTTCTTGTAGACCCCTTTTTAATAAGGGCTTGTTTTTGTCTTTTTAGAGATACCTCAGTGCTAACCTTTGGTTAGGGTTGAGGTTAAGGTCTATGAAACTCTAACCCCAGTGCTGACCTTACATGTCATCTGCTGACTTGACAATCTGCTGAGAAAGATCCACAAGTCTCAGCCATTTGATCAGTAATAACTAGCACATACTAAAAATACATGACACTGGGAAAAAGGAAAATTCTCTTCTTTCATTCAGAAAACATTTAATTATCTCAGGCAGCGATTTAGGGGAAGAGGGCCTATTTGAGGGTTTCTGGAACCCCCTCCCATCTTGAGCAGAGCACAATTGTAAATTGAAAAAAAAACAATATCTAGATAAAGAAATTTTATAAATAAAAAACCCCAAATAATACCAAGTAATCATAGATGAACCTAAATATAAAAATGCATCATTTTATTTTGCACCTAATGTCTTTTGTGTCATTTGTTATGATTTTTATCTGATCTTTTGTCTGTCTTCACCCTTTTTTTTACAATTGGTTGGTGTTAGCTGTGCTGGTGGAAGGCTCTGTATTACTCTTCAACAAAATAATCTTTGCCTGTCTCCTGCCCATTTTTTTCTTCCTGTAATTTTGGATTGCCTTGCGAGTGGAGCGTACATCAGTAACTGTTTTTGTGTTTCCATTTCTCTCCTACCACTCTCTCTTACAATGTAGTGTTTGGCATGAGATGGTAGCTGGAGATGTAAGTCCTGAATTATTTGGTCTGGACCAATCTAAAGACCTTATTTCTCCTTACAATGAACAATCAGTGAGCTAATCTCTGCCCTTCCAGAGCCAAAATCAACATTGATCTAGCCCAGCATTTCTTGAAGGCTCCTCTATTTTTCTGTTAAGTGATTATTTTCAAACTAATTAAAACAAAAATGAAATATTCATAAAATTATGGGCTTAAATTCAACGCGTCAGTAATCTATCTCTATGTAACATAATAAATCCTTGAGCAAATTGAAATACTGAGAAACATTGAAATAGAAAAATATTTTTGAAAGCATATTTTGGGGGGGGGGATGTCTAGAATCTTGGGACCCTGTGCAACTGCTTTGCTGTTTGCATACCTTAAATACAATCCTATAAATCATGAATAAAAAGATTTTGTGTCAAGAGAATTTGAAAAGCTCTCTGCTAACATTTGGGAATAGTCATGTATTGTTTTCAGCCACCAACACTCTTTCTAGCAAGGCTGCAGGGTCGGCAAGGAAGAACTCATGAGTTCCATGTAGTCTCTAGTGGCAGAACATCCGAGAAGAAAACTTGTGACTTGATATATTGAAGGGCAAAACAATGTTTAGAAAATGCTTCGTTATTTTTTTGCAAACGCTGAAGCTAAGTGTAACTTCAGCCATTGATGAGTTTTTTTTACTGCCTCTTGAGAAAATGTTCAACTGAAATAAATAACTATTGCTACATCACAGGAAGCTGTGACGGATTAAGACCCCTAGGTTGAGCTTAAGTGAGGCTCTCTTTGATCTTGCCTCATTGTCTCACCCTTCTTTGAATAGAATAAAGTGGCATTCAAGTAATGTTGAATAACTTATGTCATTATACTATGTACTGTGTATAATTTACTACTTGCATAATATTATATGAATAAATTACAGCCCTTTTGTATAATTCATTTATTTCTTATTCTAGAAAACAAAATAGTATTTGTAATATTCTGGATATGAAAAAAATAAATGGAAAATTAAGAAAATCTCATCCAAAATTCCCTAAGTGTACGGTCAATTAAACCATTTTTTATTCTCATAAACAACTTTAATCAGCCAAGTCCCACTCCCATTTAAATCCCCCAGGCTTAAGCCTGCTTAGCCTAATGGTTAATCTGGCTGGAATTTAGTGAGTGGAATAGTGAGTCATTCATATAGGATCAAACTCACTACTCTAGAGAATTGGTCTTTCAGAAAGCCTTACTAATCATCACACTAGAATGTAGTATTTAAAGAGGACTATTTCTAAATATCTATGATATTACTCAACTTGTTCAAATGTTATGCTTACAAACATAAAGGAAAGGTTAGGTAGATTTATAAGAGTTTAGGCAGAGAGAAGACAGAAAAGAAAGCTATATAGTTTAATAAAAAAAGGTGGGAATGAAGAAGTCAGAACAGAAGGACATTAAAAAAAATAGGTATTTTAATAGAAAGGTAGGAAGAGAGAGTAGAAGAGAAAGCTAAATAGTTTAACATGAATATAGGAATCGAAAAGAGGGGTTGAGAAAGTTGGAGAGTTTAATGAGAGGTTGAGATGGGTGAAGGAAGAAAGTTAGGTATTTACTGAGAGGGTATGTAATTTTTTGTATATGAAACTAAACTATATTTAGATAACATTTAGTTAAAAACATGGACAGGCAACAAAAATTGGAAGAGATAAAGGAGAGTATGAAAAGATACCGTCATAGAGAGACAGAAGAGTAGAGGCATGAGATAATAGATAATTTTAGTTGTCTACACTCATGGAATGGGCTCAGATGGTATCAATTATTTGATATCTAAAATATATGAACTGTGCATTTTCCAGTATTTATAAACTTACTTTTGTTTTCCAGGTTATATTTTGCAGACCTACCAAGTCTCCTGAATTTTGTAGATTTCCATATTTTGAAGCTAGGTACTGTCTCTCCCTTGCACGTAATGAATTTGTATGGATGTCCAGCATTGGAAAAAAAATGCCTGTAAAAATGCTTTCCTTCCTATCAAGTCACCCACATTTCACAGTTTAAAATTATGTCTAGATGAGTTTTCAATGTACTATAATCACTGTTTTAGAGCTCCTAGAATGGAAAGTTTGCTTTGTCCAACTCCCAACCATGGTGGTAATGGTGGGGCAGAGGGCATTTTTATTTTAGGAAATCCCCCTCCTAAGAATTCCTAAAACTTGGCAGGTCTGATTTATATTTTCACAGTGTACTCTTGCTAAATCGATGAGGCTGCTACTCCAAGATGCCTGGGCCAATTTTAACTAGAATTTGTGACTGATGAAAGGTTAAAAACAAAGAAATTGAAGATGAAAGAAAAAAATTAAGGGCATAATTTTCTTTTCACTGGTTACAATTTTCTTCTTGAAACAAAAAAGCACTCCAAGAGTGAATAACTCAGCCAATGCCATTTAAAAACAAAAAAACTGAATGAATATAAGTTTATGTATAGCTGCGATACAGGGGAGGTTAATGTGTTTTGATTTTCTATATTTCGGACTGTTGTTTTAATTTATGACAAAATATCTCTCAATTGAAAAACAAATACCTGGATCTAAATCTTAATCAATTCTCTCTTCACCCATAGCCCACCCTTCCTCAAAATGTCATCGGAATTCATTGAGAACTTTTGGAGATATTGAGTAGATAGATAGACAGAAAAACAGATAGATAGGCATAAATGAATGCATATACCTCTTCCAATTTCTTTTGAGAAATAGAAATTTATGACCCCAGAATTTTGTCTTGAATAGTTTCATGTTTCAAATTTCAATTTCTGTTTTTGTGTTTGAGATTTGCATTAATTGATTTATTATCTTTCTGTTAATGTCTTTGCTCTGAAAAGCTTTTTACAGAATGTTGAAAGCTTTGATATAATTTTAATAACACAAAGTTCATTCAATGCATCGTCAGTTACACACACTAGGTGCACAAATACCTACACATGTACCCATACATCCTTTCAAGGTAGAGATTTTCTTTGTGATACTAAAAGACTGATCCTTTTAGGTCTGTTTGTAATATCAAAATAGCTCTAAATAGCTTGAATGAAGCATTGCAGTCAGTGGTATTGAATTAGGTAACCATAATACGTTTTAACTTAGTGAATGCATAAAAAAAGTCTGATTGATTTGCATCTTAATAGTAATAGTATGTTTGTCAAGTATTTCCTAAAATATAATGTAATTTAAATGCCTCATTTCAAGATCAGAAAAAAGTTAATTGTTAATCTAAAAAAAAATCATTATTTGACAATGAATTTTGAATTAGCTGTCAATAGCATGGATGTTCACCTTAGTTAATTAGAAATTCTCAACTTTTGCAAATGAGGTTTTCTTCCAGCCCTGAAATTGAAAGATAGACATTGATTTCTGTATATTTAGACTGTTCCTTTTGCAAATGTTTATGAGCAATGCTACCCAAAGTGTGTTATGCATACTGGTGCTAGTGGGTATGTGGCTTTATTTCCCACAAGACTGGCTCCTCACTCATGAATGTCATTAGAACAAAAGGCAGAAATTCAATGGATATCCATTCTCTATTGCATGCAGCATTGTCTTCAATCGAAAAAAGATTAGATAAGATGAAAAGAAGAAGAAAAGCCAGGCTGATCTTTCACATGAGAAACACGTCTAAATTTGAAACTGTCAACCAAACCTGTTGCCCAAACTATCAGTGTTGATTTCTTCAGTTTTTGGAATAACCTTCATTCTGTTATTGGTCATACCAAATTTAACCAACAATTTTCTTATCAGTTTAATTCTACCGGAACTAAACTGAAGTTGGTTTAATGATTCAATTAACTGCAATTGTCAACCCAAACTGTCAACATAGGTTTCTTCAGTTTTTAAGTTGGCTATGTATGTATGTATCATGAATACAGACTGCACCAATGGAGCTAGAGGGCAGAAAATTCAAACATTTACTCATTATTATATCTACAAAAAAAGTTGATTCTATTTTTAAAAAAAATCTCTTTATTAGGGGTTCAGTTTGCTAAAATATTTCTATTTTTTTTTTTCACCAAGCTAACCCCCAGTTTGTTTTCAGAAGCATTCACAATTGATTTTCGAAAATTCATCCTTCCTTTTGTGATCACAGCCCCACAAAAGGCAGGCAAAGTAAGTTTACTGTGAATGTTCAATTAATATGTTACTGATCACGTACAAATAATGATTTGGCTCAGGTATGCTACCAGTTCCTGTCAGATTAGAAAAAAAATCTTGATAGTTCATGAGATCAGATATCATTGTTTTAGACACATGATTTTCTGTTAATACTTTGGAAGATATTACAGTTGGTTCCTAACACATTAGCAGGCAAAGCTTGTTACAGGCCCAGGCTAGATGGGAAATATAAGCTCCATCATAGAATGCTCTTCAAGTATTTTTGCAATCTGTCCAAAATACATACAATTTATGTAAGGGTACATACATGGACATATAGTGTACATGATGTACTTACAAACAACAGAACAGAATAAAACCACTAAAACAATTTATGAAAAAAGATAATAGCCAGCAATTTTCCTTAAAATGTATATAGGACAAGAGAGTACAGTAATAAAAAGTAATAAACATAGTGAATTTTTGCTTATTCTGTATTCAAAATTTATCTGAATAAATCTTTTATGAATTTTCTTTGAAATATTATTATTATTTTGTGCAAAAGGGTCTCTTTGGGTTTCTTTAAAATATCAATATTCTTTGCTAAAGTGCCCCACTCAACCTCTACCAGAGGATGTAGGCCCCACTAGAATTTGTGGCAAATGCCCGCTAGCCTACTCAGGCTCCATCTATTCTAGTCTGCTAATTTAAATATTTCTAGAAAAACCTCCTTTTTTTTCAGTTTTGGAAAATCGAAATCCTATTGTTAAAATCCAGATCTTTGAGTTGATGTCAGCACTTTGCCTCTATTCCAAAGATGGTTACTACCTCACATTAGATGCTTTAGAGAGATACAAGGTAAGTTTCTATGCTTTTTATATCTATCCAAGACATTTTTTTTAATGATTATCTACACCCTTTTGTTGTTTTTTCACAACAGTTTTTGATAAATTTACTCTGTAGTCTTTACATTTCATTGCAAGAGTTCTGAATAAAGAAGAAGCTTTAGACATGACTTGAGCTGATATTCTAAAACAGAGGAGCTTGCAAAGTCATGCTGCAATGCTTACACTACTTTGGTCACCAAAGCAGCCGACAGCCATACAAAATGTTTTCAATCCCAATCCTACTAAAAATGATTCTGCATATCTGTTTTTGAACCAAAACAGTACATTGTGGTCAGAGATATTGGATTAAGGTACTCCTAAAATGCAATAATTTGAAGAATGCGAAAATATCATCCTGTCACACCTGATTGCATTCATTTTCTCTCAAGGGTGACTCAGTGGATCACAGGATGTCTAGTAAAACTTTCAATTGCCTAAAGGTCTGAGATGAAGCATTTTCATTATTTACATATTTTTTGTTTGCAATTTAAATAGAAGGTTGTAGAATAGACCAGCCAAAAGTTTTATGATAAAAAGCAACAAAAAAATTTTGAAATTCCTAAAAAGAAGATTAATTTTTTTTTTTCTTCATTGATCTGTCATTGAACTTTACTGCTTAGGAATATTTGCTCACAAGGTTGAATTTTTTTACTGATGGGGGGTGGGGGGTGCTCATGGGTTGGAGGGATTAGCTCTTCGAGGGGCCCTCCCAAACATTTAGTGAGATTTGTCCTATTTGTGAACTACTATTTATAAAGCTTTCGGGTGGTTTGGGAGGTGGTCATTTGAGAAAAAAACACTTAGTTACATATTTGGACATATACTTTTATTTTGACAACAGAATAAAAATATGTATTTCAAACTGAAGATAGACAGACAGACATGAGTAAATACATTATATATAACAACACGGACATTTATAGGTTCCAGATAAAGGTTTTACTAGCAACAACCAACAATCTATGACATGAGAAACACTTGACATTTGTATATGTGCTGGAAGCCAAAAGCATCTGCCAAAAACCATTATGCCTCATTGCAAAATTCCCATTGTTAACTTCTGGAATATAAATTGATCTGAAACATAGTCAGCATGGAAGAAATGTTTGGACTAAATGGGTTTTTGTTATTTGTGAAAGCTGGAGAGGTGTGAGAGGTATGGAGTTGCACATTAGTTACCGGCACAGAGAACAAAATTAGCAAACCGGATTTGAATTTCAGGTGAAACTGCATTGAACATTACCCAGCATGTTGTGATTACACAATATGCTCCACAAGGAATCTATATGGAGAAAAAAAAGTTGAGAAGCCAGATTCCAAATTTGCTTACTGCACATTTTTCTTGGGATGCACTATCGTTGGTTTTCATCATGATACACATTGAGATGAAAAGTTCCTTGAAGTTTGGGACTAACTTATGATTTGGGGTATTAATAAGACTAGTAAATTACCTGTTGCTTTGCTAATGGTATACCTAGGGATGGAAATCTAAAGCACTGTAATGTCTGAGAAGAAAGTCATGGATGTATAAGGGACAAAAAAGCCATATCAAGTAGAAGAAAAGTATCCTCATTTCCACTGTTTGTAATACCAACCCTAAGCATTGTCTTCATTTTGGTCTACAATGAAACAGAATCAGCAGCAGTTGTAGTAGTAATAGTTATATTACCAACAGCTGAAATAAGCAAACGCTCGCACGCATGCATGCATACACACACACACACACACACACACACACACACACACACACACACACACACACACACACAGAGCTATTCCGCTTACCTTGCTTCTCTCTCCCTCTCCTTATTTTCAATTCCACCTCATTTTATTTTCTTGCCTTTCTTCTTTTCCCAACATATAAGCTGCCTAAATCAGACCAGACCAGCAGCTAGCAAACAGAAGTAAACATGCAGTGGAACTTGCTTAGCACCTGCCAATTTCGTGTTTGTGTGTTTGCATTACTCCCTTCCTCCCTTTCTGTTTGTCATGTGACAGACAAATTTGTTGCAAATTATAGAATAGATTATGTCTCTTATCAGGTCAAGACGAAGTGGGAGTGAACAAGTGATATTCAACACATACACATGCACACACGCATACACACACGCACACATGAAAGAAATTCGCTATTGTTAACAAAATGACCTCTATTTTTTATGACCAGGGATATAAAATGGGGAATATCTGGCCGCACATCTTTATAGTAGTCAAAAAAAAGAGAAAAAATATGCATGTATTTTGCAATTTTTTCTGCCTGGCTTACATTTAGACTGGTTAACATCAGAATTATGTCCCTGGAAATGTACTTGAAAAAATTTGTTTATGTCACTTGAATTTTACTGGTAAAAGGTCACTTTAACCTGTCAAAAAAAGGTAGGAAAGACAGGTCTGGTTTGACACTTAATGGAAACTGCCACCTAACCAATATCTTTTGGCAGTATTAAATGAAAGAATGGGAAAAAGGGGTCATCAAAGAGTTACTTCTTTTGTTTTCCATTGGATTACTAAAATGTCCGAATTATCAGGAAACAAGCGTAATTGCTTTGAGACACAAACTAAGGGACATGAACTTACATTGTAAATTGATCCCTTTAAAAAATGATTTTGGAGGGAATTCTCAAAAAAGAAAAAAATGTTTTTTTTCTACACATAATGATATTCATAAAGTTCTAATTTTCAGCCCTTTAGCTCCGTCGGTGTGGCCTGCACACATGATGGATATAAAAATACATACACCTATAAATAGCTAGACAGGCAGAATCATTAAAAGATTGGAGAAACTTATGTTGACAGTTTTGGTTGATGGTTGCAATTAGTTGAACCATTAAGCCTGCTTCAGTTTAGTTTGGATGGAACTTGACTGATAAGAAAATTGTTAGTTAAATTTGGTATGATCGATATCAGAATAAAGATTATTAAAAAAATGACTATTATTATTATTATTATTATAATTATTATTATTATTATTTGCAATCTCACACCAGTTGCCTGGAGGTTACCGCTGGAGTTTGAGTAACAGCAAGTCTCTTCAAGTCTCCAGCCCTCCTCTCCTAGTACTCATAGGTCACAGTAATACTGCGATTTACAGTTTCACACCGGTTGCCCAGCGGTTATCGCTGAAGGCTGAGTGACAATAAGTCTTATTATTATTATTATTTGCATTATCACACTAGTTGCCTGATGGTCACCGCTGAAGACTGAGTAACAGCAAGTCTACTCAAGTCTTCAGCCTTCCTCTACTTACTGTCACAGTCCTGAGCCTATCCATGTATTTCTTGTACTCTCCTCAGTATTAGTGCTGTCCCCAGTAGTGATGTGGTCTGTATAATCTCAATCCTTCTACTTATCCCCTAAAATCCTCAAATTTCGTTTTAAATTCGTCCTGATGCATTTGTTTTGGGCTGCCATGATGAGCGATTCTGTTTCTCTCTTCAGGTTTCCTTTGTGTAGCCATGTCCATGATATCTCCTCTGCAACATTCGGTATCTGTCTTTTGAATTCTCTGTATAGTTTTTTCTGTTCCCATTTTTCTTTCTTTGTTTGCTGTGCTGCTACTTTTTTTGTTGTTAATGGCGCTGCTTCAGGCGCTCTTTATAATGTCTCCACTACTTGCTTGCATATACTTTTGTAGTCCTATTTTGGCCTTTTGGACACAATCTTCTATGCTGATGAGTCCTCTACCGCCTTCTTTATGTACAGTTTGTCTTTCTCATCTTTGGGATGTAAAGCCTTGTGCATTGTCATAAGGTTTCTTTTTCGCCAGTCCATTGATTGGAGTTCTTCCCTTTCCATCGAAGGAACAGTCCTGTGTATCATACCACTGATACAGCCCATGTGTTCATTCCTTTTATCAGATTCCTACGATTTAGTTTGGTCTCTAATATTTTCCCATTATTATTATTATTATTATAATAATAATAATAATAATAATAATAATAATAATAATAATAATAATAATAATAATAATAATAATGTCACTCAGCCTTCAGCAATGACCACTGGGTAACTGGTGTGAAACTGTAAACCGCAGTATTACTGTGGCCTATGAGAACTAAGAGAGAAGGGCTGGAGACTTGAGGAGACTTGCTGTCACTCAAACTCCAGCGGTAACCACCAGGCAACGGGTGTGAGATTGCAAAATAATAATAATAATAATAATAATAATAATAATAATAATAATAATGATAAAAAAAAAAATTACACTATTAGTCATTGTAGGTTTTAAATTTTGTGTGCATTTTACGTATGATGGCAATATAGTTGCTCTCTCCAAGAAGAGCATTATGCTTTATTTCTGTTATGCTAACTTCATTTGTGTAAAACAAGTTCATCACATGTTGGTCAGTGTTCCTCTCTAAATCGAGTTGGTTCATTGATATTCTGATGTAGGGACCTATCTCTCAGGACCTCAATGAATTTATGATCTGCAGTGTCTTCAGAAATTAGTGTAGGAAGTTAAGGGTCTGGGTCTCAGTTCACTCTGTTTAAATCATAGTTTATTGAGTTCATCACCCTGCTTGACTGTCTTGGTTGGGGTCCCACTTCTGTACATGCATGTTATTAGTGATTTGGAGTCCTATTATTTTAATGCACATAGCATCTATAAATTTGCGTTCTTTTATTACAAAGACATCTGTGAACGTTTTCACGGGGATTAAGTAGTTGTATACATTATATTATCTGATATCAAATAATATATATATATATATGGAAGTCTCTCCAACGTTAGCATCACTCTTAACATTGAGCTGAACATCCACTGGTATATATATATATATATATATATATATATATATATATATATATATATACAGAGAGAGAGAGAGAGAGAGAGAGAGAGAGAGAGGGAGAGAGAGAGGGGGGGCAGGCTGGCATAGATTCGTTTAGTTTATCTGGTCTATGCAGTTGCTGTTGAGTCAGGGTTTATGAACTCTTGGTTTCTTACACGCAGATTTGGGCCACAACTATGATGAACACAGAGGTTATTCAGAATGTTTTTTTAAACAGCCTGGGAAAAAGAAGGCCAGTTTAATTCAAGAAAGAAGTAAAGAACAAAAAGAAATATGTGTATATGCATTTATACATACAAATATGTCATTAAGAAAGGAATATTATCTGACAGAATGATTATGAAAAGTATTATATTTTATTGAAACTCTTATTTGAAAGAAAAGTTTTAATATAATATAATATGATTTATAATCATTCTGTTAGATCATAAATCCATTTCTTAATAACATAATTTTCTTGTTGAAAGGAACAAATGGAACAGATATAGACCGTGAATAAGCAAAATGGGAATTTGGAGTTAAAACAGTTTTTTTTTTGCCTTTGCATCACTGGCAGCTGTTTAGCTCAATGGTAAGAGAAACGCTTCATTGAAGTGACCACCCTTTCGATTGCAAGTTTGATTCATGCCGTGGCCCCATTTTCTTTGATTACTTATACTATTTACGTTGTCAAGGCCAAATAATACATTCACTGTATAATAACGGGAGTTCATTTCAAATAAGAGTTTCAAAATGATATAACACAATTTATAATCACACTCACACACACATATATATATATATATATATATATATATATATATATATATGTATATATATATATATATATATATATATATATATATATATATATATATATATATACATATACATATATATATATATATGTGTGTATATTTATATATATATATGTGTATATTTAAATATATATATATATATATATATATATATATATATGTATATATGTGTATATATATATATATATATATATATATATATATATATATGTGAATAAATGTATTTATATATACATACCCCATTCATACCCATACTATACAAAACAATAACACTCTATTCAATTATACTCCTCCATCTTGAAAATCTTGACAAAACCACCCCCATCACTCATCCTGTTTTCCCCAATATAACACAACCACATATACAAACTACCCAACCGAAATAAGGCACCTCTCAATAGATTCAGCAAAACTACCATTCCATCATTCACCTAACCTGGAACCCAATTAAGCACTCACTGAACCAAACACAAAATTAATGACCCCAACACCTAAACATAGGAACAAATGAAAAATAAAAACAACAGTTTGAAAATAAGAGAAAGAATACCCCAGAAGAATAACAGTCTAGTATATGTATACGTATAATTATATAAGTGACATTACCAGCTGGCTATTTAGCTCAGTGGTAAAAGCGACATCGTGTCAAGGTGGCCTCCTGTTGGATGTAGGTTTGATTCCTGCAGCAGCCCATTTCTGTGTAGGTCAACAGACATATTCACCATGTAAAAATGGGAAGTAGGTTCGAATACAGTTTCAAATGAAAGTAATTCACTTCTTATTATTCTGTTGGATTATATATCCATTTCTTTATAATACATACATACACACACACACACACACACTGGTGAATGAGGAGTATATGCGATAAATAAATATATCGCTTGAATTCAACCTTACTGACTGTCCAGTTCTGTGGAGTAGAGAGGGGATACCAGCCTCCTGGTCTGAAGCTAAGGTTTTGATTCTGTCTCGTGGTACTGGATGGGATAATGGATGGTCTATAGCCACACTGAAGAGTTGTAATACAACGAAACAGCTGTCTGTGGATGACACAATAATACATATATATATATATATATATATATATATATACAAACATATATATATGTATATATATATATATATATATATATACACATATGCATATATATATATATGTGTGTGTGTGTGCGTATGTGTGTGTGTATCTATATCTATATCTATCCCTCTCTCTTTCTCTCTCTCTCTCTCTCTCTCTATATATATATATATATATATATATAAAGTTGTAATATATTTGTTTCTGTGGAGTTTGAGCAGTTCTTGTCATTCTCTTAGCTACTTCAAGACTTGATAGTTCACTACTCCAATGCTGTTAATAGTTTAAATAAATGATTTCGAACCAAATGAAAATAATGTAAACTTTTTTCATTGATTTTGTGTGCTGTGGATATTTTTACCAGGGAAAAATTAATTCACAGAATAGAAAAGTCAACACTGGTACTAGAATAGTTTAGTTGGAAGTTGACTAATATTTATGGGTCAAGTGACACCTGAGGCGTTTATCCGTCACCTTCACCCTCATCCAAATAAGCCTTGTCAGAAAAACAGATGTTACAAATTGAAAAGCACACAGCGGTAACAATTAGCAAATCATTGTGAGCCTGGCAAAGTATTTGGGTAAGGCTCTGTAATTTATGAATCAAATACCAAGAAAGGTTTCGCTGACATAATTTGTAAATCTTGCTCTTCATACAGCCACTGAAATTTATGTGACAACTGTTGGCTGATCACTTGATAGTCTAGTCAAGATAGCCCGTCACTGTTTTTGTTTCATTCAAGAAAGTCAGAAGAGGTATATGTATTCACTTCGGTTTCTCTTTTTACACAATATCTCCAAGAGTTCTCAATGAATTTCAATGACATTTTCTGGAAGGGTGGCCATAGGCTAAGAGAGAATTGATTAAATTTTTGGGTGGGTCAAGAAATCTTTTACAGTTACTTCCTCTGCATCTTATCTTTATGTCTACACAATATCTCCAAAGGTTCTTGATGAATTTCAATGACATTTTATGATCAAATTTTGGGTAGGATCCAGAAATTTCTTACATTTACCTTGCCTGCATTGTAACTATTTGTGAACTGACTTTCATCCAGTCTTCAATGATAATGACATTGGCAGATGTATGGGCTCTCAGAGTGCTTTTCAGCTTATTTTGGGATTTGGTAGTCAGCAAAGAAGAACATGTAACTTTAACAGTTCAACTTTTCATTGTAGCTGCTGCTGATATTTTTAGATTGATATTCTGGGAAATTCTCATGTCTATCTTCAGAAAATTATGAATCCAACCATCTCAGCGTTCTGTTCCTTTTTTCCAGGAATCTAACCCTTTTCTAACACACATACCACAAGATAGAATAAGAATGAAGCTGCCCAAGTCCCATTCCTTATAATCCCCAAAGTTTTTTTTTCCTGAATTTTTGGAAGAAAATCATTTACTTACAAAATATATTAGGGTGTATAAACAATATTTTCTTTTTATAATCAACTTGAGAGCTCCTGCATGTTTTCGAAGCTTATGGAATGCTCTACATTTGGTATCTTTTGATGATCCAAGCTCTCCTGAAAGTTTTTTGTGCTAGTTGACGGGTTCTCCTCTACTTTGCCTTTCAAACCATCATAATCAAAAACATATGATTGCCCACTTTTGGGCTTTATTTCAAGTCACTCCCCTCAAAACACTTAAACCAGTTTTAGGCAGTTCAGTTGATTTATTCCCTTCCACTACCTGAATTCTGCAAGCAGCTTCAACGATTCTGAGGCCTAGTTTTGAAAAATGCTTCAAAAAGGTACAACTAATTGGTACTGATAATAATATTATACATGTATAATACTTATATCAATAGCAATATAGTGAAGCAATAAATATTCTCAAGATGTGTACTTGGAATAGGCTTTGGAGTGAAGGTCTGAAAAAAAATAATCCTGATGTACCATAATGATCATTTTGTTCAAAATCTGTGCAAAACTGAAATTTAGTCTCAATTTCGGGTCATATAAAATTTCTCTCTGAAATTGGTTTGACTGAAGTTTTTTTTTATTTTTATGAATTTCTGAATAAATTTTTTGTAAAATTATAATAAATTTTTCAAGATAAATGTTTAATAATTTTTCATTATAAATTTGTTATAGTCCTGGCAGAAATATCAATACCGTTTTTCGTTACTGCTGAATGAACTTCGACATGCTGACCACAATGCGTTCAAAGTCAGTATTTTAGCATTGATCAATGCAATCATTTTTGCCAATGAAAATATCCAGGATCGGATGCGGATTCGAAATGAATTCCTCGGTGAGTAATTTCATTCTCATTTCGGTATGTCAACAAGGTGGTATCACTACTTTGATATTCGACTTGTGGGATTTTGGGAAATTCCATCGTTATTGCCATATGTGTATCAGATCTTCTTGGTTAAGGGAGGAAGAAGATTTGATATGCCCAAATTTTGACATGGATTTGCCTGAAATCTAATACAGTTTTGCTCGAATTCGGGACAGGGATGCCTACTTGTGTGCCTATGGTTATTGTCATATATAAGATTCATATATTTGTATAACTCATAGTAATTTTGTTCAAGGGATTCATTATCTGTTGGGTGTGTAAGATATTTATATACATTGGATAATTGATCACTTTTGGCACAACTATTGATTTCAATTTAAAAGATAAAATTTTGACTGATGGAAAATTTACTTGAAAATTATACAGACCCTAAGAATGGGCATATTGACCAAAAGCAATATTTGTAGAGTTTACATTCAAAGAGGAACTTATGCGGAGGTATACTGAGGGAATATCCATTATATAATCCTTATATATAAAATTCAATCTTTCTCTTTCTCTCTCTTTATATATATATATATATATATATATATATATATATATATATATGTGTATATGCAATGCTCTTCCACAGGAATAGAGCATTCTGGTGGATGAGGGATTTCTGTGTAAATAGATATATCGCTTAAATAGATATATCGCTTAAATTCAACCTTACTGACTGTCCAGTTCCGTAGTCCAGAGGTAGGATATCGGCCTCCAGGTCTGAAGTGAAGGATAATGGCAAGTCTATAGCCACACTGAAGAGATGGGATAATGGAAAGTCTATAGCCACACTAAAGAGATGTAATACATTGAAACAGCTGTCCGTGGATGACACAATAATATATATATATATATATATATATATATATATATATATGTATATATATATATATATATATATGATGAAGAAATGAACACTTTTCAATGAGTGCAGTGTTACTATACTCTAATCCTAAGCAAAAGTGCCAGGGAATGATACTTTGATCTAGGGCAGAAAGTGCACAGTTAAATTAAATGTTCAAATGAAAATGGTTAGAATTTTTCCTTTGAGTAAGTTAGTAATGTAAATAAAAAAGTTTTTATGGAAAGGTTTTTTTTTTCAACATTAGTCAGCATTGTGAAATCAATTATATGATTCATTAATTATTTTTTTTCACCTGGTTGAAAATTAATGCAATCGTTCTGTATTTTCTGACTTGGGGCTCTGAGAAAAAATAGTCATACGCTATGGGCATTGTGATTGGAAATTATGGGAAACACTGCCTTAAACCATTTGATTTTTTTTACTGAATCAGATTATACTTTTTACCAAAACTTCCTTGAGAGAGAAACCTCAGTTCTCTTGCATAGAGACTAGAACTGAAATAGTATGAGTTATCAAGATTTAAGATAAAAAAACTTCTAATCCACTGATTCTGTGCATGACACAAATTTAGAAAAAAGATGAATGTGCAAAATCCTCCACTTTAATAGAGTATTAAGCTTAGAAACAAGGTTTACAAACCAGAGGTCTAGAAACAAAAGTTATCAGGATTTAAAAAAAGACCTCTTATCTGTGTTTCCTCATGCCACAAAATAAAAAAAAATGCAGATATACATAGTTATCCGGTGTAAATACAGTACATGGTCAAACTCTCTTCAATGAGCATTATGCTGTTCTGCATTTTCTTGTTCATGTTCAATTCTTCCTGATTATTGAAAAAAAAAAGACATACACATTTTGTATCATATAAGTAGATAATATCATGGAGGATTTTCCAGTCATCTTGTCTTTTCCAATTGTTGAAGATAATTACAGCCTCAATAAAGAAATTTGTACTATTTTCAGTGCTCACTCAACTCTTAAATTCATATTTTTAAAAAAAGTATATATTTCAAACCAAGGGGAATAACCTCTGATCAAAGTTACTTTTTTTACACTTTTAGATAAATTTATCTATCAGAAGAAAATTCAATTCATAAAAGAGTTTCATTTTTAGAAATTCTATTCATTGGAAAGTTTCACTATGTTTTGGAGTGACATGAAATTAAGAGTGAAATTCTCTGCACTTCTCCCTTGTTTGCTTGTTTTGCAGCACTCAACATTGAAGAAACCGTGGCTGCAGTATGTAATTCGGAAACAAATCCAGATTTCCAAATCCAATGGGAAGTGTTCCAAGATGAAATGACGGCCGACCGAGAGGCCATGGAAGAGATTAAGGAAGGCGTCATAAATGTGAACAATCATCAAGAATTGTTTCAAGCTATTTACAACCGAGTAAGTTACCATCAAATGCAAAAACATAAGCTGGTGCAGGTCCAGGGAGGATGTCCAAGAGTTTAGTCTCCACTCCCTGCTTGGGGAGGGCACTATAAGAAATTCTTTTAAAAAATCCAAAGACATTGTATTAATGAGAGGGAAAAAAAAAAAAATCCATTAATCCTAAGTTATCATAAATTAATCTTGAAAACAAAAAAAATCATTATTTTGTTCTTTCGTTTAATATAAGTAAGATGTCTTCTGTATTCGTCTTATAGATTTTTTGTTTATTGTTTCAGTGGTAGATTTCTTTAAATGATTTTTTTTTTTTCTTACCCTTTTGTCAATTCTAGAGCAAAAAAGCTATACCTCAAATGTAAATGAAAAAATAACGGATTTCCCATTACTTTCTTGTTTTTCATCTTTAATATTCATTTTCTAATCACATATTTATTTGCAAAAATAAGTTTCTCCATTTTTGTTCAAAATCTCTCCCCTCGTGGTTGAAATGTTGTGTCTGACCCTGATCAGTTGATATTATTTATTGAGATTTTATTTCCTGTACAACAATCCAACAACAAGGAACAGCATTTACTGAATAAAATCCAATCGCTGTGTATTGTATAATAATGGATACATGTTTGGTCAGGTGACTTCTATCGAATCCGAAACAAATATTCATTTACAATCCTAATCTTACATGAATGCTTTACAATGAAGTAAAAATACAATCATAAAACAAATATTTAATTTGGCATTTTTTTACCTCTGCTACCAAAATTTGATGAAGTTTTAGTATTCAATTGTGTCTGTTTATCTGTCTGTCTGTCTGTCTGTCTGTCCTCGCAATATCTACAAAGTTTCCATCACATACCATTTTAATACAAAATTTGGATGAAATTTAATGAAAATATTGCAAGTAATAATATTCAATTGATCTATATGGTATTGTTCTAAATCACCTTTATATGAAAATATTTTGTCAATGTTATTTCTAAAACATAAAGCTGATAACTGTACATATTTTATTACTCATACATAACTTATTTTTTCTTTCAAAAATTCATTTGGTCGCTAGTTGTTATTAGACTTTTTCTACAAAGCTATAAAATGAAAATGTCTACAATGAAATGAGGGGCATATGGCTGAGATTTCCCAACATATATCTTAAATAATTAGCTATCATCAAATTAAATGTTGTACTTGGTTCATTTAATCAGCTTCCTGGGTTCTTGTACTACAAGATGTAATGCTTCCTTAAAAAACTCTGGCCACTCAAGACATCTACTTCCCTCTGGTATTCAAACTGTTGAACAAGGTCAACTTATTTTCCTTTCATTTCCACTTCAGAAAACTTCTGTTCTCAACAAGTTAGAGGTCTTTCTGAGTCATGAAACCTTTTTTTCTCTCAGCTAATAGGGTGTATCAAAAGTATTTTCGTTTTTTACAGCTTTGAGAGCTACTGCATGTTTGTTGAAGCTCATGTAATGCTCTGATGATCCAAGCTCTTTTGGAAATTTTTGAGTGTTGCAGTTCGGATTTTCTTGTATTGCAAACCATCATAATCAAAAACTGATTGTCACTCACGTCTGGGCTTTATTTAAAGGGATGAGTCACAATCCTTAAAAAGCTTAAACCAGTTTTTGGTAAAATGCTCAGATATCGTTTCATTTCCTTCCACTCCTGAATTCTGTGAGCAGCTTCAGTGGCTTTGAGACCCAGTTCAGAATAATGCCTGATAATTGCCAGAATCTCAGTAATTGTATCTGTCAGGGTAATATATAAAACAGAGGGCACTGTTGATTTGTATTGATAATGATATTATATATTTGAATGAATGTTCCAGCTTTGTAAAGGAAGATTTTCAGAGGGTTTTTCCATGACTATAGAAACCTTTATTAGTAGGGCATGAAAAAAAGATTGCTCTCTGGTCAGCATGATGGAGTTTCAAGGTAAGGTATAATGTGTATGCAACTGATTCCACCCTCTGAACCAATGATTTGCATGCTATGGTTCACCAAGGAGGCACAGAGAGCATCAGGGCCTCTAGGTTGTAGATTAGACAGGAGTTTCTTTCTCGTGACAGATGCCTGAGAAAGCTATGGCTATCTGCTGCCCCTTTGTGGGGGATGTTCTGACAGTACGGTTGCCTGTACAGATGGATATATACATATAGTAATGATAATTATGATAACATAGTCGAGTCATAGATAGTCTTCAGATTTGTACCTGAACTAAGCTTTTGAGTAAAGGTCGTTAAAAATGAAAATACTATTGATAAATCTTTGCTCATCAAGCAATAGCAAATCATAAACCACTTGAGGAATATATCAAGGAATAGTGTTGTACAAAAAAAATTTCATGAGATTGTGCTGAAAACTTGTTCAAAATGCTCCTCATGATCAACAGCAAAACAGAGAGGGCAGATCGGTGGGAGTTCATTATAATGAAATGTTAACTGCTTAAGTAAGCATATAAATTTAGTTAGAGGTCAGCAAATTAATATCTTTTGTGCATTTGAAGCAATGGTGGATTAACCATTTGACTGAGTAGGTTTAAGTCTAAGGGCCTGGCAAGGATATGGGAGGAATTGAGAGTTCTAAAAAATGTTCTTAATGAGTTTACACGTGAATATTTTGGATGATATTTCAACACTTTTGCATATATTCTTTCATATTTGAAATGTTAATGATACTATTTTGTTTTTTTAAAAGTAAAATGAATGAATAAAATGGTTGTAATCAATTTATATAACTTTATGATTTTATACATGTGGGACATCATGCATAGTACAGTATAAGTTATTTAATAAGATATTTAACATGATGTCACAATCCTATTTGATGAAGGATGGGGGAGATCAGTGGGTGCCTGGGTAGTAGATAATCAATCACAAAGTTTAAGATGAAACCCAAACAAGTTCTGAAATTAGGAACCATGAACCGCGTATCAAAACTGTCCCCTGGTTTTTTCAGTTCTTAAATGGTTCTGTCTACCTGGTTGGCTATCCATCTATGCACATGTCATATGTACAGGCCACACTAATGGAATTAGAGAGCTGAGAATTTCAACTTTAACTCCCCTTGACATCTTTATTTTATGAGAATTCCGAGTTTTTAGTAATCACTGCCCAATAATTTAATTGATCATCCCCCACCACAGCATGCTGGTCACGTGACAGTGTATTGAGTGACTAAACATTCCTATCATTTTTTTTTTCTCCTAGGTGCGTGATTCTCCGATTTCTGCAGCTTTTCTTTCCATCCTGCAGAGCATGTTCCAGATTAATGCGAGTATGACTCAAAGGTAAATCGATTTTCTATTTTTTCTGTTTTCCTCTTCTACTTTGCCTCATTCGAAAATGGTTTCATATTTTGAACAGTGGATTAGAAATTACAATATTGGATTATGAAAATGTCTGTCCAAGCAAAACCTCCAAAAGTTCTCAATTAATTTCAATGACATTTTGCGGAAGGGTGGTGATGGACTGAGGAAGAAGTGATTGAATTTTGGAGTGGATCCAGGTATTTTTTTTTTTTTCACAGATAATTCCCGCGCATTGCATCTATATGTCTGTTCACACAATACCTCCAAAAGTAATGGTTGGAATTCATTGAAATCTAAGGAGGATTTGATTAGATTTGGGGATGAATCCAGGAACCTTTTTGCACATACATCCCCTGCATGGTAGCTATATATAAACAGATTTTCATTTTGTTTTTCGGGACAATGATTTTGGCTGAGGCATGTAACCTTTGAGTGCTTTCTAGTGCTTTCTGTATTCATCTGAACAAGTTAGAGGTCTTTCTGAGTCATGAAACCTTTTTTTTTTCTCAGCTAATAGGGTGAATCAAAAGTATTTTCGTTTTTGACAGCTTTGTGTTGCAATTCGGATTCTCTTGTATTGCGAACCATCATAATCAAAAATTGATAGTCACCCATGTCTGGGCTTTATTTAAAGGGATGAGTCACAATCCTTAAAACGCTTAAACCAGTTTTTCATTTGAGAAATATGTATTCTACCTAAAGACTTTATTAGACACAAAAGTGGACATCAGTGATAAAAACTTCTGAGAAAAATTGTCAATCAGTTTCATTGTTTACCAGTCATTCAAAGAATATTGTATGAATCGAGGGCAAAAATAGTTTCATTTGTGTACAGCTGTTCCCCCCCCCCCCATGCTTTGGTTGCCCTACTTTCAATTGGCAGGGGCTCTGATTTATGAAAACAGCTGTTGCTTTATTTACCTCTGCCAACAAAGTTGGAAGCGGTATATGGATTGAATCTTGGTTGGCTGTCTGTCCGTCAATGTGTCTGTCTGTAAGTGTGTCAACATAAGGAAATTTTTTTTAATAGTTATGTTCCCTGCATCATAACTATATGTCCACGCAATATCTTCAAAAGTTCTCAATGAATTTCACTGATGTTTTCGTGGAAGGGTGGGCCATGGGCTCAAGGAAGACGGGATTAAATCTTGGGGCGGATCTTGGAATCTTTTACTGCTAACTTCTCTGCTTCATAGCTATATATGGACTGATTTTCATTCAATTTTAAGTGACTGTGGTGTTGGCAGATGTGTTTTCACTCTGAGTTGAGTGCTTTCTCGTTTCAAGTGAATGTTCCAAGAGAATCCTGTTTGTGAACTAAAAACAAAAATTATTTTTCTCTGGATCAATTTCATTTCAAATCTCTAATTAGAGACGTAGCTGCAGGAGGGAGGAAGATAGAGTTTAAAAATACCCACCTGTACCCCCAATGAATCATAAATAGTAGTTCACCTACTGCATTTCTACTGACATGATGCAATAACAAGGATCCTTTTGTATTTACATGAATGGCATAAATTATCATTCAGCCTCTTCAAAAGTTTTACACCAATTAAATGATAGTGCATATCTATTTATTACAAATTTTTTCTTTTTCATTAAATCTTGCTGAATGTTTGAGTGGGCCTCTCAAGGAGCCAAGCCCCCTGGGCTACCAAATATCTGGCTATCTCTAGCTATGCCACTAGCTTTAACGATGCATATTGTTTTGGCTTTTATTCAGTGAACCAATATGGAACATGCTTGAAAGAGAAGTTCGTAATCTGCTTAATACCGAGATGTCTCTGCCGAGCAGCCTAAACTCCAGTCGACGTTCAAGTGCTACCTCAACTATATCGAATGCAGTTTCTCTGATTTTACGTTCAACTGTACAACATGAGGATAAAGAAATACAGACGGAGGCTGTAAAGGACATTGAGCTTCTTGCCAGGCTTCAGAAAAAAATGGAATCTCTTCGGGAAAAACCTGGGCTGACTGAACCAAACACCTCAAATCTACTAAATGAAGACGGTGAAGAATCATCATCGGGGCTCAGCATTGCCGAAAGGGGGAATCAGATAACGACCAAAATACCTGCTCGACCATCACAACCACCACCACCAGTTCCACCATCTCTTCACTCTAACCCTAATCCTCCGCCAGTGCCTCCCCCTCCGCCGCCACCACTTCCCCCATTTCTCCAGTCACACCCAACTCCTCCGTCAGTACCTCCACCTCCTCCGCCGCCACTTCCCCCATTTCTCCAGTCACACCCAAGTCCTCCGTCAGTGCCTCCCCCTCCTCCACCACCACCACTTCCCCCATTTCTCCAGTCACACCCAACTCCTCCGTCAGTGCCTCCCCCTCCTCCTCCTCCTCCTCTGACTCCTTCTTTATCCTCCTCTACACTCAGTCCACAACATCCACCACCACCACCCCCGCCACCACCACCAATCCCGCCACCCCCGCCACCACCCCCATCCATCACTGTAACAAGCTCAGGACCACCAGTACCTCCTCAATTACCAAGCAATCCTGGCCAGTCCATTCTGCGGGCACCTCAGCCATTCTTTCCGCAAATTGCCATACCGGAACCTGAATGCAAAATGCGACCATTTTCCTGGAACAAAGTCCAACCTACAACAGTTTCAGGTGAGAACTATCTTTTTAAAACTTATTCCTGTTGACTCTTTGTGGAACAGAGACCACACTAAAGTTTCAGTCCTGAGTTGCCATTCGGCATTTTTCGAACCAAAGTTGTGCACAATTGGTATTGAACAAAGCTATTTAGTTCCTAAAATGAAAATTCAGTGCTGAAGGAAAATTTACAAAAGAAAACAATCTCTTTCACACAAATGAAATACACATGAACAATACATAAAAAAATGTATATTAATTGATTTGTCCTTCAAGCTCAGCCTGATGGTGGATTTTTGATTCATTTGATTATTTTGGTACTGAAGCTAATTAATTTAGCCCCAAGACGATACAAATTTGATCTTGTACGGCAGAAGATATCTGATAACCTTGTTTCTGTAGCAAGTACGTTTTATTGGGGGAAGCTACTAGTCACATGTTTAAGATGGGTTGCCTTACAGGACTGAAGGCTTCAACTGCCCTCTTATTTACCTAAAGCTGGTGAGAAAAGTGAATTTATGACTTTCCCAAGGACATAAGTATAAAGTGAATCTAAACTGCATCAGTCAAAACTCCAATCCAGTCCATTGATTCCATTTTCTGTGCTAGAAACCTCTATGCCACAATATAATTGGAAATGATTCCTTGCAAATAATCTCTTATAATTCAGCAGATTTCTATTATGTTAATCCTGGTAGAATATCATCTTTATTTCTTTTTCCTGGCATCCTTTTGATTGATACAATCTTCAGTCATCATCGGGTGTCTTTTACTTGTGATTACTTTCTGAGGATTTTTGAACAATAGAAACCCTTTATTTTTTGTGTATGTAATATCCTGATTTTTCTTTGTAAAATGAATTCTGATAAAAGGATAATTTTCCTCACTCTAAACTCATCATCAGAGTTGAGAGTAGCCTGCTAGGCCTCCTGGGCATTCATGAGTCTATGTCTGGTTGTGATTGTATCGAAATTTGATCATATCACTAATTTCGAAGCATGGCCTATTGGTATCATTAGATTTGGTTGTAAACAAATGCACGTGCTTGGTTGGCCAGATTTGGCTGGTTCATCTGAAAAGGGTTACTTAAGGCTGAAATACTGTGATTAAGAAAACCTATTATGCTTGGCTGGAGAATTTAGTGAGTCAATAAAAATTACAGTCAGCAAAGCAAATAAACAAGTCTTTTTTGATGCATCAAGTTAATGCAAAAAACCTCAGCATTTTTCAACAAAAGCTTTCATTCATATAAATTCATAGCATCAGTATTCAATCATCAAAATATTTCCCTGACTTTCAACTAAATTTTGTATTCCATCATTAAAGTACAATTCCAGTTTACTTTCAATCAATTACGACAGGAATTTATAAATATATCTTGAACTTGCTGGAACCACTTACCAGACAAGTGTGTTGCACAGAGTGAAACACAAAAATCTGAAAGTGACAGGTCTGGAGAATATGTCACATCCGGAAAAACCTTTTCGTCCTAAC
The DNA here is from genome assembly GCA_963457665.1 of Thysanoteuthis rhombus. Taxonomy (NCBI): domain Eukaryota; kingdom Metazoa; phylum Mollusca; class Cephalopoda; order Oegopsida; family Thysanoteuthidae; genus Thysanoteuthis; species Thysanoteuthis major. The sequence continues at coordinate 25,581,149 of OY735200.1, forward strand.
TACATGATAGTTTGCTGTGTCACAAAAAAAGCATGAGGATTGGTATTGTCATTCAACAAAATCACCAGTCAATTTCCTTGACCAGAAAAATGTGATTTCTCTCCCAATGTATAATTCAAATGAACTAGTTGCTCACTGTAGCATTTCACAGTCTAGGTTCCAGCAATTTTCGATAAGTATTCCTTACGAATCCTACCAAACATAGAGCAGTGTTTGTTTTTTGATAGATTTCATTTAGGTTGAGATGTTAAGGACTGTCCAGGATTCCCTTTTTTTTAAATTCTTAAAATGAATCCATATTTTGTTGCCAGTGACCTGCTTCTCTACAAGTGCTTAAATGCTGACTGATGTTCGTTTCTATAAGTTCATGTGGAAGCAATTTTTCCTAGCAACTTTTCAAGTTTCAGAATTTTCCCTAAGGCTTGTAAGAGACTTACCATTGTTGACTGCAATGAATAGCCAAGTAAACTTCAAAGATGCTCCTTAGATTTCCTAAGAATTGTGCAAAAGATAGTACTGGAAACTTTTATATCAACCTAATTGTTACAGTACAATTTACATTAAATTGTTGTTTATCTACATGCATATTAACCAATTATTTCTTTGTCAACAACAGTTCTTGTTCGTTCTTCTCCCTCTTTCTTCGTCATTGTAACATCTACACATTCTTCTCATTTAGGTTGTATATATTTTTAGATGAAGTCAAGAAAAGTAGTGCAATCTGATATGATGTTTTTTTAACGCATTTGCAAACAAATCAATAAGTTAGACCACTTGTCACTCTCCATTTTAAAAATTACAAATGGAGGGACATGTTGCCTGTTATTGTACAGATTTATAGATTGAATGCTTGATATCATTTTCACTTGATGTACTTGAGTATCACTCATTCTGATTTAAGTTGGTTTCTGCCATTTTGAAACTTTATTGTAGCTGTTAGTGTGTGGAATAATGTCCTGAAAATGAAGGATCCGTTTGATATGGAATACAAAAAATTGGAAGAATTATTTGGCCAAAAGGACGGCACTGTGGTTGAAAAAGAGAAAAGTCCAATTCGAACGGCAGCTTCCTCTGAGGTCAGTAATTACAGCTTATCTACTATAATGAAACGCTTACTGTATGTGTATATTTTCCTGTCTGTTACAATTTTCTATGTCACCACACAATGTCTTAGTAAAATTAGAATTTCATTTTTCGTCAAAACTTGATGATACAAAATGCCATAATTATTCAATTGTGAATTGAATGTTTTTTGTTAAACTTTTGGAGCGAAACATTTTTTTTTATCTGAGAAAGTGACATACGCGTACCTATCTATCGATCTATCTATCTATATAAATTACGTATACTAGTAGAGATACCCGAAGTTGCCCAGCAAAAACAGGAACTCAAATTCAATTACACAGTGAAATATTTTTTGATTCTCTTTTACCCAACACATCTCAACAGATGCGAAAAGTATTATTTTCATAGAGTTGTAGATCTTTACTTCCAATATTTACTGTTTACTGATTGTCGTAGATTGATGGCCTTACTGAAGTTGTGTTCAAAAAAATCAATGAAAAAATTAAGATGAACCTATATAGTAGTCAAAGATTAATAATAATGGTTTACAATATTTCAACATCACCAAAATAAAAGAATATTAACTTTCAAGTTTATCTTGGAAAATGACCTTGATTTATCTTCACCCCTGCACCACGTTGCTATCACCATGAACTGAAATACATAGAATTTTTATCAATAAGAAAACAGAAGGGGTAGTGAGGAGCTTCCATTCACTATGAAATGAATTACGTTAGATTTTTGTCAATGAGAAGGGGTAAAGGGAGGAACGAAAACTTCCGTAGACTTAGTAGCAGTAAAATTAATACGGTTAAGCGATATCCGACCAAAAACACCAGTATTATTTAGGAATTGATTTTATGGCAAGGAATATGTGTATTATTCGTAAGGAAAATAAGTGACGAAAATCCTGGTATACAAATAATTTTTTCTGGTGTTTAGAACTGAGGATTAGCCAGAGAGTTTTGCGGGGAAGAGGCACGAACAAACAATAGGCTTTATACATATATATATATATATATATATATATATATATATATATATTGTACATGAGTGTGTATCAATTTTCAATTTTTATATAAAAAATGGTGACGATAAGGTATCTCTATGTGCTGGACTCTTTCAAAATCGTTTTGATACATGTGCCTTCGGTTTAATATTCTATAAGTATTGAATATAAACAAGAAAAAGCTCTGTCAGATAATGTTTTTGATATTTTATAAGTACAATGCAATAACAAAATTTCTTGAATATCGCCGTCATTTCGATAACAAGCATGAATTAGTCTCTTATTAAATAACTAGTTTACCCATGCTATTAAAAAGTAACTGCAATATACGAGGCCTGACCATAAATAAACCAAACTTTTGAAACTGCGTGCTCTGACTGAAATATTACGTTGCGATGATCTTGACCTTTTCCATAAAAATGCGTCACGCCACATTGTTTAGTTTTCGAACTACACGTGCCATAGGGAAAATGTATCTAGTGCACTTGGTCTTTTTATCAAGTTAAAGAATGTAGGTTTTAGAAGTGCTGTGATTCATGGAAATCGTCGTCTGACTGCGCATGAAATTTCCACAGAGTGAGGAACCTGTAAAAGTACGTGTAACATGATTTTTAAAGGAAATCTTGTAGTGCATCGTGTTGCATTTTATTCATTTATCTGTAGACGTGGTACAAATTTCGTGGCAACACGATGCATTATCAGTTTTCCTTTTAAAATGATGTGGCACGAATTCTTCTGAAAATCGCCAGGCGACGATTTCCATGAATCACAGCTCACACTTTTTTTTTATAATGTGATCTTCTTCTGTTGACGTAGAATATCGTCCAGATTTGACATCGTTTTTGGCGAATGTTCTTCCCGATTTGAAATGCTCATAACACAAGGCATTGCTAACGGCTCCAACAATCCCCCCACAGGCGTGTTGCAACGATAGGAAAGTCTACTAAAAAGTGTTTCCTAATTTTACACAAACATATCACTCTTCAAAACCTTGAAAAAAAAAAGATAAGAAAAAAGACCACGGGCGCTGGACACACGTTCCCTTTCACACGTGTAATTCAATAACTAAACAGCGTGGCTTTACGCAATTTTTTAAAAACAAAAGATCTAGGTCACTAATACAAATGTTTATATTAAAGGACACTAAAACATCAAATTGGCACACCGTCACCAGAGTTCGTTATCTTTATGGACAGACCCGGTATAGGTTATTCTGGCTTGCGCTGCATCATCTCATATATGTTGTTCCTGTAGTGCAGCATCCAGCAGTATCTTTTATGATTCCTATCCATTACCTGGGAACTAAAATAATCAGAAAGCTAAAAATAATTTAAGACGTAAACACCTTTGTTTGTATAAATATTTAAAAGCATCACACACAAATTAGTGTATCTGTCTATCACTCTATATAAAGCACCTAAAAAATGGTACAGTTCAACAAAATTTGGCACACACACACACATACATATATATATGTGTGTGTATATATATATATGTGCGCGTGTGTGTGTGCGTATATGTGTGTGTGTGTGTGTGTGTGTAATGTCGGTTTCTCAGATAAAAATGTACTAAACCCCAGAATTGACAAATGATATTCTATCCACGATTGTATAATTATAAAGTTTTATTTCATCATACGTAAAATTAATTTTTTGCGTCATCAAAACGGTCCACAACATAGAGATTGGTATCTCGAACATCTCTGTGTAGTGAACTCTTTAGTGACGTACAGAAGTATTGCATACACACACACACACACACACACACACACACACACACACACACACTATATATATATATATATATATATATATATATATTACAATGCTCTTCCAACATGGAATGGAGCACTCTAGTAGATGATGAATATATGCGATAAATAAATATATCGCTTAAATTCAACCACTGTTCGTCCAGGTTCGTGGATTAGAGGGAGGATACCAGCCTCCGGGTCTGAAGCTAAGGTTTCAATCCTGCCTCATGATACTGGATGGGATAATGGATAGTCTATAGCCACACTGAAGAGTTGTTGTATTACAACTGTCTGTGGATGACACACACACACACACACACACATATATATATATATATATATATATATATATATATATATATATATATATATATATATATATATATTGTATAGATAAGACACGGCATTTTATATATGTAGATTTCACATTGTACATTTACCTAATCATTCTTTGTTTTAAATTCTTTCTCTTGTTGGCTGTCAGATTACTTTGATTGATGCAAAAAAGAGCATGAACTTGAATATCTTCCTAAAACAATTCCGTCGAAGTAACGAAGAAATAATAAAAATGATTAAGGAAGGAGATGTCCGGGCATTTGGAGTGGAGAAATTGAAAGGGTTAATAAAGTTACTCCCCCAACAAGATGAGGTCAGTTGTTTTTTTTTTGTCTTTTTGTCTTTTACTATCAATTTTTTTTTCGTCATTTAAAAAAAGCATAAAGAAAATTTTCCTTGAAAAATCTATCATTACAATCGGGGGTTCAGTTTCTTTACAAATACCAGGCAATATGATGTACATAAGTTTTATTTTTTCATTCCATCTTCTATATTATAATAAGCAACGTGTCCGTCCGTCTGGCACTCTTAAAAGGTCTACATTATAAGAAGCAATGTATCCGTCTCTCTGTCCGTCTATCATACTTTAGGGGAGGGTGTCTGAGGATAGAATTGCAATACAATGATTGCAAGAGAGGATGGGGAGAGGGAGAGAACGAGATAGCGAATATGTTTATGTTCTACCTTCTACCCTTTTGCATATCCCTGTTCTCTCTCTCTCTCTTTTCCTGCCCTTTTTATGGTCTTTGAGTTGCGATTTCATTCTCTGAACCTCTTCTCCACCTCTAACACTTTCAACATGAAATTTTTATTTCTGAAGTGTGACTGACGGATGGACGTGTTACATATTATGATATACGTTTCTTTGGTTTTTGAATCAAATCCTGGTTTATCAACAGAACAAAAAATCCTTATTTTTTTCCTTTCAAAATAAATAAATGATTTTTTTTCTAGATGTGCTAGTATCTGTTGTACCGATTACTGACATTGACTAATTGACTGACTGATTAGCTGACAGATCGAAACATTTCCACCACCTCTTGTTTCCTCTTTCTCTTAAATATGTTATGAAGTGTAAGGGAAAAAACTCGTAGTAAATGCGTTTTCTAGAGTAACTTCCCTTACTAGAGCTGCTCACAATAGAACTAGCGCATCTATGTTCTGATTTTCAAGCTTGTTTTAACATGATTTTTTTACTCTTAGTTTCACAATCGGTCAACCTTGGGTTGGTTTCAAGATCCTATGAATCGCTACCATTTGTGACGTTTCATATCTTTTTCAGATTGATTTGATTGAGAATTTTGACGGCAATGTTGAGAAGTTGGGAACGGCAGAGAAATTCTACCGTCTTTTAGTACAGCTTCCAGCTTTCCGTTGCCGGCTTGAAGCGATGTTACTCGTTGGTGATTTCAATTCTCAGCTCGCCATGATACGTCCAAACATCCATCTTTTAAACACCATCTGTGGTCGACTGACAGACAACGCTTCTCTCATGAAGTTCCTGCAACTTATCTTGCACACAGGAAATTTTCTAAACAAAGTAATCATGTTTTTCTATGATTTATTGGTTCATCTTACAACCTTCTTTGATTATGATTAGTAACCATTTTATTTTTAACATTTTATAAAATAAAAAATGTGAAAATTCTTTTGTATCTATTATTGTGTTTACAATAACTTCCGTTCATACTAATTCGTACATTGGATACATAAACAGAATATGTATTTTTTTTTTGAATATGTAATAATCTTAAAGGAGAATGATATAAAAAATATTATTTAAAAGTTATAGCATACATAACTCATCCATAAAAGATGAAATGTCCCTGTGGGTCGGATTTGGCCCGTAGGATTTGCTGACTACTTTTAGTTTAATAAGCCATTCGGGAAAGCTTCTCAGCCCAAATGAAATTCTTTGAATTGATTTTTATAATTTTCATTCCAGGGAACTTCCTCTGGGAATGCAGTTGGTTTTCGTATCAATTCCTTGAATAAATTGGTAATGATTCGATCCAATGTTGCACGTCTGTCTTTGCTTCATTATCTTGTGGAGCACGCGGAGACCGAGGATAAAGATGCTTTGAAGTTTGTCGATGAACTTCTGGAACCTTTGCAAAAGGCTGTTAGGTGAGTATCTGTGCAGACATGGCTGGCCCTTCTGAACCTTGAAGTATAGTATTATCGTATTTATTCATGTTTTACGATGAGTAAAATAAATACATAGATATAAAACGTTTATTATGATAAAAGGTGAAAGAACGCAGTTTCAACACAATATCAGAGTATCAGATCATAATTAGAGCCGATTGTGTGTACAAGAGGCAACTTTCACTCAACAGAAATAAAATTAAAAAAAATTAGCAAACAACAATCTCTCGATTTTGCAAGTCTCAAGTTAATTTTTTTCAATTATTCATAGTAATTATTTCATACTTTCTACTTGTACATGATAATAAATGTGTAAGAATCCGTGTTAATCCTGGTTACATCAGATTACGCTAACTTTCACTTAACCGGATTACAGGTTTGTCTAGTATATGATATTTTAAAGAAATGGTATGGATATCTCATAGGAATTGTATCATAGGACATAAGTTTATTATCTATCATTTAAAGAGAGAAAATATAGTATTTCTAACTGTGAATTTCAGGATAAGTTTGGAAAACATGAAATCTGAGTTTAAGCAGTTGAAAACCAACGTTGCCCGTGTCCATAGACAATTGGAAGAAGTTGGACCGGAAGTTGCTGATCAGTTTAAAGATTTCTTGGAGGTTTGTGATTTTTTTTTATATCAATGATTTAAAACATAAATACAAACATGTATGGTGAGGAGGGGGTTAAGGGGTTCGGACCCGCCTCTGTTCGGGAAAACCACGATCAATTTTTGTTAAATATCTTGATAACTTTTATGAATAAAATCTCAAATTCTCCTTCGTAATCATAAATTAACTTTAAATACAAAAATATTTTGTTTTTTATCTAATATGTAATATGTCTTCTGTCTTATTCTTTATGTAGTTTTTGTTTATTGGTTCTGTGGTAAATTACTTCGATTAACATTTTTTTTAATTTACACTTTTGTCCATTCTAGTGCTAAATAGCTACGACTCTAATGTAAGTGAAAAATTCTGGATCACATATTACTTCCTTGATTTTATTCTTTGAAATTTGTTTCTTGTTTTCACATACTTATTTGTAACAAATATTTTCCCCACTTGGCTCGAAATCCTTGGAACTTCCCCCCTATTCAAAATCCTGTATACACCTCTAGATTTCGTTTCCCTTGCACAAGTTCATAATTATTTCATTAACACTTGAATTCAATTCCTAAAAAAAAACCCAACCTTTTTTTCTTGAAGGATGCTGAGGCCGACTTGGAAGAAGTTCAAGAGACTATTGACCGTCTTGATGCACGTTTGAAACGCCTGGCACTACATTATTGTGAGAATGAACGCACGTTCAAACCCTCAGAGTTTTTAGAGTCTTTCCGAGATTTTTGTGAAAAAGTCAAAAATTGTCAGCAGGTAAAAACATTTATTCATTCAGCACCTCTAACATTGATGCGTTGAAATGTTTCTCTGGTAGAGTTTCAACAATTTTTCATACATATATACTTCGATACCAACAAAATTACTGGTAAATACACGGTGTCCCTAAAATAAACTTAGACCCTTTGCGTTTTTTGTCTCTATAGTTTGGGTTCTTTTCTATCATCTCCAACAGAGATAAACCTTCGTTCAACATTTTTTTTTCTCTTGCTTTGCATATATATATATATATATATATATATATATATATATATATATATATATATATATATATATATATATATATATATATATACATTGGAGTAGAACATCTATCTGAGAAAACGACACACACACACACACACACGCATTTTGTAAAATATATTGGAAAGTATGTTCTTTAATAAATTCCTTCGTACATAACACAACAAATTTTTAAAAAAAGTTTATTTACGCCGAGAGCTTATTCTTTAATTACTATCTGCACTGTTAACAGAATGTTGTAGAATCACGACCGGGTTAAGTTAAGATGTGACTTCAAAAAGTTTAACGTTGATTAGATTATGTTGTTTACAGTTTTTTTAATGGAAAATATGTATAAATAACATTATCAAATAACATTCAGTCATTCCACAATAAGTACCAACAGGTGTAAATATGAATAGAGATTTAAGAAAAAAAAATCCCTAGTTACGTTACCTCAATATTTCCCCAAACACCCAATAATCTTTACTCGTGTTTAACTGTGTTTAGACATAAAATCAAAACTTGTTATTTCTCCTGGATTAAATCCACGTACATTATTTCGAAACCCGGAAGTCTTATTATTTGTTTTGGCAAATGAATTAAAACCATGAACAATTATTTCTCAACTTGGTCAACCGATGTGAACTTTAATCAAAGACATAAGATATATTTCCTACATAACTCTCTGCTACCATCCATGGAATTATATCCTGCTGGACCCCTAATAACATTGGAAAGTGGAAGCAGACGCCCATGCTATGGAATGATATATTTTTTTCATCTTTTCCAATGACCGTATTCATGCATGAATTTAAAACTTGATATTCCCGACTGAATCTGACTTTCATTTCGACGAAGTCTGAGTGATATTGACTAAAATGGAAAAATTGCAAAAATAGTAAACACAATTTGATCCAAGTTTTCTAGGGCAATGATCGCCTGATCACACTAATAGGTTGGATTACACGTAGAGACACGTCAGCATTTTCGCTATCGTGTTGGGTCCCGTGTGTTAAAATATTGGAGACATCTTTTGTTCTGAATTCTTCATGCTCTGTTCTCAATAACCATTTTATCATGTCACGCAACGGAACTATATTTCACAAATGAAATAATCGACGATAGACAAAACTAATGTTCTAAATATCATAATCTTATTTGAGGAATTTTGGATCGGAAAATTTTTGCGTAAACCGTCTTCGATTAGTACTGTACTGTTTCAGTGAAGCCAATTTAGGTTTTTTGGTCCCCCTTTTTTTTGCTGTTTAGCCTCGATTCCGATTTTTGCTTCTAGCTCCAAATCTAACTCTTAGTAAAATGATTTTAGCTAATTTTTGTATTTTTTCCCTTTCTTTTTTATAGCCGGAATTTTTTTCCCTTTCTTTTTTATTGCCGGAATCAGTTAAATCTAATTACTATTCTCTCATTTTGTTCCTTAAAATTGATCGCAGAGACTTATATCTATTTATAGTTTTAAAGAAACTTTTGTGCTCCTCCATCACTTATTCATTCAAACTATCATTTAAAAATTGTACGTCAAAAGTAAAACTTAAAACGCGAAGAGAACCACTCTATCTGATAAATCTTGTAACGGTATAATTTGTCTTAGTGGTATTATTAATATCTGACTCAATTTAAACGACTAAACAGTTAAAACATAGGCCTCGGCGAAATGCAATGGAAGTAAAGATATTCTATCGCTAGTCAAGCTGTTGATGCTGCTGCTACTGCTGATGGTGTGAGATGTAGAAAGGAGACGAGGAAAGAAGAATGAACTTAACATAAGATAGCATCAAGAATTGAGCTAGAATTTTGGCACCCTTTCTCAGCTAGAATTTTGGCACCCTTTCTCAGCTAGAATTTTGGCACCCTTTCTCAACTTAGTATTGGTGGTGTCGGTGTTAGAAAATCCGACTACTAACAAACAGATCGCACGTTTAAATCCTAGAACGGTTTAAATATTTATGTTTCTATTTCGTCGATGTGCTCGCAAACACCCATATGTATGCGCGTCGCTTCACTTTCTTTTCTCTCTCTCTGTAAACAGATGAATGACACTTTTTATATACTGTCGTGACTCTTGTAACAGGATTCAACATTTAATAGAAAATCATTGTTTCCACTAAAATAAGTAATAAGACTGAAGATTTTTTTGCAGAGGTAATTCTTCATTGGATACGAGGAAGTAATGCTGTTCTCTTTATCTTTCAGGAAAATGCAGCACGACATCAAATGGCCCAGAAAGCTGAACAACGTAAAAAAGCCCAAGCGGAAATTGTTGAGCGGAGAAAAGGTAAACTACTAATAAAATTTGATTCGAAAATTTCCGTATTGGGTAGACCAGGACTAGTTAGTCACTTTTTTGCATTCAAAATCTAAATAAAGAATAGAGAATATTCTAAAAGCCGGCCCCTCATTTTCAATAAGTAGAACATGATTCTCAGGAACGCTGAAGAGTGTAGTTTTAGTATCTAATTTGTTTCAGCCACCGTCTCGACAAAAGAAACATTCAGTAATGATGTTAACAGAATGATCTTTGTACAGGGTATAATGATGATCAATTCAATCCTTCAATAGGCACAGTAAAGTTTAAAAGAATAAATGGAAGTGTTTTACTACACCCCTTCAGACTATCCCTCGAGATTAACTGATATGCATAATTTCCTTGTGACCAAGATATGTGATCAAACAAACTTGACCAGGAAAAAAAACATTTTGACAATAATCTGGCTACGAACGTATGACTAAGAAAATAAAATGAGAACCAGAAAACTTTATTACAGTTCATTGGAACACTACCTTTAATTATCAGTAAATGGAATAAAACAGAGGCGCATATTTGGTAGTACTGGACTAGAACAAACAGGGACCAACCTTCCTCATGAAAAAGGGATTAACTTTTCCCAACACAGACATATTTATTGGGGATGGGGGTGTAGTTGCCGGACAGAGCAAAAGTGCCCCTCCCCCAACGATACCTTTCGTAAAGAGCTTTGTTTACTGTCCTACACGTCTGGCTGATAATTTTCACTAGCTATGAAACCTGATCCGAACAAATCTTCAACAAGTTCACTTTTGATGATCAAAATCATTAGCACTCGACTCACTAGTCTGTAACACGTACGCACCAGATTCTAGGTGATCATGTGACATAGAAACGTGACCAATATGACTGAAAACCATTTAGGTTCCAAATAAATGCCTTCGGTTTGACTCACTCTGGGGTTCAAATAATCCTGATCTCCCCATTATCGCATTAAAAGGTCAACCTTTTGATTTTAGGTCCAAAATTATTTATTAATAACACACCTTGTATATATTTATACTCCAGTTTTTCACCCTAAGCCAATAACAAATTAAGCACCGTATGAATAATAGAAAATTTCCTGCTGTTTGAAACGATTACTTTTAAAAAAATCTCAGGTAATGTATTTGGGTATGCCTCTTCAAAAGGTACATCTGGTTCCATGAAAATCTCCTAGGTGTTTCGACTTGAAATGACGAGACGCTATTCTTTATTTATTTATTTATGATGTCGTTAATAGTAACAATCAAAACAGAAATAAAAAATACGATTTAATTTTGTTGTATTGAAAAATTCGAAAAAGAACGACTGATTCTTTCTCTCTTTCCCCTCCCCCCTTCTCTCGCTCGATTCTATTCCGAAAGCTCTTCGAAATGATTAGAGACGCACATTCAAAGAAAAAGGCAATTTTTATCGAGCTTCTCCATGTATCGATAATCGCTGACCCTAACGACTTCAAACTTGACAATGACCAATATGGACCAGCATATCTAGTGAATATCAACTTCGTACAATGGTCAGTTGTAGAGTTATCTCAGGGAATACACACGGAGATTTCTCAAATTATACTACTAGACTAGGGTATGCCCGCTCAAAAGATACATGTTCAGAAGGGGCTGGACTTCATGGTGTGTGAAGTAGCCGCCATAATGGTCGTGTAAAATAATTCTCTGCTTGTCGTACGAAACAGTGTTGTCAATTTAGATATGTTATATCTAAATTTAGATGGATGAATAAAAAGTGCGAAAATATAATCTCATCTATTCCACATTGATAGAAAAAAATTATAATCTACTGATAAAAGGACAAATTGAAAAAAAAAGCAATTGATTAAGTGGAAAATTGGAGAATATAATTCCTTAAATTGGGTTCGATAAAATAAGAAAAATAAAAGAATTTGTTCACGACGTCGTTAACAACGACAATCTAAACAATAAAAAAAACAACTCCTTTCCGTCATCAAACTAAAATTCAATCTCGCTCTACAGAAAAAATGAAACAAAAACAAAATTTCTTTCTTTCTCTCTTTCTTTCTTTCTCTTTTTTTTTCTCTCTCTGTAATCATCGAACATTCAAAATCTATAAACACACGCTTGTGAACGCTGATGACGTGGGTGACAAAAAGCTATTTATTAAGTTATTTCACCTCTCTCTCTCTCCACCCCATCTCTTTCACTCAGACACACGCTTCGTAAATTGCAGTGAGATTATAGTTAGATTATAACATTGATAATTCAATATAAAGGGAAATAACTCTTACAAACTTACTAGACAGTTACTTGGCTTCAATTCCATATTTTTTATTTCATTTTACGATTTAACACTATTTTTTATTTTATTTACAGTCTTGATACCCAAATTTGAAGATCGCAAAATTGTTGATAATTTGGTCAACGAAATTCGCCGCGGAAAAGTTCTTCGTCGTCTATCCATGAGAAAAAAGAATAATTTAGTACCAACAGAAACGGAAGTCAATGTTTGATGTGAAATTGTGTCGTAGAATCTGTGATGTGGCTTTTCCTAAATGGTCTTATATTCCTGTGATGTTTTTTTTTAATATTTATATCTTTGAAAAACTCAAATTTGCAGGGACAATATCTAATTTTGTCCTCATATTGAAGGATAGAAGTCTTATCCATGGATATTCACCGGGGATGGTACCAAACACGGCATTGTCCCCCCTTCCTGGATCTGGCCTTCTTACCGTTTGAAAATTGAAACTTGAAGGGACTGGGGATCAAGGGGTCACTATGAACAGTGACAATTAAAGACGAGTCACAGCTTTAGCACTCGCTGGTACCTTACCTGACAATCGACATCTGGGTATATCTTTTTACCTAACCCCCTGAAATATATCTTTTACCTTAATCCCATTGCCCGAAGAAGTGTCAGTGGACGTCCAAGATTAAATCATGGAACGTAGTTGGAACTTTATGAAATGGAAAGTTCTGGGTTGTAATCTTTGACCGTTCATTATGGGCTTAGGTTTCTGTTTTCAACTAATGAAGAAGTTATGAAATTATCGAAACTTATTTTTGCTTATTTAATTTCTAGAAAGACTAATTTGAAACAGTTAATTTTATAAAAGAAAACTGACACTTCTTCTCAACAAGGAAATTGATTAGAAAGAGTTTTTCAAAAGTAAGATAAAATAATTTCTTATTTATATTATGTGGTACCTCAAATGAAGAAAGAAAATATGAGTCCAAATTGATCACCTGTTTTACTCCCACGCATTGGCACTTGCAGCTGTGACATCACCGGTTGGTATCTAAACTGTAGCACGCCCTAAATTTCTGTCTCGAGTTGGATTAATATTGGTTGATTTCTTCAAGTGGAAAAATATGTAAATGCAAAGAAGGTTGTGTGGACTCAAAGACGAAAATGAGATTATTGTTTTTTTTAAAAAAACTCTTTGGAGAATACTGGTGATTTGGAGAAAAAAAAGAGAGAAATTTAACCGAGATACGGTTTAAATACCAACTGGTAACGTCACAATTACCAGTGTCAATACTGGTAGTAAAGCAATTATAATTATTATTTTTTAATCGAGGAACCACAATTATTTTTTCTGCATTCAAATATTTTTGTCCTTTGGATATTGTTTGCGTTTTAAAGAGTTGTTCAGAAAATTGAAGTCAATCTGTGATTGGCTTTGATTTCAAAGAATCAAAATCGTTTTGCGATTTGTGTGCATGTCCAGTAAATTCATCGCTGTAAGTTCATCGCGTGTAATCATATGCATATAATTTCATCGCCTGGTAAATTCATTAATTATATCTATACATTATTCATTTTTAGTTTTATATTTTATAGTAGGGTTAGTGTTTAGATCTGGGGTAGGTCTTAAGGTTAGGTTCAGGGGTCAAGGTTAAGATTTGGGGAAAAGTAAACTATATCAGTATCTACAGACGAAATAGTACTTACTCGTTGAATTTACCAAGCCGGTGTTACAGGCGATGTATTTACCTGCGATGAGGTATCCTTAAATAATTTGTGTGGGTTTGGGTAGCCTAAAAACAAGCACTGATGAGCGTGGAATAATGATAAGAAACTTTTGTCTCTGGAGATATTTTTTGTCTATTAGTTAAGTAACTCTGATGCGTCCGTTTTAATCTGATGAAACTGAGATGAAATTTTCCACTAAAATTTTTTGGAAATTTGAAACTCAGAGATTTTTATGCTTTTTTTTTACGAAACAGTTTTAGTAATGGCTCTCTAATGGAAGAATTTATTTTACAAATTCGTTTCAGATTCTTGTCTTCATTAAAAAAAAAAAAAATGAAAACTAAAGTCATTCCAGCAATTTTTTTAATTCTTGCATTGTTTAAACTCTGAAAAAAAATCAATAATTTTTTTTTTAGTTTGAAGAGCAAAAATAATTTCGTGAATTCTTTTCCGTTAACGAGGGTTTTATTACTTGAGAATTTGACCGAGACTTTTTCGGGTTTTAGTTGCAGAGTCATGAATCAGGGAAATGTTACTGAAAAATTGCTACTGAAAATATGGTAATACTGCTGTTCTGCGACGCATTTAAACTACGTCTATTTTCAAGGGTCGAATTTTCTTCCAAATACTCCACTGGTCAAAAAACGACAGAATCTTAATCGGAATGTCTTACTACTTGACGTAATGGCTGCTGTCTTCATTAAAGGTTCTGGTGACTCTCGAGCGTGTTGAATACAAGGTTCCCAATTTTTTGCTAACAGTTTCATTTTGTGAATTTGGAAAATGATAATATTGCTCAAGTTTGCTGCTTTTGTCTTGAAAAAATGAAATCCTTCTATGGACAAACTTGCAATTTTTGCCTTTGTGGATTTCACACTGTTAGGGGAAGATCGGAGATATGGATACGGAATAGACTTATCGGAGAAATCGCGAAGGTTGTTGAAAGGGTCATCTTCTCTCTTTTTTGAAAAGATGCTTGTTTAGAGTTGGTTATGGTTGGGAGGTAGGGTTTGTCTCAGGGTTTGGAGGTCTGGGTAGAGACAATATCATATTGAACGTAAAAAAAATGTAAGGTTGTGCACAGAAAGCTTTGAGAAGAAGAAAAATTGTGCAAAAATTCGTTTGGAAAATGCACAAAATGCAAATTTGTCCACAAAAGAATTTTTGTAAAATACAAAAGCAAACTTTCAATTTCGGAAAATGAAACCGTCTGCACAAAATCAGGAACACAGATGATAAGTTTAACATGCAAACGATAGTTACCGGAAGCCATGATGTTAGCGCTTATCATTACGCTATGCTAATACAATAGCAATAAGGAGTTCAAAATTAATCTTTTTTCTTTATGAAATAAAGTACTCGTTTTTTGCCGATGCTGGCTGAGATTCTACTGTTTTATGCCTAATGGAGTCATAGAAAAACTTCGACCCTTAATGTGTAGTTTAGAAGCGCCAGAGAGCTGCAGTATTATCAAAATATTAGATATTAATCTTATTTATAGAAAAAGAAGTTATTGTTTTCATCAAAAGCAGAATTGAGAAATCAAAGAAGTGACGTATTAAAATGAATATAAACTTCTTTTTTTCAACAGTGGTTCTACTTACCAAACTTGATTTTTGGGATAGATTTTTTTACCATTCAAGATCTCGCCAAGCTCTTTGCCTTATTTTTTGATCTCCGGTCTCAGATGCCCCCAGACACTAAAAGAGTACGATAATGACTTTTCAGACTAATCAGATTCAGTGCTGAAAATTTTTGCCCATAAAAAGATTTCCAAAATGAGTTGATCGTTTGTGGTACCACTGTTACAAATATTATTTTGATTTTTATTATTCTTGTTTCCCGTTCTTTAGGCAAGGAATTATCTCCCTTTTTCTTTAGGCAATGGATTATCTCCCTTGTTCAAATCTCAGAATTTCCCTTTTCACTAGATGTAACCATAGATATAATAATACTTGAAAGTGTTACATCAATAATTATGGTTTTCTATGAAAAAAATCTGTATAACGCGTGCTTGATCTTCTGGGAATGTCAAGTATTAGTTCACCATCATCTGTGCCAACTGTTCTGATTTTCAAATCAAGGCTTTCCTTGCCATAAACGAAGCAACCTGGAACTGGACTCCAGGTGTTTGATTTCATATTCTAAAAGAGCCAATTATATTGATATTATATAACAAGTGCCAAATGTTTCTCCACACTCTTTCAGTGTTTTGTTTCAGTCAATGTATTTTTTATTAACAATTTATCAACAAAAATGTATATCTCGAATGGACTTATTTATTACTTAATTTAGTTATATTAAAATATTCATATTTATACATAAATTATTGAATCGAAACGTTACTCTATTTACGAGCATTACTTTTAATTGCCTTGAAAAATTATTTAATTAAGATACCCGAAAATATCAGAAAAAATGCAATAACATGTAGTATTAATATGTCAATCATTGTTAGATAAACTGATATAAATGTCTCTTTTTTGTTCTTGATTAAAGAGTCGTACTTTTTTGTACGCCAGGCTCATCAGGTACGCCTAATCTAAGGGGAACATTTTGACGAGGAAAATCTTGCTTTGAATTAATATGACGTTAATTTCATCAGGAATTTTTTTCATTCTTTTACAGTTCTTAAGGGTTAGGGTCGATTCACAATATAAGTATAATGTTAACCTGGAGTCTTACTTCATGTCCTTAAGGCCAGCTTAATAGGATCTCTTTTATTCAACCGTATAAAGTTGGCATCTGAAAATCGATATTTTCTTAATTCAATATTCTATTTTTGAATATGAATTTATTTTACGTACATAAAAAACATTACCTTAAGTTACTGCTTTCTAACATGCATAAAACATTAGATTAAAAAGATTTTGTTTAAAATCTTGGCGTGCATATTAAGTATTATTACATTAAATAGATTGAGATTAAATCGTTTTTTCCCTTAGAAACTACATGCCTGTCGCATTCGGCGGACTTAGGGACTTTAACAGACGTGTATCCGTCAGTCAAAAACTGAATTATTGAAGAAAATGCCGATGAATATCAATTCTATTTAGTTTTGCATAGTTTATATTTCTTTTCAGTAGATAAATATTATGTTTATTTTGACTGCACGAAGATCTTAAAATATTTTTAAGTTTTAGAAAATGGGGCAGAAGTGTTAAGAAGTTTTCAGAAATCGTTTCAAGTTGTTTTTAGTTCTAGATCTTTACAGACTCCCCGAAGTAAATTAAAATATTTATTTTCTGGTGAAAAAAAAAAAAAAAAAAGAAATATTTTTATACCTTGCCATTTCTTCGTAAAAAATTAATTTCATAAGAAGTAAAAACCTATTGAAATGATTCAATTAGATATATCACCAATCTTCACGATCTTTTTATGATGTATGTGTGCGATATATATATATATATATATACATATATATATATATATATATATATATATATATATATATATATATATATATATGTATATATATATATATACATATATATATATATATGTATATATATATATATATACATATATATATATATATGTATATATATATACATATATATATATATGTATATATATATATACATATATATATATATATATATATATATATATATATATATATATATATATATGTGTGTGTGTGTGCGTGTGCGTGTGTGTTTAGGTGAGTGACTGATCATGTGTGTGTTTGTACATGTATGCACGTATGTATATGGGTGCTTGTTGAAAATAGCCTTACATCAATACAGATATATTATTTACTTGATTTTAGCATCATAATGCGGAACAAATCTTGATTGGTTTCATTGTAATTCATGAAAATAAAACAAAGCAAACAGTTTAATCGTAGATTTTTTAATTTAAACAGTAAAGGAAAAGATAATTCTGTTACAACTCAATCACCCCACACGTGTACACGCACCTCTTTATATGCCTCAATGTGTGTTTCTGTGTGTTTATTTTTATACGCAATTTCTCTGTGTGCACGTTGTGTGTGCATTGTGTGTGTATGAGTGAGTGTGTGTGTGTAAAAACTTTGATATTTAGTACGGTATTTCCCGCCATATAAGACGCTTTTTTTCTAATAGAACCCCCCATCACCCTGCGTCTTATATACCGATGGTTACGTTTGTAACGCTTAAACACCCCTGTTCGACACACTAGACCCCAGATGATCTCGTAAGGGGACTTATATGAAAAAACTGGTAGCCAGAAGCCAGAGGCGTATTGTTTGTTTTTTAATTTTTTCCTAAATATTCTTCAGTAAGTTATAGGTGCATGTTATACGTTCGTACGTGTTATACGGCTGGGAATACAGTATTTAGAACATTATCATAATGTTGTGCTTGATTTTTATTTCTGTTTGTCTTCATTCTCCAAGAATTCATCAAAGTCAGTCATGAAAAATTCTTGCTTGAAAATTTCTTTGTTTTGTTTGCCCCAAACTTTTTGGTTTTTGCTGTTTTTGTATTTACAAAAACTTGTCTGATTATAGATGGATTATAGATTAATTGATTATAGACTAATTAATGATTCTTTCAATAAAGATCGAGACAGCCTTTTGTGAATTTATCGAATAAAAATTGATATTTTTCATCTGTTTTTATTGATTTTATATCCAATTTATTTTATTATTATTTCTTTTGAATGAAGTATTGTGAATCATTATTTTTTTTCAGCTATTTGCCTTCATCTTTCAGTTGCTTTCATCGCAATTTTACAATTCTACGGTAGTGAGTAAACATCGTGAATCAGAAATGAGGATGAGCTGTTAGTGAGAATCGGACACCACCCTTTTATACAAGAGGGAAGATAAGTTAACGCCCCGCTAATGATACCTATTACGAGAATTAGCCGAAGTCAAAATCAAACCATTAACCCCACCCCCATCTGGATATCGTAAGACCAGTGTGAAAGTTGCGATAAAAAGCATTATAAGACATTATAATACATAGTTGCTTTCTGGCGTGCATAAAACATTGCATTAGATAGATTAACATTAAATTCCATTTTCTCTAGAATTATTGTACCTGGCAGACATGGCAAGCATAAAACGTATAACCGAGTGTTTGTCGGGATTTTTTTCCAGTCTTAAATCTCCTGTAATCGAGTATGATAATCCAGTTGGTATGTGACTGTCCAAATCTAAATAGGAAAGAGTAATTCATTCATTAATATATTTTTTCTATAAATAATCATTGTAGGCACCAGAGCTTTAAAATAGTTTTCAACATGTTTTCAATTGTTTAGAACTCTTGAAAAAGTAACATACATAAATCAATGAAATAATTCAAAGACATTCTACAAATTATAAACGTCACTTTTCAATGATTTTGATATTTTGTGCACATTGAAAAACAGCCAAAATCTTGTCATATATTTACATTTAGGTCCACTTTTTTCATGAAGCTTTTGAATTTATCCAGCATTTTCATGTTGACATAGGCTAAACCAATTCGCGCAAATTAAAAAAAGTGCAAGTCCTAAGGAAGGGAGGTAACTTAGGAACGTTTTTGAGTAGTGGTTTCCCTTTGATAATACCTAAGTTTTTTTTCGGTCAAGTTCATGTGTGTAATTCAGATCTTTTTCGATTTCTATGCATTGAAAAAAAGGAAATATCTCTATACACTTTAACCATTTTTCATTTCCAGACACTTTCAGCAAACTTTATTACCAAAAATGTTGAGAACACTCGAAAACGTTGAATGCAGATAATTTTGGATGTTTGAATTTTATATTCATAGATAAATTATATATATATATATATATATATATATATATATATATATATATATATATATATATATATATATATAGTACGCTCGAAGACATTCGTTGGCACCTATAATTTTCATAAAATCAAAAAAATATAATATCTAAAAAAATCAACCATTAATTATTAGAGCTGTTGTATGATTTCTCGAGTAACTTTGATTGGTGCGTTCGAAAATTCATACAAAGGCTCCAATGAACGGTAAAATAAACTATAATGATATTACTATTATGATCTTTAAATGATATGTCTTTTTATTTTGAATTTTAGTATATATGATTATTAAAGCCCTCGTATGTTTTTTTCGAGCGTCACTGGTCACAAATTAAAACATAGACAGACAAAAGTCCTGCTTTTTTATATTAGGCCGAAATAAGAATGGTCGGTATGTAGAAAGGTCAGGACCAACATGTTTTTAACTGACACAGATATAAACTCCCCCCCCCCCTTCAACCCCTGCTAAACGACCAGAAAACACGCAACCTAATAGCCTTGTCTCCTCATTTCATTCCTCAGTTGTTTTTTTTTAGATGCAGATCCCATTTTTCTCTTAATTTTCACTACATATATATATATATATATATATATATATATATATATATATATATATATATATATATATATATATATATATATATATATATATATATATATATATTGGAACACACACAAAACAGATACATATGTATGTACACATACACACGTACTACATACACATATGTACATACATATGGGCACAAACATATGCATCACTGCACATGCGTACTAGTCCTTATATTCGCCTGCATATACACTCACAAGCATATATATATATATATATATATATATATATATATATATATATATATATATATATATATATATATATATATATATACATATATACACACACAAGCACACGCATGTAAACAAGCCCTTAAGATGCATACCTATACATGCATACATACATACGCATACACACATGGAAAATCATGCAAATACACGTGAATGTACACTTACACAGAAAAACATATGCACACACACATATATATATATATATATATATATATATATATATATATATATATATATATATATATATCTACCTATCTGTCTATCAATATATATATATATATATATATATATATATATAGTGCAGATCAGATGAGCAGTATAGCATAATATAATAACATTCAATAATATAAAGCAATGTCTGATATGTGATGGATTTATTTCATAGAGTGCTCGATACGTTCAACTTTATACTATGAAAATCAAGTTGTTTTGGAATAGAGCTGGAAATAAATAGTAAAATGTGGATACGCTACACAAACTAGTTCATGTTTCTGCCCTCCCCGGGCCTCATCAGGCGAATCTGCCTTGATGACTTGCCTGATGAGGCCTGGAGAGGGCAGGAACATAAACTAGTTTGTGTAGCGAATCCACATTCTACAATATATATATATATATATATATATACATATATATATATATATATATTCAAAGGAATGGTCTGCATATTTCTAGTATGGTTGTCATGACTTTCACCAGGCAGAAAGAGTTATTGTTTCTAATGACGTGCATTTGTTTAAGCACACATATAAAGCTTCACATGCTTGCACAGCAACGCAGAAATTTGTACATGTGCACACATATGCACTCCTATATGCATAAACCTCCATGCAAGGTGTCTTTGTAAGGGTGTATAATGTATGTGCTACCATTCCCCATAGACTCAAGAACCTGAGAGGGGGTCACCTTCGCCATTCCCTAATCTAAAGGACTTTCTACTCATTGAGCATACTATGATATATAAAAAAGACAACGCCGTGGATGATTTATTACAGGATCCTTTTCCCAACAGCCATCTCTTTCTCCCCCCCTCTCTCTCTCTCTCTCTCTCTCTCTCTCTATATATATATATATATATATATATATATATATATATATATATATGTTAATATATAGAGGACTCACAATCAGAGGTATGTGTAAAAGTAATTTCATATATCCCAACTAATTTCGACACAGTTGTCATCATCAAGAGCAGATGAGCAAATGAACTACCAACAAAGATACATTAAATATATATCATTATCACCGTTAAGCTGGGAAGGGCAAAGCTGTCCTCTACTATGCGTGTATATGTGCATATATATGTATGTATATACATGTGTTTGTATATATCTATATATGTGTGTGTGTATGCATGTGTGTGTGCGTACATATGTGTATGTCTGTGTATATTGGAGGCCGTACTGCATTTATATGGAATATCTACCTAAGGAGTTGGAGCGGTTTCTTCATATTCTCTTACTTACCTTAAGACTTGATACTTCAAAGCTGTTAAGAGAATAAATTAATTTTTCCGTCTTATCGATTTCATCTGAGGTTTTATTAAAAGTGACTGAACTCGTTGAGTTGAGAGGGATCATTCTTTCGAGTGGTAGGTAGGAGATATATTTATCAGCGAAATTGTTGCTTGTAAGTGGAGGAGTCCATTGTTACGGATAGTGAAACAAAGAGAAAAAGTCACACTCTCCATCATATAGATAAATTAATTGTTTGTATTCTTTCTGCAGTTAAGTATTTGTTTTTTTCCAGTATTTATATCAAGTTGATAATTTGAATTGGGTTTATGACTGATTTTTAAGACTTTGAATAAGTTGATAAAATAATCATTAGAAAAATGTATGGATGATAAGACCACGACGACGACGATGATGATGACAATTTTTTTTGCAATACTGAAAATGGAGCTAAGACCCCGCAAAATTCAAAACTTTTTAGATGCACTAGCATCTCTAGTATCGATCGCTGTCGCTGACTGACTGACATACCAAAACACAAAATACCGTATTTACCTGAGCATCTCGAATATAAAGCAACCCCAACATTTGGTGGCTAAAATCAGTAATCTATCTACATATACGATCATTATTTTCATACTTGGTGTATCTATGGTCTGACTTCCAACGATTTGCTTTTTTTCATTTCAAAACAATTCGACGCATAAATAGTTTGAACGATGTTTCAGCCGATTCATTTCTATGGCCTTCCGCATATCTATTATCCGTAAGTAAAGAG
>OY735200.1:25609177-25636677 GCA_963457665.1 Thysanoteuthis rhombus
GAATTGGCTCCTTAGTTGATGACCCTTACTTCTATTTCACTGCTAATATTGCTTCAAATGTAAATCGGCTGAACTTGTTCCACTCTCTGCTAACTTCATGGTTAAAATGCATTTCCTGTATTTACCCATCAGGTGTCATCATTTTGTTGTTAGCAATTTTTAAATTGGCTTTTTTGAATGATTTAGAGTGGTTCGATTCTAACGGTCGTTCAAATAAAGTTAATCTCGATCTAAAAATACCGTTTTTTCGGCATTCTTTCGATTAAGGGACCAATTCTATTTTCAGCATGGCTAAAAATATAATTTTACAACGTATTGATCAAATATTAAGACAATATCACCCCCGGAAGCAATGTGGCGTGTATCTGGTCATAGGATGCATGAACAATCTCACGTCATTTAGAGGCTTACCGTACATTTATCACATGAACAACGTGTGTATTTTCAAGCTGGTATGGCTGAACAAACGCTCGGAAGAATTCAGGCACACGATACACGTCTAATGGTTTGCATGGTTCAAATTCAACAATGAAGATCTCAATGCCCGCCAATTTGTATATTCTGACATCCCTACCAATTAAGCCATTTGTGAAAACGAAAGAAAGTGATCAGTTCGGCAAAGAGGATCTCACAGAACCGTCAGTAGAATGTACAGAGTTAGTGCTACAGAATCAGATATGTTTTATTTGCGACCCCTACTCCGTCAGGTTCCTGGTGCTGGAGATTTAGATTATTTAAAAACTATAAATGGAATTCTTGCGAACATATTCAAAGATGCTTGCACAGCGCGTCGCTTTCTAAGCAATGATCCTGAATACGACAATGCACCAAGAGGGGCATCTGTGTTTCAAGTACCCAGTTAGTTTCTTACAATGTTTGCAACATATGCACTAATTTTCAGTCAACCAATGAATTTCAGCTGTAGGAAAATTATGAACATGTGATGAAAATACCAAGAAGAGGATTGCGATAGATTGGAAAATGATGTCTTGCATGTGACAAAAATATTCTAATTGAAAATGAAAACAAGAACTGGCTTACCTCAACAGAAATGTAAAGTCAAAGATAATGTAAACTTAACTAACTTTCAAATACCAATAATCTCTCAATATTGATCAACTGACCAACGCTCTGACAGAAATAGTGACTGAAATTATAAACGCTGTCATACGAATTCGCTCCAGCGATACCTCACAACGAAGTTTTTTCTGTGTTGACGCGCCGGGTGGCCCAGGTAGAACATTAATTTTCAATATCCTTTGCAATTATGTACCATGCAGAGAAATGCACCATGCAGTTTCTTGTACAGCCTGGACTGGAATTACTGCCACTCTGGTTTCAGGGGTCAAAACAATACATTGCTTATTTAAACTACCAGTGCCAATAATCGAAACAAATCTTTGCGACATATTCCCAACTTCGGATTACGGGATCGAAAGTTGTGATTCTACGGCTCAAATTCTGCCCAAGTAATGCCAATTTACCGTTCACTTTTAGAAAGAGATCAGTTTCCTATAAAATTATCATTTTCAATAACCATAAGTCTCAAGGACCAACATTTGAGAGAGTTGGATTGTTTCCTCGTGGATCAGCATTATCTCAAGGGCAATTATACGCAGCCCTCTTTAGAGCATGTTCGCTTCTTGACCCAAAGATAAAAACATTAGATTACGACTCTCAAGTTAGAAGAGGTGACAAGTGTATTACAAAGAGTATAGTTTTCAAAGATGTTCTTTCCTAAAATTGTGTGGAATTAAGACCTTTCATACCGATCATGCATTATTAATAGGTGTTTCATTGGAGAACCCCTCATCCACTATACATCTGGAAATAACACATAAACTTCCAACCATCGTATAGATTTCAAAATGATCGTGGAATTTCCATGGGTACTGATTGTCGATTCAAATATGCATGAGCTAAAGACACCAATAGTGACGTTATAGGTTCTGGGATTTTAGGCTGAAATACATTTTTGAACAAATAAAACTGATTTCCGGTCTCTGCACAATAACAAGACTGTAATTTATAACAGTATTCATGCTCATGGCAAAATAAATATTTTCTGTCTAAAATTGCTGAATTTTGTTAGTCAAATGATTTTCTTGACAAGCATCCAAATCTTTGCTGTACGATTACGAGGTTACGATGGCTGGAAGAAATTCTCTCGAAAACAATCCCCCAATGGATAATTTCAATTAATTTTTCGCCCTGCTCTGCAAACTATACTTTTTCTGGAGCACTTAAAAACAGTATGAGGAAAAAACAACCAATCCAGCTTCTTCAAGTTAGCATGCATGTTTAACACATTTTATTTTATCTTTTTTCGATGTAATTAAATGCAATGTATAATCTGCTTATTTTAAGCTTGATGGACCCTACTAAAGAAAGTGATATATTATTTAACGTGGCTTTTTAATGAAATCGTTGTTACATCATTTTAAACGATGTCACTTCTATTTAATGACTGCTTGTTCTATTAAAAGTTCAGTATTTTGAAAGTGGTATAAGCAAATATATCGTGTTTCATAAGGTGGAGTATTTTCCTTGTCGGGAGGGGGATTGTTTTTCAGAAAGCAAAATTACTGATGCTAAGTTCGTCTCGTTACTTTTTGTGGTTAATTCAATCCTAGGCGAGGCAGTGTCGGAATGGACAGGTTGTCGTTAGTGAAATCCTAAGGCGAGACAGTGTCAGAATGAACCTGCTCGGTGCAAGAGCTGTGTGGCACAACAAGAAGTTAAAATTGCAAGAAAGGAGATGCGAGTTCAATTACAGTAAGCAAGGAAAAAGAACAATCCCAGCTCTTGACGAAGTATATTTACAACAGACATCTGAGGAAGGCTGAAACTTTGTCATTAAAACAACAAAAATGAAGATGCTGGGAATCGAATTTAAATTGATACAAGCTCTATTTTGTTTCCTTCATAGAAATTTCAAAAAGCCAACAGACAGACTATTTTCCTCGTCTTTGGTGTTCATGTTTTCACAAAGTTTTGGCCATTTAACTTCAAGTCTTCCAAGGACGTCATTTGTTCTGGAATGTTAAACTAATTCCAAGAATATGGAAGCACAATAAGGAAATGATCCCCGAAACACTGAGTTTGAAAAGCCGGACATGACGTGCATAGTTGAAGCAATAAGCATGCTTCACAGGAAGTAGTTTCAACATTTCAGAATAAACAACACCCCCTAAAGGCCAGAGGATACGCAGTCGAAACGTTGTAAAAATGAACCATGGGTAAAATAGTCCGACTGAACCATATGCAATGATTAAAACATCTCTCAATGCAGGTAGGAACAGACAATAAACAATGAAAATAAACTCGGCCTGTATAGTGAAAAAAAAAATGATAAAAAGAATAAAACATGGTATATTTAGATAAGACAAAATCCAAAGTCCAATAAAGCTTCTATCTTTATTCAAGAAAGAACATTCAATCGTGCATCTTATTAAAGTTTTCATAGAGAGATTTGGCCTTTTGTCTGCAAGTGTTCACCATTTTTTTCGGTGCATCAGGCGTTTGCAGGGGCAGGATCCAGGATGTTGACTGTGTACGTGCGCGTGTGTGTCTTTGTGTGGGGGGTTCAAATAAAAAAAAATGAGCGAGGGGCGAGAAGGTCCAAATGGAAAAAAATATTTCACATCAGAAACAAGAAAGTAATATGATCCGGCATTTTCACTTACATTTGAGTCGTAGCTTTTTTAGCACTAGAATTGACAAAAGAGTAAAGTTAAAAAAAAAAAAGAAATAACCAAATGAATTTACCATAGAACCAATAAATGAAAAAAAAATTATAAAGTATAAGACGGAAGACATCTTATATCAGATGGAAAACAAAATAATAAACTTGGTCTTCGGGGCTAGTTTATGATTACTTGGGGTTATTTGGGTTCTTTATTTACAAAATTTCTTTATCTAGATATTAGAAAAAAATCATTGTGCTTTGTCCGAGCGGGAGCCCCTGGGCCCTCATGGATCCGCGCCTGATTAATAAGATTTAATTTGTGATACTATATTCGCTCTGAAGTAGAAATGCTGACGTGTAAAACACAAAATATTAATAGCAAATAACAATAATGATAATAACACCACTGCAGAGTATATCTGAAAAGGAGACGCCAATACCACATACAAGATGCACTTTCCGCTTTTTGAAATTATACAGTACCGGATCATTTATCCAGCTTCCACAAAATCGGAACGACCGGAAAACTAGCAATTTGTTCTATTTGGCAGGGTTTGTAGTAGTTCGCTGCCCGACCGCTCTCAACATGATGAAATTAGTAGATTAATATTGATTAAACGGAACCCGTTTTTGAAATGGATCCATTTGTATATGTTACAAACGGTTTCTTTCTTTGTCCTTTTCCTTTATTTTTCATTGAATATTTTATATTCTGTATTTGGAGAATTTTAAGTGGATAAATAAAGATAAAAGAGAACCTACTCTGGAAGTAATTTGACTTGTATCTATTTCGTTCTTTACTGTTCATTGTTTATTTAACATACTTGAGTACATATTAAGCTTTGGTCCAGAAATCCGGGTCACCTCCAATGCCAAGCTAGCCAGATAAATGATCCTGTACTATATTTGGAATCATTAATGTCATTGGTTATTTGCAGTGAAAATTCGTTAAAAACTCTTTCAAGAGACGCAAACCCTTTGTAGTTTCATGATGTTCTTACTTGAGTGCACCATTTCCCAACAAAGCTTTTAAAATCTGATTGAGCAGTCTTTACGGTCCAGAAAGAAAGATGCTATTCTGGTCCCGACAAAAAAAGGGTTGAAATTCTGAGAAAACTGAACACTGAAAGCTATCTTTGATTAAAACCAGTGGCATAATGCTGTGGGATCACGTTAGAACGGTGTTCCCTTACTTTTTTGTGAGGGGAACGACTTTCCTTCACTATTTATATACAACTGAAATTCTCGATTGAAACAATTTACTGATGAGAAAAATTAGCCATTATATGTCCAAATACTCACACCATATGGCCTCAAAATGTCTCTGAAACTGGTTAAATTTCAAATATTTTCTCAGGATGTGGGGAGAGACCAGCCAGCCCTATGTTCCTTCGCTTCTTTTTTCCAGCACTATACCACTGATTAAAACGGGTAAACGCTCTAATAATATCCAAATGTTTCCTCCTTTTTCTTTATGGGACGTTATATATGTGTTACTGAGTAGAGAACTTGTGTTTGCTTAAAAAATGACTTGTTTTTTTTCTTCTCTTTTTCTCAGGACAAAACAAAAATAAAAAGAAGGGTGCAAAATCCTTTGTGCATGCACTCATGCACACTCATTTATAAACAGAGACAAATGTATACGTACACGCGCATATAATTGAAATGCATGGAATTGAAATCATTTTATATTTTCCGTAAGAGATCAGGATAGAGGGTGGGTTTGAAGGTAGATTTGATCTTTTGTGAGCCATTGGAAGTTCTCGTGGCTTAGATGGCAAAGCAGCTGGCGCGATCAACCAGGCTTCCCTGTGGCAAAAAGGGGCGTGAGTTCGAGACTCACCGAGAGATTATTTGGTTATTTCCGATCCGCGCTATTCATTCACTGCCGTAGGATGACGGCCCGAGTTACAGTTGTTATAAAACAACTAAAATTTAAGCAGAAGGAAAGTAGTAGTAAAAAAGTTATAATAAGAGTTCTGGTCATCCAATACTCAGTCATTAAAAGAAAAGTCTTGATCGTCCAATATATAAAGTCATTAAAAGAGCAAAGAAACCTGAACTGCCAGTCACTATCTACCTTTTCTACCTCCGCACAGACGAGAGTTCCGGCATTATTTTGTAAAAAATGGCGAAATACTGATGTAGTTTCTGTACATTTATTTAAATAAGAATCCGTGCTTTTTTTTATGTAGAAGTTTATCGAAATGTCTTTGTACAATATGGATCAAAGAATAACCCCATCAAACTTCATGGATTAAATGTCAATGATAAATACATTTCTATAGATGTGAAAGCTACAAGTTCACTTTTTTCTCGCCCTTTCTCTCTCTCTCGCACACTCACACACATACATATTTTTGTGTTTACACATTTCATACAAAACATTTTCATAGATGTAATATCTATCTGTTCACTTTCTCCAATCGCCCTCTCTTGCACGCACGCACACTCACGCATGTACGTACATACATTCATGTTTACAATGAGCGTTTCATCCAACACATTTCAACAGAACTAATAAATTATATAAGTTGTTGAATTAATCAAGAATTAACTGGCTACACGGGTATCGACGACTAAGATTATCCATTATCTCATGCCTCTGCAGTATATCCTAATTCTCTCCCTCATCCCTTCCAATCTTTGTTGTTGGTCCATGTTTTTATTTAAATGCTACACAAAGATGGATTAGTTCCATTTACATGATTTCTTCTTTGTCCTTTCTCTTCTACCCTCTTATCAAACTACCAAACTTTCTTTTTACTCCCTCTCTCCCTACCTTTCAATTAAACTACCTGAGATTTCCATTATTTCCCCGATGACAGTGTATCATTCGAATGCAGGTAGAAGCAAGTAGAATAATATTATAGTTATGTAATTAAATTCAATTGAATTAGACGCCATATTGCATGTAAAAATGTCAGTTTATGGATGAAATATTTAAAATAAAAAATAAAGGAATAGAAATTACGATATTTCAGGTTAGATCTGAAAGATTTTCATAATTTGTCTGGAGTGCAGCTTTTAGCAATAAACAATAGAATTAATATCTGTGAAATTTGGCGTCGCTTTGAAAGAGACGGAGATGTTAATTTTTCCAGAGATTCACTCTCTTACTTTGAGAGAGATATAAAGATCTTGGGGGAAGCAGCTGATGACAGTCAATTTTGGTGATTTCCCGAGATTTCGCCGCAAATCCTGGCAAATTGAATATCGGCGTCCATACAAGTATAATATTCTTATTCATTTGTTTACTAGCAACCTCGCTTCATCACCAGTTATCTCCCGTCCCACATCCCAGCTACTGTGAGCACTCTATCTCACCAAATTAGCTAATCTAGTACACAATGTACTCACTTACTGTCGGATGCTTCACACATTTATAAGCACATACGCGTCGAATTATTGTAAATTATACAATAAGAGACTGAAAAAGACATTTCTCTCTCTCTCACACACACACTCACACATACAAACGTATGCATTTATGTAGACATTAGTGTATACGTACATACACATTATCTATATGCTTATGCATGTGGGAACACACAGATACGTGCACACATATACACAGACATAAACACACACACACACACACACACACACATATATATATATATATATATATATATATATATGCTTATGTGTTCCAACTACTAGATACATGCACAGATATGTACTTGGGCCTATATTCATATAGATGATCATATTGATGAGGGTAGATCCATAACTATATTATTCTCCTCTCACTCTTCTAAGCGCTATCGTAACCATCCGATGTCCTTCGAGGTGACGACATCCCATTTTCATCAGAAGAATCTCGAGAAACAACAATGTTCTTTACATCGGGTGGGCTGTCCAGACTTGGGGACAGACTTCCATCTCTGTTGCTTGAACTGGTGGTGCCATGGTGCGTTGAAGTCGACAAGTTTCGACCACAGCCATTAGACGTTGGGTTTCCAGGAGATCCATTTTCTGGTGTAGCACCTCCTCCATTTCCGGCATTATTGGTCGCTGAGGTGGACAAAGGTCGAGGTCGACGTTTCGCTTCGTCTTTCTTCCACTTCATGCGCCGATTTTGGAACCAAATTTTGATGTGCCTTTCAGTCAAATTCAACATGGCGGCCAATTCAATCCTCCGAGGACGGGAAATATATTTGTTAAAATGAAATTCTTTTTCCAATTCAAGAAGTTGACCTCGAGTATAGGCTGTCCGGGTTCGTTTATTTTCGTCCTCCACTGAGAATTGGGCTCCTGGAAAACAAGGAATAGCATTTGAGAAAAAAAAATCAAGTTTGGGAGAATGAAAGAAAGGAAGAAAATACGAAAAAAAAAAAAATGAAAAAAAGAAAGGACATTTATTTTTGTGTGAAAAATGTATACAAATTGTATATACAATCTAGGGCCCTGAATATTCGCAGTGGTATAATAAACAGTAATTCTTTTCAAAATCATTTACAACTGTTTATGGCTCTAAATATTCCGGTAATCTATTCCATAGTCCCGGCACTTGGGGGTTGTACAACCAGTGCATCCTCTCGATAGTCGCCTATGGAGCAGAAACATGGAACCTATCGAAAAGATTAACCCTCAAACTCAAGACCATGCAAAATACAACATAACATGGAGAGATCAAAGACAGCACAGTATATTGGAGTGAAAACAGGAGTCAGTGATATCGTAGAATCCATTGGGAAACTCAAATGGCAATGGGCTGGTCAAGTAGAGGTAATGGCTGACAATTGCTGTAGGTCATGATTCAGAACATGGATCCCCAGTGATCACGTGGGAAATTGTAGCCAACGTAAAAGTAAGATTGCTTGACGAACTAGACAAATTCAGAATGTACTGGCTCCGCGATGTCCATGATAGAAAGGTCTTGCGAATCTTGGGGAAGATCTATGTCTATCAACGGGCACTAAATGGCTGCAGCTGCTGATTTACCTCTACTGTATATGTATTTGTATTTTCTAACAGTGAAGTAGTGGGAAAATGGCATTACAAAAAATCAATTTCCAAATAAAGAAAAGAAGAATAAAAGGAAGGAAAAAAATACGAAAGAATGAAAAGAGTGGAGAATGAAATGAAAAGAAGAAAAGAAAGAAGGAATGAGTAAAAAAAATGAAAGAAAGAAAGGTAGAAAAAAGAAACAAAGAATGAATGAAAGAAAGAAAGAATTGAAGAGAGAAAGAAATAATGGATGAAAGAAGAAAAAAGGAAGAACGAAAGGTAGAAAGGATGAACGATTGTAAGAAAAATGAATGAATGAAACTAAGAAAGAAATAGAGGTTAACTGTGAAGAAAACAAATCAAGAAAGAAAGGTTACTTCTGTCGCTCAGTAATTAACGGTGAAAATTGTAAAATTCACTTTAACTATCTGGTTCCTGATTCGTGACAATGAATTATACTACAAAGCACACGGAGAGCACATCATACCTCTGCCAACAAATTGCTGGATCCGCCCCAAAATTAATCAATTCTTCATCGAAGAACGAACGAAAGAATGAAAGAAAGGAAGAATGAGAGAAAAAATGATCCAAACAAAATACTTTTGAAATTCAATGAGAACTTTTGGAGATATTACGTGGACAAACATGAGTGAATAAATAAATGTAAGAAGAAAGTGAATAAATCTCTCCCAAGCGAATGAAAAATCCCTGGATTCGCTGCGAAATTTAATCAATTCTTTCTTATGCCATGGCCAAACCTTCAAGAAAATTTAATCAAAATTCATTGAAAACTATTAGAGATATGGTGACGACAGACATTTACGAAGGAATATATATATACCTCTTCTAACTGCATCAAAATAAATAAGGTTCGTGCTGATGAGCTATGGTCAGTAGTTTCTCGTGAGAACCTGTGATTGTATTCCATGCTTTATACGCTTATATAAAGGAATATAACAGATAGTTGACCTCATAAAAAAGACGTACACAAAACTTGTCGATAGATTACCAAGTTGAGCCACGAGCTCAACTCATTCTTTAATTAGTTTACCATTATTGATTATTTGAGTCAATTATTTCTGCAGCGGTGAGTGGAAATTAGTACTTAGTACACGTCAAAAATGGGTGGCTATGAATTGTGTAATCTGTGTGACAGAGTAGCTGAAATGATTTCCTTCATGTTATTACTGAAAGCATAACGTTCGAACGAAGATAGGAACAAACTGAATGCAATATCATAGATTTTATATTGTTACTTTGTAGCAGAAAAAAAAAAAAATAATTGCTGAGAGATCCTCAAACGCATAAATTAAGAGCACACAACTGTGAAAGAAAAACGGGGTCGACCCGTCTTGTGGCTGAGATAGTAGCGTATTTCTCAATGGCACCAGATGTCGGTGTCTGAGCCCAGGTAAAAAAAATCCAGTATTCCAAATGCTGATTTTCAAGATTCTCCAAACACAATCTTCTGTTTCCTCTCATTTAGTCCTATGTTAAGTGTAGTAAGTACCAATACAACATAACGCGCAATCAACCTCAATTTTTTCTTAATCATAATTTATTATATCATTAATTTTGACAACTGTTTTCATTCATCTTGATTTTTCAGTTTTTAAAAAAAAATCCCATCCGTCGATTTACAGCTGTGAGCAAAATTAAGATTTGTGAAAATAGTTGTAAAAAACTAATTATGACGGTTTACAATAGTACGTTGAATAGAAATAAAAGAATAAATAATTAACTTCTTTTCTTATCTTCAGTTTTCTTCTTTTAATTTCAAAGTTTTGTTCACTTTTGTCAGTTTGCTTTTCAATTCATTTTTGATCCAAAATGACGAGAACCAAGCGAACATTTTTGGTTCAAACAAACAAACTAGAGACGAGAAGTTTCTTTTCTTTCAATCAAAATTAAAACCAAAATGAATTAAAACATCGACATTTTGAAGAATGCAAAAACAAAAGATTTATCGTAAGAGAGACAAAAGGATGAGACAGAGGAAGAAAGAAAAAGAATAAAGGGAAAAAAGAAAGAGAGAAAGAGCTAATGGATGGAAGAAATGAAGGAAAGAGAGGAAAGCAAATGAAATAAAGAAAGGCTGAAAGAAAGGAAGAGTGGAAGAAGAAAAAAAGAAAAAAGATGGAAAGTAAGAGCGCAGGAAAGAAAGAAGATAATGAAAGTAAGAAAAATGGATGAAAAACACAATGAAAGAAAGAAAGAATTTGAAAAAAATATTGCAAGGAAGAAAGAAGGTGAGAAAGAAAGTGAGAAAAAGAAAGACAGATAGGGCGAAAAAGAATGGATAAAAAAGGAAGAACGTGAGAAAGAAGGGAGAGGAGAAACAAAACAAAAAAGAAATGAAGGAAAGAAGAGAGGAAGAAAGAGAAAAAGAAATATAGAATAGCAGAAAGGAAGAATGAATGGATAAAAGAAAAAATGAAAGAAAATTCATATGGGTAGGGTCAGTGGGTAGGTGAGGCTCAATATGACAATCTCGCCTGCGAACAGTAGATAATGTACCAGCACAGATTGCCAAGTATTGATCTTTTGACCACTGGCTTTTGTAAACACAAACGCATACAAACGTGTGTACACAACATTTTTCCGCGGATCAAAACTTTTGTCTCTCTCACAAGCACACACACATACACACACGTCTTGATCTTTTATTCTTATAGCCACACACACACTCATACACACACCATTACGATCTCTTATTCTTGCATGCACATACTCACAGACAAATGAACATAGACACACCCCTTTACCTCTCTCTCTCTCTCTCTGCCTCTCTCTCTATCAATCTATATATATATATATATATATATATATATATATATATACATGCAGATTTCTTAAAAGCTGGCCACCTGTTATTGTCTTTTAGCGATGTTTTGTTCGAAGACAAATAAACTTGTATAAACTGAAGGATTACGCCGTCTCCCCCGGCTGATCTCCTCGCTGGTCGTTTGGGCCGAAAATGTAGCAGACGACATCAAACCACCGCATTCCTGCGACGTGAAAAAGTCGCCTTGCTTAAACAAACACTAAACAGAAAAACATCGACATTGGGGAAGAGATATGAGCGTAGTCCGGCCATGGAAGGTCGACCAGGGGAGCCACCATGTTTATTCAAATATTAAGCGATTTCAGAAAGCCGCTTGGCGGAAGTTTTTCGATCGCCATATTGTCACTTTTAACGAAGCACCTTGACTGCTTTTTGCACTTTTTTTAGGCTGCGACGGATATTGGCTAAATTAGCTGAACAATTGTTTGGCCTTTAGAGTGATTTTGGGGACGGGGTGGGCCTAGTGTGACTAGTCTTGCTATGAGAAAGAATGAAAAAAAAAAAAAAGAAGAGATTAAGAATAAGAAAGGGAAGAATGAAAGAAAGAAAGTGGCAAAGGAAAGATATGGAGAGCAAGACAATCGTTATCTGGTACAGAAAAATCAAATAGGGTGCTGGTGTTATGGTTAGCAAACTAGTCCCGAATCGGTGAGACTAATTGCCCAATGGAGAAGATTTGTCGAGTAGAGGTAAATAATGTACAAAAAGGAGTCTTATTTGAAGCTTGTGATTAAAATCACACTTTTTAAACGATATACACTTCTATTTTGATGATTTTAGATAGGCCTCAGTGAGTTTTATCGACCTTGTGTTGAGATAGTAAGTGATATAAATCTCAAATAAGATTCCCATCGACATATCATGCATCTCCGCTCGGCAAATCCTCTCTAATCATTGATTAGTCTAACCCATCTCGTACAACGCTCACTTGTATACTGAGTTGGATTGCAACAGTAATGATAAGCCTTGTGCTATAATAGCTTAGCAAGAGAATGAACGAAAGAAATATGTTATCCAAAAGTTTCAGTAAAAATATTAAAGATTGTCAGAATATTTGCTTGTAGCCGATCAGGGCCGGTGCAAGGGTTCCATGCACCCGAGACGAGACTTGAAATCTACGCAATGGTTCCATGTGGACCTGGAGGAATTATAAATTTGCGCCTCCAGTTGACTGTCTGAGTTTGCCTCGATGGAATAAGGGTCGTTTTGTAACAGATTTCAGCGTGCAAAACTGGCGTATTCTGACTTATTTGTTCTAACATTGAAGACAAGAAAAGAATAGTACAGCTTATAGAGAATGTACTGTGAATGAATGATCGAATGTATCAGAAGTGGTTTGCAAAGTTCCATGCTGAAGTGACAATCCACCGTCAGGTAGACCAGTTAAGAATGATAGCGATCAAATCAAGGCATTATTTGAGAATTGTTGAAAATCATTTGCATCAACTTGGTTATTTTAGTTACTTTAATGAATGACTCACACATAAGTTGAATTGATAAAAAAACTACTGGGTCGTATTTTGGTGTTACCTCTTTTGAAGAAAAATGAGACAGGCGATGGAAATGGGATATTTTGCAACAGCGCAGGACATGATATCGTGAGGCAAGCGAAATGAAACCATACCGACTTAGTGTGATTCTTCGCCCGATTTCTTCTTCTTCTGAGAATATCATGGAGATTTGTTGTCCTTAGTAGATGTAGTGGTCACATTTCTTCTGCTTGACCTTATCAATTTTGACCGTTGTGTCTTTGACCTCGACACGTTTGCTGCACATGGCATTCATTTTACTGAAATTTATGGGGAGGCCAACTTTTTTGCTTTCTTCATTTTCTTTGTCTAGCATAATTTAGAAGATTCTTAGCAAAGAGGATGATGACGATGTCGTCAGCAAATCTGAACTTATTTAGGTATTTGCTATCTATTTTGATTCCTTTGTGTTCCCACTTTAGATTTCGAAAGGCAGGCTGTAAAGAGTTTTGGTGACCTCGTATCATCTTATGTCACATCTTTTTCTAGCTGGAAGGGTTCTGAGTTTTTATGCAGCCTGATGAAGGAACTGCTCTGTCGGTAAATATGTTGCAGTTCTCTGACATATACGTGGTCTACACTCTGTAGTACTATTGCGTCAATGACTTTAGGGATTTCCATCAAGTCGAAAGCCTTTTTAAAGTCAACAAATGCAAAAAATCACTCTAGATTGGCAAGCTTTCGGTAGAACAAGCTCAACTTTCAAGTACAATAAATTCCCACGTCCCAAATATTAGGGTATACAACCAATGCATCCTCCCGATAGTCACAAACGGAGCAGAAACCGAACCAAAAGATTGATCCTCAAACTGAGAACCATGCAACATGCACATGAGAGAACCATGCTCAACCTCGCATGGATTGATCATAAGACAGAGAGAAAAGACAGGACTCTGAGATATCATTTCTGCTGAATGTCAGACAACCGTTGGACATCACGACTCATAACATGGATTCCCAGAGGTCATATGCGAAATTATGGCCGACAGAAAATAAGATGGTGAGACGAGCTAGACAAATTCAGAAAATACTGGCTCCGTGATAGACGCCCATGATTGAGTCTGGCGAATCTTAAGGAAGGTCCTTGTCCATCGATGGACGCTAAAAGGCTGATGGTGATGATGATCCATACCAAAGCCCTGTCTCTCTCTCTCTCTCTATATATATATATGTTTACATGCATATATGTATGTATTGTGATATAAAAATACATACATTCAATTATAAATGCGTTATATATATATATATATATATATATATATATATATATATATATATATATATATATATATATATATATATATATATGTGTGCGCGCGTATGTGTGTGTGTGGTTGTAGGTGATATTTTTTCCAAGACCACAAAAAATACGAAGTCTACGTATTGCAATGTATTTTGTACTTGTCTAGAAGAATGACAATTTCATAAGAGTCTCAGTTAACGGTTACCGCAATCATTCGTTGAAGATCACTCTTTGTCATAGAGAGATATTTGTTTTCTTGGAGAACTTTTTTTTGACTGGGGAATATAATCAAATAAACCACAGATAAGATATTGAGCAGACGGAAGAAAGGAAGAAAGAATGAAAGAAAGGGTGGAAAGAAGAAAGAAAAGAATAAAAGGAGGGAGGGAAGGAAATAAGAAAAAAAGAATGAACGAAATAAGAAAAGGAAGAATGATGAAATGAAATAACAAAAAAGAAAGAAAGAATGTAAGAAAGGAAGAATGAATGGACAAAAAATTGAAAAATGAAACAAAGAGAGTAAAAGAAAGAAAGGTATAAAAGAACAATAGATAAATGAATAAAGATAGAAAGGAAATGTATATTAGCAGTGTCGGGCGGGTGAGACTCGAGACAACAGTTGTTGCCAAGGCACAGTAGATTATGGGACAGTGCAGATTTCCAAGTATACATATATAATGGCATACACATGTGTATACAAAACATTTCTATGCAGACCCAAACTTTTGGCGTGCATATGCACACACACGCACACACACATATATATGCATGCACACCTCTAAAAGCTACATTCACATACAATCGTATGTGTACAACATTTTAATGCAGACCCCAAAGCAATAATGGGCAGAATAATCGGACATTTTGATGCCTAGCTCCAATCAGAACTTTCGCTCCTCCTCCTCCTCCTCCTCCTCCTCCTTCTTCTTCTTCTTCTTCTTCTTCTTCTTCTTCTTCTTCTTCTTCTTCTTCTTCTTCTTCTTCTTCTTCTTCTTCTTCTCCAGAAACCCTGCTGTTCCAAAGGGTGAGATTTTAATTTGCAATCCTTTATTCTTTGCCCCCCCCCCCCGGAGAGCAGGCAGCATTGGTAGCGGAGACCCTGGGCCAATCGCCAAAATCGCCACACCCTTTTCTCCACAGAGATATGGTATCGCCATAAAACAATACCATCATCAAAAGATAATCTTTTTCACATTAAACCTTCTGGAAACACTAAAAAGATGCGTTACCATGGAAACAAGCGAGACTGGAGTATTAAAGTTGTTCAGACGTAAAAGAAGCGATATAAAAACGGAATGATAAATTGTCTTGAAGCCAAACGCTCTCATAGGCGCCATCTTTTTTTCGTTGATCTCTCTCTCTCCCTCCCTTTCTCTTCCTCTCTGTCCTCTTCTGCAATTCTTCCTTATTCTCTCCTTTTCTCCTCGCCTTCTTTCTCTCCTATCTCTCTTCTACCATTTTTCCCTTCCTTCCTTCCTTCCTCCCCCCATCACCTTCCTTACTCCCCTTTCTCTCATTGTCCATTCTTCTCTTCTTTCTCCCTCTTTCCTTTTCTCCTTTTTTCTCCCCCATCTTGCTTTCCTTCTTTCTCCTCTTTCCAATTCAACTCATCCATCTCTCCCTTTTTCCCCTCCTATTTCCCCCTTTTCTCGCCTCCTTCCTCTCCTCCTATTCCTTTTCCCCTCCTATCACTTTCACTCTTAATTTCCCCCTCTTTCTTCCTCCAACGTTTTCACTCGTTCATCCTTCCTCCATTCTCCTCCTCCTCTCTACCACTTTTTCCTTCTTTCTCACTTCTCCTTCTCTCTCTCCATTCTTTTTCTCTTTTCTTCCTCTTTCTCTCGTACTTTCTCACCTCCTCTCTGATTTCCCCTTTTCTTCATTTTTATCACCCTCCATCTTTCTCGCTCTTTCTGACGCCCCCTCTCTCTCTGTGCTCTCCCATTTCCATCTACCCTTTCCATCTACCTCTCTTTTCCTCCCAATCTACTCTTCCCTCCCCCCTCTCATTCATCCTTTCTCTCACCCTCTCTTCTCTTTCATAAATACAAACCATTCATTTTTTATTTCTACTTGAAAAGTTGTTCAGTCTTTCCATTACCCCTCTCTCCCCGTCACATTTTCTGCAACTATTATGGATCTTTTAAATGAAAACATATCTTGAATAAATATTTTGTATGTTTGTTCAATCGCGAGAAATTAATCGAGATAATTTTTGACGGGGTTCATCGCTTACTCCGGAAATAACAGGTTTGCGTTCAACAATCATGAAACTAAAAAGCACCCAGGGAATGCATGCCTCTGCCAACGTCACTATCGCACAAAAATCGGAATAGCTACTGGAAGCAACTGTAAAGAACTAACGGATCCGTCCAAAAATGTAATCAATTTTCCCTTAGCACGTAGCCCATCCTTCTACAAAATGTCAGAGAAATTCATTGCGAACTTTTAGAGATATTGTATAGATGGACAGACAGGAGTGAATACGTGTACCTCATCCAATATCGCTGGCAGAGGTAAATAACAGATTTAGCGTTTAACAAACATAAAACAGGCATCGAAACCAATAGAGAACAGTTTTTAAAAGTGCTAATAAGCTTAGCTAAGGATGGTAAAAAGCCACAAGTGCCAGATATTCGACAAGTATCGGACGCACTACTGCAGTAAAGGTTTGAAAGACGAGGTATTTACTAATTTTAGCTTGATTTGGCATAGGATAACAAGTGCAGAGTACCCAGTGAGGACTGAATACACTCTGGGGCACTAGATTACTATCCATTACGCCACAGCGGGACAACACGGTGTTTTGCTAAATATGTCTGACATTTCAGTAATGATATCACTTCATTTTTGTTTTGATCTTTGTGCAGCGGCTATGACTTCAGTTTTAAATACTTTCCTCTCTATGCGTCGTATATGTTAATACACAGATACTACACTCCCATTAATCACTGTTTTGAAATTAAAAAAAAAAACATTAAAATGATAATTGACTAAAATCGCTAACCTTAAAAATAGAGTCGTTCCTAATAGATGATTGCCGTATAGTATTTTATTAATAGAAGGAATGCAGAATCACTGAATCTACAAAGTGTATTCAAATAGATAGCTGGCAAGCATTTGGTGCAGGACCTTTAATGATGCGACACCCTCAGCATATGCAACTTTTAATACTCAGTTAATTCGGCCTCTGATCAGTCCTCGATTCTACAATATCAAATCGTTTTTGCTTCAGGATCTTCATTCAGATTCACATTCGTAGATTTTGGCAAAATGTTAACGTGAGAAGTACGATTACCGTCAATAAAAATCCCTACTTGCATTGTTGTATCAAATTCTATCATTGATCGCCAGCGCCTTTGAGAAAGGCAAGTATCTCGAATCTGGTGCCCGCACACGAACAAACATTAAAATTCTTGCTCCAGAAGTGGCTAAAATTAAAATGTAGAATTGTCCATTTCTGTCCATTATATCAACCCCAGTTATATTATTATAAAGAAAGGAGAGGCACCGGCTTATCAACAGTTTTCTTAATAAATGGCCAGGTAGTAGCAGTAAAAACAGTTGTATTGTTCTTTCTTTGTAATGGCCTATGATGACTATAACATTATCCATAACATTGTTCTGCTCGCTCCTCCCTGCGTTCGTATGATAGTCTTTCAGTGATAGCAAAAAGGCCAGGTAGTGTACTTAGAGGATAGGAGGAGAGAGAGAGGAAAAGGAAGTTTGGTCGTTCAATAAATAGGTAATGAGGGAGAGAGAGAGAGAGAGAGAGAGAGAGAGAGAGAGAGAGAGAGAGAGAGAGAGAGAGAGAATGAAAGAGTATAAATGGTCATGTAGTTTAAAAAGAGGGAGAAATGAGAACTTGGTGGTTTGATAAGAGGGCAGGAAGAGACAGGACAGAATAGAAAGATATGAATTCAAAGAGTTTTGTGGACAATTAAACTCTTTGTTGTTACCTGCAACAGTGCTCAAAGGATGTTTTGTCAGTTTCAATCCACTGCCCTCTTCAGGTGTAATATGTAATATCCGTAGAGGAAGAGAATCCAGAACAACAACAAAAAAAAAAAAACGAAACCCATTAATGTTAATGACTCCTCTGAAAATTATACACAGAATTTTGAGTACTTTAATTAGAGGGTGGAAAAAAGGAGAGCGAGAAAAAAGTAGGGTAGTTTATTTAAGAGGTAAGGAGATTTTCGCATATGAAACTAATCCATGTTTGTATACTATTCAGATAAGAACATGCACAGACAGCGAAGATTGGAAAAGATAAAGGAGAGAATGAGAAGATACAGGTCAAAGGTGGGGGAAGGGACAGAGGCATGAGATAATTGATAATCTTAGTTGTCAATACCCACGGCCTTTTCACGGGTTCAGTTTAGTATAGTTTAACACATATGTGACTGCCTATGTTTGTATGCTGGCATATAAGGGTCTATCGTTAGGCAATTACCAATTCAAATAACTCCGAAAGACATAACGTTCAGTTATCAACAGTTGAGAAAAAAAAGGGTCAATTTTGTTTATTCCTTTTATAAAAAAGATCTTAGCAAGAATGCCATTAGAATTGTCTAAACCCGTTGATCAGATATTTGTGTCTTTAAAGTTGAAATGCACTATGCACTAAACAAAATTTAGTACAAACATTCAGCACATGAAATATGCAGCAAACTTTCCAAAATCAGCAAAGTCTTTTCCACTGGAATTAAATTTGCTGAACCAGGGGCGGATAAACATCCCAGAATGTCCTGAGCAAACACCTGATATCAACCCAATGGAGGTCAGCGGTTCCCAATCTAGGCTCGGCGGATCCCGAAGGCCCATAAAGATATTATTGGGGTATGTGAGCTTGTGAAGTACGCCATCCTTTCCAAAGGCCTGGTCTCCCCGGGCTCGTTGAGTGGGCAGACCTTTCAAAATCCTGGGATTCATGGAAAAAATTATTTAGGTAAAAGGGTAAGGAAAATTTTTGAAACACTGATGTAAGCTATGATTCTGGCGAGCACATAAAGCAAATACAGCTGGGGGCTTAGGATGCTGTGAACACCCGAGAACATTTTAAAATTTGACCAATTACTGGGGCATTTTAAGGCCATTGAAATTGAACACATTCCAAGGTCAATGTTGAGTACTTCATTCCATTAGCTTATAATTTGATCACTAAAATAGCCTTATTCTAATAACAGATATTAAAAAAATGAAAACAAGAAACATCAACAATTTTACAGTATAGGAAATTGCTTCAAGTGTTTCAAGTATTTTTCCATGAAAATTGCATTTCGCCTCAAGAAAATGGTTTAATGTGAAAGATATGTCATTGGGTAAATTTTAAACTATACTTCCAAACAGTTCCATGGATCTGGAAACAA
The DNA here is from genome assembly GCA_963457665.1 of Thysanoteuthis rhombus. Taxonomy (NCBI): domain Eukaryota; kingdom Metazoa; phylum Mollusca; class Cephalopoda; order Oegopsida; family Thysanoteuthidae; genus Thysanoteuthis; species Thysanoteuthis major. The sequence continues at coordinate 25,628,808 of OY735200.1, forward strand.
AAACGATAGTACGATAGCCTAAAAACAAAACATTTTTTTTACTGATGTATTTGTATCATTATTCGAAAGAAAACATGTCACTTATCAAGAATATAAAAAGATGAAGTGATTTCAACAATATGGCAAAATAAATACACCTAGTGTTAAAATAACTGATGGGGTGACTAGTTTAATTTTACTTTTAGATTTTTTAGATTTTTTTTTTTAATTAGATTTCATATTTGCATTTTATCATAACAGACTATCAGACCTTTTCCGATGTAAAGATTATAAAACGTTTTAATAATCTAAATATCTTTTTTAAGAAAATAGCTCAAAGTTATTCGTAATGAAAACTTTCGCGTATTTAAAACAGGTTATAGATTGTTTTATTCAATATTTATCATCCAAAATAGTTTCGATAATACCAATTTGCAAATTTAAACACTGTATAGAAAATCTTCCGAAAATGTATTAGCCTTCACAGAATTAGTATTGGATTGAAATTAATTACTTCAACGATTACTTTACTGGATTTCGAGAAAAAATTACTCACGTTTTCCTTAAAATATACTGGAAAATAAATCACACCAAATGTTTGTCCTGCCAAAAGTATTCAAAGATCAAAATATGTGTTCTTGTAACAGTGATGGAATTTGATGAGCAGATTATGTCAGATTATATGGACGACCAGATATGACAGTTTGAAAAAGTCAATTTTTCAGTCTGTACGAGCTGTCACCACAATTAACACGCAAAAATATTTAAGAATATTTTGTTTTCTTTGTTAAAAAAATATATATCTATATCTTATCACTTTGAAAGAGTGACTTTGATAATAGAAAAACTAAAGGCTAATGAGGTAGCTAATCCAGTTATTGTATCCTGGGCTTCCATGAATTTTAAATGTATAACACCTACATACAATAAAAATACAATAATCGTATTAAAAATATTCGGAACATTAGATTAAGTAAAACTTTTTTATCATCATGTTAATAAAACACATCATTTTAGAAATAACCATAATGAATAAACAATTTTGAAATGTTAAAAAGCATTTATCCACGAATTAAGTTTTTGATTAAAAAAATCTTTTGGGAAGATGTTTTTTCATGACTACAAAATCTACAATATATTCCGAGGGAACAAAAAGCATCTTCAAACCTTTCCAGAGAAAAATATTTTGCTTTTATTGCAGTTTTTCATTTTCTGATTCATAGCCTATTTTCTACATCCCCAAATGAAATTTCAAATATAAATCATGATTTAATTTCTGCAGGGACTTATCTTTATAGAAAAGTTATAAATATTTAATAACCACATATATTATTCAGATGTAAAATTGTTTAAAGGAGGGTTGATAGACTTGAAAAATATTTCCGAAAATCTTTCACACAAAATACACTTTTGCATTAATAAACGCATTTATAAATGAATCAATGCCGAAAATTTCATTCGAATCCGATCATTAGTTTTATGTATAATTTTAAAATCTGGATCTGTTCCGACTAATTTTTTTTCTTATGCAAATTATTGCGCCCTATTGTTAATACATTATAAACAAATCTCTGATTCTAAACATTGGGAACAAATAATTTTTACACATGTTTTGGGTGATTTTCGTTGCATGTCAGCTTTTTGTGGAGATACCGGTCATTTAAATTTTGAGTGCATTCTGATGATTTCTCAAAAAAAAAAAAAAAAAAATCGAGATATAAAACTCTCAGGCTGATATGCTTTTATTCTTTAAAAAAAAAATTTGAATTGCAGTTTACCGAGTTAAAAAGGTCCCTAATTGCCGAATTAATGAATTTTGACGGTGTCTCTGTTGTATTACGTTAAGGTTAGGGTTAAGATTAGGGTTAGGTAATTTGGGACCACAGTCATTCAAGTATAAGATGAGAAAATAAATTACTAGCTCTGTAGGAGGGCCTGCACTTCATTTTTTTGAGGTCGCTCTAATTGTACCTTTACGTTTTCTCTACCCTGAATTTTATTTTGGATTTTAATTACAGGGCCTGGAGATGAGGACATCACTAATTTGATTTTTCAGTTGATAACTTCCGAAATGAAGTTACCTATATAGACAACATTATACAGTGCAGGAAGTTGCTCAGTAGAACTTGAAGCTGTGCAAATAGTTCAGCACCGCTCATTTTAGGCCCTCTAAAAAATATGTCTTTAAAATATTCTAGATTTTTAATTCATTTTGTGCTGGTAGAAAAGTGAAATGTCTCAAATAGATTCATTAATGTTTGGGACTTTAATCTGTAATATAGAGATGAATTATCACTCCATGAAAGACTTTACGTTAAATTAAACATTGTTATTTTATGAATTTATATTTTGAATTAATTGGAAACAGTGGCTAAATACAATAAAAGAACGACCCTAATGCATTGAGCACTATCGATGGTAAATTTGACCCTGTCAACTGCACAGAAGTATTGAAACTAGAGAGGCAAATCGGGTTATCAACTTACTGCATTGACTCTCAAAACTTACACATAAAATATATTTGACTTATTCAGTTCAACAGCTGTAAAAATTAAATGAATTAGACAAACACATTTCAGTTGTCAATGAACGAAACTTTTATATCAACGAACTGATATACGTACTCATAGTCCCTTTCTCTTCCATCAGTGGCTGAAAAGACTGAGATCAAACAAAATCTAGCCTTGAAACCACTAGATCGGCAACTCTGTGGTGGAAGTGGTACAGACATATTTGCGTATTTGGGAAATTTTATGCTACGCACTTGTAAATAGTTATAGCATATTACTATGCCGCAGCTCACAGCTTGAAAACTACTGACCCAAAGACTATGCGCCAGGTGGCACCAGCACACAGACTTACCCAGCCCACCCAGATTTTGCCCGGTTGCCCGGTCGCACAGCGGTCCAAACCGCCCCTGCCCTAAACTTATTTCGATCGAATCTTAAATTTAGTGGAAAGCATTTTGCGTCTCTTATCTTTGTTTACGGGGTAGAAGCTAAAATCTTCCTATGATCATATTTCTTTCATGATATCATGTATAAAAAGGTATGAGATAGGTGAACAATTGTAAAAAGATCGATACAATAGTGAGTTACAATGCTTCATCAAATCATAAGAATGGAAAAATTGGTTAATAGTACTACTACTAGTAAAACATGAAGAACAAATATAATGACGATGTTTTGAGTGGCTTTAAAAGGAAAGATTTCAGTCAGTCATGCGAGCTTTAAGTGGTTAAAGCGGCTGAGCTTCCCTCTTGTTCGAGGCTCATCGATCTCCACTGTCGTAGAGTCATTACCAGAGTTAAGGTGTGATTAAAACAACTAAAAATCAAGTTGAAGGCAAATAGTAATCAAAGTTAGTACAATATTGGGTTATAATATATCATCTGATAATAGAAAGACAGAAATCCAAAGTCTGGTGTGAAGCGAAATCCACACATGGAGGTGTAATTATGCAAGAACTCTGGGTGTTTTGTTTTGACAGAAAAGTTACCCAGGAAAGCCTCATACCAAAATAATGCCGTGGAAATCCATGTTTGTATAATGTTTAGATAAAAAAAACAAAAACATGTACAGGCAACGAAGATTGAAAGGGATAAAGGAAAGAATGGGACGATACGGGTAAAGGAGGAGAGAAGGTCTGAGGCATGAGATAATAGATAATCCTAGTTGTCAACGTCCGGGGAGTTTCCACTGATTCAACTTGTGCTCATAATTCTTTGTCTCTGGCATAATATCAACAGGCATATAATGTCAAAATGATCGAAGTTCGCAGAGATAAGATATGGCTACAAATTTCTTGTGTAAACTTGCGATGGTCTCCCATGTTATGCACGGTTATACAAAGAATATGACAATTATTGGGAAGTATTTTAAAAATATGTACAGGCGGTGGAGATTGGAAAGGTTAAGGGAGAGAATGAGAAAATATGGGCGAAGGGTGAGGAAAGAGCAGACGCGTGAGATAATCGATGGTTTTAGTCGTCAACATCCATAGAATTTCCACGAGTTTAACTAGTTTGAATATTATCACTAGAAAAATGCAGGAACTTTCAAAATATCTGATTAGATAGCGAAGTTTGAGAGATTTCACCTGTGAAGTACTCCAGATAAGCTTTTGTGTATGTGATTTCCAATAGAATACATTGTCCCATCCAACACGGTACCTTCCCCTCACTGGCAAATGTTACTCAAGGACACTAGGTACTTATGATTAAATCACAGTCAGAATCGTTACACCCTAGGGAAAAGGGTTTTCATTTCTTTCAATTTATCAGTTTTAGGACAAACGCACCTTGCCCTAACCCTAACCCCTGCAGTGAGAAAAACAACTTGAGTCTACATTTCCCTCTTTATAGCGAACACCTTGCGCATGATTCATTACAATATAACCCTGATTGATTTTACTCCGTTTAGCGCTGATTCGCTATAGTAAACTTCTAAAAATATCTTCGTAAATTTAGTAACGTTAAATATCCTTCATGAATTATAAAAAAGGACGGCATCATGATCAGTTTCTGAAAGAATTGTACATTGTACACTTTGATTAAAGTGCCATATGTACGAGAATAAACACATACACATACACAATAATTTGCCATGTCGCGATATGTATCGACACCTAGTGACAATTCATTCACCAGTCCCAGTAGCTACCAGATGAGATACACAGCTCTGATCCATTATATCTTGTTGATGCTCAACAGCGACATCAAGTATTCTAAAATAGAGAGAAATAACCCAGGCAGGGAGCATAGCAGCAAGGCAAAGGAAGTTGATCTTGACATATTAATGCTGTTATAATGACCCTGTATAGCGCGGTTTCGTTTAGCCCTAGATTATTTAAGAGCACAAACCAAGGTATCACCGTACCCTTCAGCACAATACCCCTAAAAGAGTGGCGGGATTATTTACGCATGGTTCTTACCTTCTATTCAGGACCAGGGTAAATGTATGCTCTGCTTAGGATCAAAGTAACACTTCCCGGCCCCCCGCCTAAGATCAAACTTTAACGGAAACTAAGAACCATACTTGAATAATCTTATATCACTAGAAAAAAAATTTCTAAGGTTATTTCAGGCTTACTTTGAATTTTTAAGATTATCTATTTATGAAATTTCTTTATCTAGGTGTTAAATAAAAAAATAATTGTGCTTCACAGGATGATGATCGAACAGTAGAACATGTATTCATATTTTAATGGAGTAATAATGACTTGGTGTGCCACGTGAGTCAAATACATTTCTCAGTGTGCCATCATACAATTAAACTTGAGAACCACTGGCTTATATTGATGTGTATATATTTCTTGAAGCAAGCAAACGCCTAGGTCCTGAAGGCGAAATAAAATAGAGTTGGATGGAATTACATAATTTTTAGCATAGAGGGGCCCCAGGATTTTGAACAGGGAGTCCAAATGGGAAGAATTCTAGATGGAAAAGTTTACGTGAGAAATAAAACAAATTTCGAGCATCGGAACCAAATGAGTATTTTGATCCAGTATTTTTCACGTACATTTGATTTGCAGCTTTTAGTTCTAGAACTGACAAAAGAGTCATGTGAAAAATAATCACAGGAGGTCATCACAGAAACAATGAATAAAAAATTCATAAAGAATTATACGGAAAACAATTTCCTCATATTTGATGTTAATCAAAGTAAGGATTTTTTTTTATTTTCAAGATTAATTTATGATTACTTGGGATTTTTAGGTTAATTATTTATGAAAATTCTTTAGCTAAATATCTAAAATACTAATAATTGGGCACTCCTTAATGTCATTGATATTTCTTTATCAAAATTGCCTATGTACCTCACAAATTTAATGAGTCAAGCATAAGTTACTACGGATTTTGTAGTCAAATTAATTATTAACTTCAGTCGGGATTTTCAGCTACTTCCTGTGGAAGGCCTAAAGAGGTCTTTTATCCTAATGAGAGATGATATCTGTACCCTGATTCTGTTACACCGGCTTCAGTGCATCATTTTGACAACTCAGAAGTCATTTAGACATGAGTGGAATTAAACGTTATGTCAATGAAGGAATATATAACGTATGCATGGCAAAGCACGTGTGTCCATGTGGAGCAGCAAAAGTTGATATGAACGTATCGCATTTGTATAAAGTAAATGCATATGAGCCACTAGTCTTGAAAAAGTAGCGATATACAATATGCACGAGTGATGTCATGAAGTCTGCCCATGCATGTATATAGCGATGATCAGGGAGGGTATGCAGGACTTGTACTGTGTGGGTCATGCTGATCAGCGATATGTTGTTCTGATTAAGCAGCTTACTCTTCATTCTGAGGCGTTTGGTGAAGGTGTTGTTGTTGTGGATGATCAGCTATATTCTGCTCTGGAGATGCAGTTTGAGCTTCCTTTGAAGCTTCCAGTAGAGATGTTCGTCAATCGTAGGATGAACATTTCCTGGTTGTTGTTGTTGCTGATCAAGGATATGCAGTCCTGGAGGTTCAGTTTGAGGAGGTAACTGTTGCGCGTGGTTTTCTTCTTCTTGCAAAGCAATCTTATGCAAAATATTTATTTGACGATGACGACGATGTCACCGTGCAGAAGTGGCATATCATCAAGAAAAAAGCATAAGTGAAATGTAATAATTCAGTTTTTACCATACAACAATGGAGCTATTGTTTATAGCGCTAAAAAAATACGAAAATCACCCCCAGTATGATGGACAAAAATATAAGTATATGAATGTATGAAGTATAGCACTGGACAAAAAACATTAGTAAATGAAATTATAACGCTGGGGCTGTACTCTTACAACAGAAAAATTTGAAAAAATTCAGGTTGGATTATTTTAAAGATTTAATCACCGTCGCTTTAAAGTCACTCAGTTGGAGACTTAAGCGATAAAATGTATATCTTCTGCAGTGAACGGCACAGAAACATCAAAAACTGGATTGTGTCAATTGAACTGAAACTGCAGATGAACTCTAATTTTAAGTGTTGTAGAAATATATTTTTCTTACCAAATAACGTCTATGGAGAAAGAGATTGCAACAATTATTTCAAAATAACGCCCTGTGAGAAGCTCTCGTGTTCGGAGAACGGTTGTTTTGAAATGATATTTAAATATTCAGATCCTGCCTGGAAAATATTTTTTTAAATTCAGAAACTCTTTCTTTTGGCTAAAGATTTATTGCAAAATCTCCATACATCTATCGTTGTCTCTCCAATTGAGAGAATATCACCTCAAAATTGTGTTGGTGTTATAAAAAGATGTGTACATAATTCCTCGATCGAACACATTTATTATTGTGAATGGAACAAATAGATAACCCCTGTTCGCAGAACGTTGTTTCGAGAGCTCAAATTCCTTTCCTTTCGAAATAATTAGAGACACGATTCGCGTCATATTTACGTTATTTTTAGATGGTTGCAAAATGTGAGTTCATTCCAGTATAGATTTTTTTCAATTTTAAAAAGCTAACCACCAAACTGACTGGAAAAGCATCGAAAAACACTTTGAATAAGAGAAGTGGCGATAGAAATACAGGAGGTGAAAAACACAACGTCAGCTGGATAACCACAATTGATTTTGCTAAAAAGAAGAAAACACGAGCTCATTTGTATATAGTCATCTTAGTATAGATAGATATTATTGAGTAATTGGAAATTCATAGTAAAGTACAATTGGGAATTGATCAGTCAAGCCATAACGCAGCTCAATTTTGAGCCATGGAACGCTTTTTGTTTTCTCTCTTTACATCCAAATTTCAAATTGCTCCCAGTGGTATATAAATTTTCCTTTTGTGGGGCGTGTACCCCATGTTCAGAATTAATGTTAAAAAGAGAAAACGTGTGAAGTAAGATCGGAAATCTTGTAAGGTGAAAAGAGGTTTTGACAAGGGGAATTAACCCAT
>OY735200.1:25641677-25726677 GCA_963457665.1 Thysanoteuthis rhombus
AATGAATAACGAAAAGAAAACGTTGTTCAAGTAAATAGAATGAAATTAACGTTTTAAAATGGTATATTCTATGAACATAGTTGAAAATGAGACAAAATGCCTACCAGCAAAATGTGTTGATATGATCCTAAAAACTTGAAAAGCACCGAACAAGAACATTAGATAGACGAAAAATATTGATCCTGTGGCAAAATTATTTTACGAAGTTTAGTTACATTTGATTGCATGACACTAAAAATGGCTATTTTGTGCAAATGGGTTAATATTTGTCGACTATTTCCAAAAAATTTCAACGTAAAATATACGAAAATGTATTAATGCAGAGTCAAAATTACACTTTGGAAAATGATATTGTTTCAAATTTTCTTACTGGTCATGTTTTTTTCAAGATTTTCTGATTTCTTAAAATGCCGTTTATAACTTCAAAGTGGACAATTAGATTATTTTATTTCCACCATTATCACTATTCTCTGTTGATTATTGCATAAACATAAATTTTACAGTGAATCAACCAACCGAAATAACCCATCACAAGTCTATACCAGGTGACAGATTTTTTTGAAAAATTGCAAAAGTCGTTATTTTTCTGTTAAAAAAGCAAGATTACCACAATCAGACATGGATATACCAAAAATCGGCGGAAATCGGTTAGAATATATGTATATATATATTGTATGTGTACTTGTGTGACCATAATTTTTAGATCGTTGTTCAAGAGAGCAAGATTAAATTTTCAAGAGGCAGGACTGTTCTTGTTCAGTGCTGATTTTTTTATTACCTCACATGAATTGATTAATAAGTATGTAAGACTGGCTAAGTAATCATTTTCATTGTTTACCTTAGTAAATGGTCTAATTACCCTAAGCGAGTGACCGTTCCTAAAGATAGTTTTAAATTTTCATGGAAAATATATAAGTATTCGCACAAATACTGACATAAAAATGCTTATGCACAGAGCTTACAGTTTTGGAAATATCAATATGTATGACCTTGTATCAGATAATTTTGGGTAAAGGTTTGTTACTGGTGCGTAAACTTTTTATGATGTAGTTGAAATGTCAATGGGAGGTAACAAATAACGCTGGCTTGAGCGACTGTTACTGCTTTGTATTAAAGAACAAATGGAAGCAGAGAACTTGACCTTGATAATTAAATTTGAATTGGAAACAAAACAAGCAGAAGTGGATAAAAGATTGAAGTTAGCTTATTTTCTGTTTGTTTTATACTGTATTCATGAATACAAATAATTAAACATCATCACTGGCCTGAAAATGTTTGAATCTATTCAATAGAAAGAAAATTGTTTTAAAATAAAAAAAAAGGAAAATAAAACACAAAAACAAAAGAAATTCAATTGAGGAAACGTAATAAAATATTATGAAAAAATGTTTTCCTATATTATAGTTTTGATATGAATTGGAAATTTCGTTTATTCCTCATACTGAAATTTTCAGCCTCCAAAAAAATAGGGTTTCAAACTAATGATAATATGTACACACGATTCGTCCTCAATTATAACTACTACTGTTTGAAACTTACGTGGTTCTGAACACGAACCACCCATATTACGATTATAAAATATGCACTCTAACAAAGCGCCACGACTATTCATATTTTTTCTCATTTCCAACTAAAACTCTTCTTATATGTTTATAGATTGGATAATCCTTGTTTCTTTAGAAAAAGAAACAAAGCAAAACAACATTTGTAGGGTCAACTCAAGTGGATTTGGAAAGTTTTGGATCATTGACTTCTACAGTTTAGGCATGCATTGCATTATATTAAATTGGACGTAAAAATTCCCTAGAAAATTGGATCTTGCGTTTTTCAGAGTAATTTTGATGACTTGGTGTTATTGAAAAGGTTACTTATAATAAAGGTCTCCAAAAAATAACATGAATTTTATTAAAATTATGATCAAAAATGTTATCACAAAATCAAGTCAGTGGATTATGTAAAAGTCAAGTTGATCATATCAAGACAACGCGCTAAACACACCTGTTTATTCCAAAATATGCATTAAAGATCAAAATAACGAAAAACGCAATTGATTGTGCATTAAACTGATAAATAGGACTATGATATAAATTTACTAAGGTATCTTGGGAGAGAATAGTTGTATGTGTGTGTGGGGGGTCCCTAGGATGGGATAGAGGGTATGTTATTGCTGAATGAATGTATAACTAACATAAAAAAGAATGGAATTGGATTGTTTATATGGAAGATTGGGGTCGAAATGATTTAATTAAAATTGTTAAGATAAGATGAAAATAAGAAAAATGAATAAATGAAATTGAATGGGGTAAACGTAGATAAGAGATATCGATAATAATATGCACATAATGTAAATGCATCTTAGTAGATGGGGTGAGGAAGCAGGTTTTGCGGTGATCAAATTAAAAATTGGAATTAATTGAATTATATATATATATATATATATATATATATATATATATATATATATATATATATATATATATATAATAGAGTAACAATTCGAAAGGCCTCATCGCGTACAAATGAAATTTCATCGTTCAATTTGACGATTCGTTAGTTGATAGCTCACTTCCTCAGAAAGGTTAGTTATGAAATAGTGAAACGTCAAATTAAATAAAGAAATCCCACTTTCACATGATATAGCCTTGAATTGTCTCATCACTCTAATACTGTCGGATGAACTATAATCCATATCGATACACTGGTCACGCGCGCACACACACACACACGCACACACACATATATATATATATATATATATATATAAACTATTTGTTTATATATATGTATATTGAAAACTGTTCTGTGGTCTTCTTTCTTGACCAATTTTTTTCGACCAATTTCAAAAAGGGAGCCACATCTAGTTCATCCTGTATGATTGGAATAAATATTGCGTTTTTCTCCCGATTTCCCGATTGAATTCTAAATATTTTGTTTGTTTGAGATAAATTTTTCCAACCAATAGTCTTTACCTTCCTTTGAATATGCATGACCAAGACGTGGGGATGGTACCCTAAAATCTTACATGCAACGCCTTGCTTCGTGAGAGTTCTTTGAAATAACTTTCAGTTTCTCCCTATTTATTTATCAATTAGTTTAATCTTTAGCACCCACTCTGTCATAAGGCTTCATCATATCATTAGACCCTGTCGTACGCTTTTGTCTGTGCTTTGCTCCATATGAAACCCATCTCTTCCAAGTCCGTCATCACTGTCGTCTGCCAAGTGGTCTTTGACCATTCTCTCTTTCTCCTCTCATTCGGGCTCCATCTTGAAGTAATTTTAGATATTCTTCCGATGGGTATCACCAAGACATGATTGAGCAATCGTTACTTATGTTTCCTAATCTCAAGGGACATAATGCAAGTCCTCATATACAGAAGAAAAAGATTCTGCTTGTATCGGAAAATACATAAGCATCTACAAAACACATGCCTCTGTCAACACCATTGTTCCTAAAAACTGAATGAAAATCTGTTATGCGTAACCACGAAACAAGGGGGGTAACATTAAAAGGTCCTCGGATCCGCCTCGAAATTGGATCGATTCTTCCTTGCTTCATGACCAACACTTCCACAAAATGGCGAGATTCATTGGAAGAAAAAACAAACAGATGGACTGACAGACAGACATTAGTGAATACATATACCTCTTCTGAATTCGTTCGCAAAGGTAAATGAAGCATTTTGTACAAGTGACTTGTGTTTATGTATGAATAGATAGACAGATAATGTGGGGATCTGAATTCATGAATCTACATATATACTACGCCATAGGTGTGTCTTCCTTACTTATTATTCTTTTAGCAAACGCGTTGAAAATTCGGGTTCATTTTGGTTGGACATAAACTTGAAAACACAGAGCAGCACTATTTTAAAAAAAATCTTTAAAAAAATATTTGTTAAAGTACAGTACAATTGCAAACTCATTTGAATACTGTCGTCATTTTCTGAGGTCATTAGTAAACTAGTTAGTATATATTCGCGAATCACCGTAAACGAGAGAGTGTCTGTATGCATGCCAATCTTATATAAAAAGTGCCTAGAATCTGTTTGTTTTCTAAACTAGATAGTGCGACCCCAAAAGATAAATTAGAATTATTTCGTCCCTTCGGATTATAGTGCCACCAGACACCTGCTGGCTAGTGTAAGCTACCCGAGTCCGCCTTTAGGGACAAGCGATAATGTTTTACGGGTGTTTATTTGCACCTGATAGAACGAGCCTTATCTGTTAATGGATGGTCTTTGTTGTAAGGGTTCTTTTCACAGCGTGAATCGAAGGTGAAAGAATTCAACATAATATTTTGAAAAATGGCCCCTCATAAATTGTATTGATACAGTTGACTTTCACTAACCCAGCACCACTGAGATCCGTGGGGCGTTGAATTAATGGAAATGTCGTATCACAGAAGGATTACCTCTAAACCACTTCATCATACCTTTAAAATATCATGTTAATCAGTACAAGTTAGATAATAAGGGTACGTAAACATTACATGATAAGCAAGTGAAAAGTTATTGTACTGGTACTGTTAAAACTAGAAAGCACTCAAACAGTGTATACCTCTGCGAATTCTGTTGTCAGGAAGGGGGGGGGTAATTGTTCATGGATCTACCCCCCCTAATTAATCACATTTCTCGTAGCCTATTGTCATCCCTTCTTCATAATGTCGAAGGAATTCATTAAGAACCTTTGGTGATATCACGTGAAGAGACATGAAATTTTGTGGTTCAAAAATATAACTACGACGTAGACGAGCTAATTAAGCATGGATCTGCTTAAATAATTTTTTCGTAGCCTATTGTCCACATTTCCATGAAATACTATCGGAATTCATTGATAACTTTTGGAAATATCTTAAAGACAGAAATGAACTTTAGGCAATATTATGTTGTTCTGGAATTACGATATAGGCGAGGTAATTGTACATGGATCCGCTCAAAATTTCATTCAGTTCTTTTGTTGCCTATTGTTCATCATTATGCAAAATCTGATTGACACCTGCTCATAACTTTTGAAGATAACTCGCCGACAGGATAAAACATTTGGCAATATTTTGTTGATTTTGACATATAACAGCGATATGAAGAAAGTAGTTGTGAATGGATTCATTGAAAATCCAATCGATTCTCCCGTAGCTTATCGTTAACCTTTCCTCAAAATATTATTGAAATTCAGGTAGAACCTTTGGAGATATCGTGTGGACACATCAAATTTCAGTTATAATATGTGGTTTGACATATATCTGCGACTTCGGGAGTGCATTATGCATGGATCTGCTCCAAAATTCATTCAGTTTTCCTGTAACATATTCCCCGAGAATTTCATAGAAATTTATTAGGAACTTTTGGACATATCGTACAGATAGTTATGAACGCATACATAAATGTAATTGATAAAAAAATAGAATAACACAAAAATATCTCTCAATCAAAAATCAATACGTGGATCCCAAAGTTTTACCATTTCTTTTTTTTTTTTTTTACTTTACTGTCCAACCTTCCACAAAATCTAATTGAAATCCATTCCGTAATATCAGAAATATCGAGTTGACAGACGAACAGATGAACGGTCGAAAAGACAAGGTAGACGGAGGTAAATGGAGGGCGCATGTCCTATTCCTTCATGAAACACTTTTGCATGTTCTTTCACCATATCTCCCCAATTCAACAACTTTAGCATAAATGATATAGTTAACTTCTGAGTTGATTCTAACTGGCAGATTTCTCATCAATGATTGATAATGGTGTACAGAAAATAGTAATGTACTGAAAATCCTCGTGAGGCTCCCTGAGATATTCACGAAACATCTTCTGAGCTGGCAACGACAGCACGCACATAGATTTAGTCCAGTAGTCTCTCAGAAAGTGGAAGTTTTTAAATTTGGGGGCAGATACAGGGATTCGTTTTTGATTGAGAGATAGTTTCCGTTTTTCCCTGCCTATATATCTCCAAAAGTTTGCGGTAAATTTCAATGACATTTTCAAAATAGTGGGTAATAGACTGAAGGCAAAGTGTTCGAATTTTGGGACGAATCCATGCACAATGACTTAGTCATGATTGGTATTATCTATTACCAAACTCTATAGCATTGAAACTCGGTAGCCAATAATGTAAAGTTTGGTCCCAAAATAAGTTAATTTCATTCCATATAGTATATTTTCAAATAGAACTTGATTTTTTCTTGTAGGAAATTTATACAAATTTGAATATAGATAGAGCACTGAATATTTAAATGGTTTTCATACGGATGTTGTATTCAGTCTACCAACGTTTTTTTTTCTAAAATGATTCCACATGGGAAAGAACTTTCTCCAGATTTAAAGGAACGTATTAGTAATTTGCACAAACAGAGCAACATTTACTGAAAAATAGCTACTAGCCTGAGATTAAGCAAACGCTGTCGCCAAAGTTGTGCAAAATTACCAGAAAAGTGAAAAATTCGAAGGTGTATAGAAGCGACCAGGTCGATCATACGTTAAACCCAAGGTCTATTCGTTATGTCAGGAGATTGGTAGATGAAGACCCAAGACAATCGGCTGCAGATGTTGCTAATGAAGCGAAAAAAGTGTATGTCGTGAATGTTTCGATTATAACAACCAGACAGGCCCCGAACAAATCAGGATCATGTAGCCGACAACCATGCAGGAAACTGCTACTGACATCGAGACACAAACAGGCTCGTCTAATGTTTGAGCAGAAGAAATATAAAGATTCAAAGTTTTAGGACAGTATAGAGCGGTCAAATGAAACAAAAATCAAATCATTTGGATCAGATGAGTTCCGATGAGTTTAGCAGCGTCATGGCGAGGTGTAGAAAGAGAAATGTTTGGTCTCAACAATTAAGCATTAAAAATCATGGTCCGTGGTCGTAAAGGCTCTAATGGCGCTGGTGAGTTACATTTTATTGGCGGAATTAATCAATACTGAAGATGATTTCATGATATTGAAAGATCGCTCAAACGCTTGTCAAGAAGAGGTACGTTCTAGCAAGAAAATGATCCAAAACTTCCGCTTAGAAGACAGCAGGATTTCTCGGGAAGCAATAGGTAAAAGTGCCCGATCTGCCCAGTATGTCACCGGATTTAAATCAGATAGAGCATTTGTTGGATGTACTTGAGCCGAAAGTAGAAAAAAGACGACAGAATTGAAAGACTGCGTATGGACGGAGTGTTTGTAAACATGTAGAGTGGTCAAGTCTACAATTGTTGTGGGAAATAAATAAAGCTGCACCAAATATCATTTTAAATAACTTCTTTCGCAGGGATTTACTTTTTTTTGGACTGCAGCATATTCCCATTTTTGGTCCCAGAGTTTCAATGCAGCAGAGATTGATAATGAATAATACCTATTAATATACGTTTTTATTGTATTATGCTCCATAAGAAATGATAAAATTCAGTTATATTTGGATTAGATGAAAATAAAATCTCTTTATTCAGATGAATCAATCATGGTTGAAGAAGCAAATAAGGAAGGCACAGTTGTTATAAAGAACAAATCACACTATAAATCAATGATGGAAAATATCCTAATGGACCAAAATTAGTACAGAAAACTTGAAACCGACCCCAAGAAGGACCATAATCCTTACAATAGACATGTAGGAAAACACAGAGAATGTGAAAAAGAATACAAATACCTCAAACAATTTGAGGCTAAACAAAGCCAATTCAAAGCATAACAATCAAAGCAGCATGTGAAAAATTTACCACTTCAGATGTGAATATATCCAGTCGAGGATTTAGAATTACGGCAAATAATAGCAGGTCCCTCGAGGCTAACCGGCAGACTGAATAACCTATCAGATATCTTATTGAAACCAGTAACCAAACAGGTACCCAGCTTCCACAGAGTCAAAACAGATCTCTCTCATAAAATACCCCAAACAATAGATATTAATATCCTTTGGTTTCTCTCGATGTCGAATCTCTATATTCAAACACAAACCACGAGCTGTGATTAGAAGCAATCAAATTCTTGATGAACACTATCCTAATGAGATAACCAACAACTTCAGTAGGGATCTTATTCTTGATTTTATGACATTCGCACTGAAAAACAATATCTTCAACAACTTCCACAGACAAAAGAGAGGAAATAAAATGGGGACAAAAGTCACCCAAACTATGCCACATTAACTATTGGATACTTAGAAGAAAGTTATACAACAAAATATCTGAACAATTCGGAAAAATTCAAATTATCATGGAAACACTATCTAGACGACTGTTTCCTTATAAGGACCAAACCGAAAGAAGACCTCCTTCAGTTGCACCAAAACTTAAACAAACATCATAAACATACCAATTTTACAATGGAATTCGGCGAACACGAATTACTGTTTCAAGACTATAATATCATGAAGAATGTTAGAGAAATGCAAATTGACATATATTACTAACCGAACGACAGTAAAGCCGACCAACTATTTTATTCCTGTCACACTAAACACGCCAATTTAGTATACCATTTGTCAAAGCACGATGCTTAAAAACTATGATATTGAAAAAGTTAACATTCAATTCTAGACTTACAGATTCACAGAAATTCTTGCGAAGACAAAATTGCCCACTTCCCTCAATCAAAGCAGGAATTGAAAAGCCAAAAGTCTGGAACGACAACAATTATTAAAAGAAAACACTTAATCGAACAAAACAACTATTATCCCTTCATTAGCACCTACAATCCACTTGAACCAATTATCTTCAAAGTAATAAAAACAAGACATCCTCATCCTGAATAGAATCAAAAATATCAGCAAATGCACCCAATCAGAACCAAATTATCAACAAATGCATCCAATCAAAACCAAATTAACAGCAAATGCATCTCACTGAAACATACATTTTAGTCTTCCCATTTTACAATAAGAAGATCGACAATTCCATACTAAAAAAAAAGAAAAGAAAACTTCATCAAATGTTTCAAACCAGCTTTGAATTGTAATTAACAGATGTGGAATTTCAATTTACAACTCTCCAAACTAAAGACTTAATTCAAATACGTTTAAACAGCACTCAATTGACTCAATTACCCACATCCCTCGCCATTAGTACTCACTGTATTTCCCCTATATCAATTATAGAGTGCATATGAATGCATATGTGCATATTTCCCCATTTTGTACCCGTAAGGTAATACCTAGTCATCTTTTGGTTTGCCAATCCCTCGCATGTAGATGTATACATGTGTATGGGTGTGTTCGTACACTCGCGTAGATGGATAGATGTGTGCATGGCTGAACAGAACTGGTTTATAAAAATGTGCTTAAACGAATGTACCTCAATAGAGACAAATAACTCTCTCTACGAAGAGAGAGCGAACACTGCCATACTAGAAAATATGAGGACCATTTTTAAAGAGTATGTATGAATATTTGTGTGTTTGTATGTGTATTTGCGCATATTTTTATGAACACATATACCTGCGTATGTATTTGTATGCATGTATTTGGATGGATAACCATGTATGTATCTGTATGTACGTATATATATATATATATATATATATATATATATATATATATATATATATATATATATATCTGTGTATTGAGGATGTGTCTGCATGTATGAGCATATTCATATTTGTATATGGATTTCTGGATGTGCAGAGGTTAGACATCGTAGGAGGCTCTAATAGACTTCCCATTTCACGTACCTATGTTTGGATATATGAGCGTATGTGTGTATCTAACTCTTGAACGCTCTCCTCTTCCCTTCTGTTGTAACTAATCAAACTATCAAAATTATTATCTTTTTCATTGTTTGTTTACTATAATTATCATTAATATGTATGGTGCCTTTACGTGTATGCATGTATGTACTACTATTCCCCATAGACTCAATGACATGGAGGAGGAGGCACACCTACCACTCCCTACTGTTAAGGACTTCCTACACACTGACCATAAGCCATAGATGACATATTACAGGATCCATCTTCTATCACCCCATCACCCTGGAATATCTTTCTCTTATGAAAATCTCATTGAAACCGGTCAAGAGAAATCTCTCCTGTGAGCTGAAAAATACAACCAAGAGCACAAAACCTTTTTTCTAAATATCCAAGGTATATATATATATAAGGCTGCAATGCGTTTGACAAAAATATCTGTTCTGCATATTCTCTCAAATAAAGATAACCAGCAGAAAACCTCGATACACACACACACACACACACATATATATATATATATATATATATATATATATATATATATATATGTGTGTGTGTGTGTGTGTGTGTGTGTGCCTAGATACACTGTCCAGGGACAGGGAAAATTACTTAATCTAATTATAAAATTGTTTAAATTGTGCTTTGCCCGGGCAAGAGAGAGAGAGAGAGAGAGAGAGAGAGAGAGAGAGAGAGAGAGAGGGGGGGTCCAGACCCCTTTGATCCACGCCTGTTGTTCATTATATAGATAGAATAGCCGCGCTGTGCCGTCAAAAAATGAACGCATAAATGGGACAGATATATTTTTTGAGTTCTCACTTCATTAATTGTGAAAATGAAACAGTGTGGATGAAAAAACATTCCAGTACTCAATGATTGAAAAATATCATTATACTGATATAAGTACTCATTACTGCGTTTCCCTTTTTTTTGGAGAGTTACAGACGATATTAGAAAGAGGAAAAACACGTGGCGGATTATGATAGTTGTTATATATATTTTGTAACTTGTGGCCACGTTGCTTCATTTTCCCTTGGAACTTTTCCTGCTTATTTCTCGAGAAATTATCCCGGAAGTGTTTCTGGGTGTCTGCGTCAGGGTGATTAATATTGTTCCAAATTATTGTCAGTTCAAAAGGTTTCTGACCTCTCATCTGTCATACTGGTCTGATCCTCGCAGCTCACCTATGCACAAAAGGAAAGAAGAAACGACAAGTCACAAGTCAAACCGTCGCTGAGCATCTTTGACAAATTGAAGATGCAGCCTCCTCATCTTTTTCTTCAACATTCACTTAATCATTAATTCATTGTATTAGTTTCTTTCAATATGGAAAAGTAGAACGGCGAATTGACTCGCTTGGATAGGTCCAGGATACTGGTAGGAATGGGGGCAGAAAGAAAGGCTTGTTGACGGACGAATTTTGATTGGCATACAGTTTTGTGTTCAGGACGTAAAACTAATAAATTGTTTACATTTTGCTTTTTCAAAAAAATACGTTGGCGTTTAAGCGCCATGTATGTGTAGTTTGCAGATTAGTCCAATTACCAAGACCAATTTTCTACAGTAGAAACTAAGTCTGGAGCGGATCCAGGATTTTGAGCAGGGGAATGAGTCCAAATTAAAAAAATATTTTTACAAATGAATATGCGAAAAACAAAACAAAAAAAGAAAAAGAAAATTCAAACAGCAGGATTTGAGCGTCTGAGTTGGATCAAGTTATTCGTCCGATAGCGGAGGCTCTGGTAGTGATCTAGACGGAGTTGATTCTCACTATGATGACAAAGAATCAACATCTGAATCGGACCATTGTGGACACGGTGGTGTTGACATTGTTGTTGATAGAGCTCGACACAGGCAAGGCAAATCCTCCATGTGACCCATAGCCCGAGTATTATGCTTCTTGATTTTTAGAGTAATTGTTGTCACGTTGTTGTAATTCTTTTGCAAAAAATATTCACGGAGTGGTACTGTAGCTGGTAAAATAATCGACCGGTCAAAGGGTTAAATGTGACTGGATAGAATGTCCCAAGGAAAAATTCCTCCAAAGGAAATATGCCCTGGATAAAAAGTCCATGCTTATATGTGCGTGTATGTGTGAGCGTATGTGTGTGTGAGTGTATGTGCGTATTTGTATAATTATGTGTATGTGTATACGGGGATATGCTCAAAGAACATCAATCAAGCTAAGATATTCCTACCGTTAGCGTTAAATGAATTATCTTATCAATTTTCTGCCTTATACGATGAAATATAATTATCGCTACATTTTTTAACGGAAACAATAAGTTAATTAGTTTATCGTTACTACTAACTACAATCTCGTGGTCCGTTGGGTCACCCTTTGAGAGAGTTTAATCTGATGAGACAACTCATAAATTGACTGACTGTTATCCCCTTTCTCAAATCGGTAATTATAATAAAGATTGGGGTGAGCGCAACGCAGAACCCATACTATCATTTTTCACTAGCGGACTACGGATTTTTTTGCTTTCTTGAGTTTTAGGGGTAACCCAATTCAATACCCCAGGCTATAATGCTACAATGAGGTTGCAGACAGATAAATATAAACATACTCTTAGCATTAGATTGACAAATAGATGGATTCATAATAACTGTTGTAAATCATCCGTATTTCTGCTACTTAAGAGCCAGAAAAAGATAAACAGAATCAGACTTTTAGTAATATATAGACTATTAGAACATTTTACATTATAATGATTGTATAATTAGAGCATGACATTTGCGTATAACTAATCCTGAAATATCTTCGGTGAATTCGGAATAGGAAAATGGTGTCTTTGCACAATAAATGAAAGGAACTTTGAAAAGAGCCATGAAGACATTGTTGTCATCTGTGAATATTTGGAATGGCGCAAAATACAACTCCCCAAAATTAACGCGAAGTTGTCATCTGTATAAAGCAAACAATGCGTCCTTCTTTCTGTCCATCTGTCACGCTTTAGAAATGAAAATATTTACATTAAAAGGGATGAAATAGAAGTTCTGAGAATGGAATCGAAATCCAAAGAATGCGACGAGGGCGAGTCGAGAAGGGTGTAACCTGAGTAGGCGTACACACAAGCGTTGAGGCTGGAACATAAAGATAGTCACAAAAAAGAAAAACAGTAAAAAAACAAACAAACCAAAAACCCCTGAACTAGGCCATCGAAAAAGGAAGAGGAAGTAAAATGAGTTGGAAAGGAACACGCTTTGGGGTATATGCGTGCGAAAGATTTAGTCGAGTGCCCGGGATAGACTCTTCAGGCAACTCCTATTTCTCTATGATGCTGGAGTGAATACCTAACAGATTGGATACAGGAAGAACTCCAATCAATGGACTGGCGAACAAAAAAGCTTATGAGAATGCATAAGGCCTTACATCCCAGAGATGACACTGATAGCCTGCGTTTAAATAAGAAAAAGGCAGTAGAAGATTCATCATCATTGAAGACTATGTTCAAAAGGCCAAAACAAGATAAGAAAAGTATATGCAAGCGAATAGTGAAGACATTATAAAAAGTCATTGAAACAGTACAACGAACAACAAAAAAGTAGCTAACGAAGGAGCAGCACATTAAACGAGGAGAGAAAATAGGAACAGAAAATACTATACGGAGAATTCAAAAAACGAAAACAAAATGCCGTAGTCGAGAGATAGTGGAAATGGCTACGCAAAGAAAACCTGAAGTGAGAAACAGAATCACTCTTCGTGGCAGCCCCAAACAAATGCACCAGGACAAAATATCAAGGCGAAAATCGACAGAACCAAAACAGATAGAAAATCCCACCTTTGAGGAGAAAGGGATGAGACGGTAAACCACATAATCAGTGAATATAGTCAACTAGCAAAGAAAGAGTACAAAACAGACAGACCGGGTAGCAATAGCGATACACCCGGAACTGAGAAAACGAAAGACGTTTCGGACTAGTGGTATCAGCATTAAACCAGAGACAGCCCTGAAAAATATAAGCCATAAATTACACAGACCTGGTAATCGTGGACAAGGGAAGGAGAACCTGTCAAATAATAGACGTGGATGTGCCTGAAGACCACAGTAAATACGAAAGAGGTAAAAAACCAGGGAAATACCTGGACGTGACAAGGGAACTGAAGAAAGTATGGAACATGAAAATCAGGGTAGTGCCAGTAATAGAAGATGCACTTGGAACTAAACCAACGACACTGAAAACGAGAGTGGAGTACAATAGGATGAGAAGAAGAATTTAAACTATACAGGCCACATCACGACTGGGGACCGCACGAATACTGAGGAGAGTATTAGGATAATGAGACCAACGATACCAAGCTGATAGCAATGGTCTAACAGCCAAGAAAAGGGCATGGTGGAGGCGGTACAAGCCACAGCACTGCTAGGATAAGTGAAGAAGATATGAGAGAGCTGGAGAACAGAGGAAACTTACTGTCACTCAGCTTCCAGTGATAACCACCAGGCAATTGGTGTGAAACTAACCCACAGCACTGCTGTGAACTGTGACAGTGAGAAGAGGAAAGCAGAAGACTTGAGAAGACTTGCTGTCACTCAGTCACCAGCAGTGACCACAAGACAACTGATGATGTAATAATAATAATAATAATAATAATAATAATAATAATAATAATAATAATAATAATAATAATAATAATAATAATAATAATAATGTGACTGTCCCAATGAATAAAAACATTGCTGTCAACGGACTCGAAATACTCTCAAATCTTAAGATCTTGAAGTAGAAATCAGTAGAATGTGGCAACTAAGGACAAAAAATACTGATTGCTGTTGGAGCTCTTGAATTACTCTAAAAAGAGACCGGTGAACTTGCCGATAAGAAGAAGAACAATATACCATATAGCTGGATATTAGAATGCATCAGGGTATTCAAGATTAGAGAATCAGTAGAGATTCAAATCAATGAAAAACTGGAAAGTATACTTGACAGCTGCAGGAGTTGAGTATAAAAAGGGAGATTTTCCAAGGGATCTCTCTTTCCTTACTACTATTGGCACCCACTATGATACCACTGAATAGAATCTTGAAAGATAGTAAAAAATACCAATACTCTAAAACAAAGCAAAAAGTCAGCCACCTCATGTACATGTGTGATAAAACGATTTGCAAAAACAATGAAGGATTCGAAATGTTGTTAGAGATAGTGAAAAATACAGTAATGGCATTGGAATGGAATTGGAAATAGGAGAATGCCTCTCATTGAATATACGATGTGGGAGGCTTATGAAATAGAATTACCGGACAACTAAAGTATACAGACAAGATATGAATACATAAAGTTTCTCGAATGTGGCTCAAGAAGAAATGAAGAACGAAAAAAAAAACAAAACAAAAAAAAAACAATACCGTTGGTGAAAGAAAATATTAGAAACGTATCTAATAGCAGTACAACAAACAAATATAAAAGTAGCAAACGAGGAATGAATGAAAACAAGAAAAGAAAATGGGGACACAAAGGACTCCACGAATAATTCAAAAGATTGATAGAAAATATTGCAGACGAAAGATCATGGTTGTGGCTCCGCAAAGGACACCTGAAGAAAGAAAGAGAATCTCTCAATATGAAAGCCTTCGACAGAACCAACAAAAACAAAAAATGCCGTCTCTGTGGAAACGGTAAACCACATAACCAGCGAATGTAGCAAAGTAGACTAGAAGGAGTCCAAAAACAGACCCAACAGGGTAGCGTCAATCATACATTAGGGAACTATACAAACAATGAATACTCAGCAGAGTAGACAAATGGTACAAACACAAATCAGAGACTGTCCTGAAAAGTAAAAGCCCTATATTACTCTGGGACTTCGACATCCAAACTGACCATTCCTTCCAAGCAAGATATAGTGGTTGTGCGCAAGGAAGAGAAAACCTGCCAAATCATAGACGTGGCTGTACTTGCAGACCATACTAAAGAGAGTGAAATGCGGGGAAAATAAAAGGAATAAGCAAGGGAGCTGAGAAAAGTGTGGTACATAAAGCTCATGATAGTTCCAATGATATTAATCGTACATGGAACAGTGCCAAAAGCATTGGAATCAAGATTGGAGGAGTAGGAGATAAGGTGTCAGTAAGAATATATTGAGGCGGGTACTGGATAATATGACACCAACTATTCCCACTCGTCAGCAATGACCTAACAACTGGACTGAACATGTCATAAGTATTGGAAAAGTGGTGGGAAGATGAGACAGCACAAACCACTGCGCTGCAGCCATATGCAAGGATGCTCCCAAGAGATCCGGAAACGTGAAAAGACGTAGTATCATATAGTCTATAGTAATGACAACCAAAATCTGGTGAGGAAAGGCAAACCAAAGCATAATAATAATAATGATAATAATGATAATAATAATAATAATAATAATAATAATAATAATAATAATAATAATAATAATAATAATAATTATTATTATTATAATAGAATGGCATCATGGACAATTCTAAAGTTCTTTCTGTAAGCTACACGTTTCGATTCTTCCAATTACTTTTTCGTTTACTATTGTCACAAGTTTTTCTTTTGTGTTTTTTTGGTCATCTTGACTGGTTTTCCTCTATTTTTCCAGTCAACTCCCTCTCCTGTTCTTCCCCCTTCCCCTACTGCCTTAAAAATGGAGACTATTGAGATTAGAAAAAGAGAAGAATCGAGAATCATTAATTTTATCGCCGAGACATCATGACGTCAGAAAGCGCGAAATAAATGATAGCGCGTAGCAACTGAGGCGTGCGTCGTTCACAAAAGGGCGCGTAACTCTGGCCTTGCCAGCAACCATGGCGGCAATAATGGCAGAAGGAAAAGGCTTCTTCGAAATCGGGGCAAGAATACGAACCTAAAAGAAAGAAGGAGAGACAAATCTAACGTTCTTAAACAAACGAACAATCCAAGGAAGAAAAACGGACTAAAAATCATGTTTCAAGAAAGAGAGGCATTAGAAACATTAAAGAAAAAACTAAAAAAAAAGCAAGACAAAAAACGACAAAACCAACATTGCAAAAAACACAAAACAGGGAAAACAAATAATGAAAAGGGAAGGTAAAAAAAGCGTCATATTATTAAACTGTAGAAAGGGAAGTCGGATAAAAAATATCAATTGTGCAAACAAACATATACATACATAAATGTATATATCTATGTGTATGTATGTATATGCACATACATACATTCAAATATGTATGAAACACGAGAGAATATAAACACACACACACACACACACACACACATATATATATATATGTGTACATATACGCATACATATGTATATACTTATATACATATATATATATATATACACACATATATATATACTTATATACATATATATATATACATATATATATATATATATATACATGTTCACACCCTACACACACACACACACATACACACACATACATACACACACACACACACACACACACACACACATATATATATATATATATATATATACCAATAAGTACAGGTATAAAAACACAGAGAATATATATATATATATATATATATATATATATATATATATATATATATATATATATATATATATATATATATATATATACTTGCCCAACTCAACGAGAAGTAGGCGGCAGAGAGAAGACCTCAACAAACACCTGACAAGGTCGACAGGAATTAATTACAAGAAAATAACCATTTTCATCAGGAATTAGTCGCTCGAACGCTCCAGATATTTGAAGCGTTTCTAATATAAAAAGTAATTAGACTATATTTTCATCACCTACCCCCTCCCATTTACCACTTTCCCCGTTGCTTCTCGATTTTCAAGCCAAGAATATGCAAGAATTTTGCTTAACTGCCGTCCTGAAAAGGCAGTGTGGGTCAGCAAGAACTATTTATATAATCTATCGATTTTTGTTTTGACGACAATTTGTTTAAAGAGGCGAAGATTGATGTGAGTAAGAAAAGGCTAAACGGACAGAATTGTTCCTTTCACACAAATTCTTCCACTTCAGAAACAGATGATGGCGCCAAAAAAACGAAGAGGAACAAACTCGATGAACGCCATTTTTGAAAAAGAAATTTTCGCGCTTTTTTTTCCACGCTTTTTTTCCTCCTGCTTTTCATCGCTTGATTTTTCTTTAACTTACATAAGATTAACGACAAAATGTTAGCCTCTTCACTCGTTATTTTTCGTGATCCTTACCTCTTTCCAAAAATTATTTTTTCGCAAAGTAAGGAAAAGGAAAAAAACAGGTGAATAAATTGTAACATTCAGTGACAGTATTTTACAAATCAACTAGTAAAGTACCAGACCATTTATTCATGAAGTTTGAGGTAAATAAACAATCGGAAACATCAGGTAGAATCTCTCCATAAGCTCACAAACAAAATTTGACTGAAATATATTAAGGAATAACGAAGTTATACAATTGAGAAAGAAGAAATAACGACAACGAGTATAGACACCCATAGCGAATGATAGTCACCGGTATCTCTTTTTGGCTGGGGAAAAATATAAAATGAAAAAGTAAAGAACTAAATTGTATTTTACAAATACAAATTAATACACTTCTGAAGCAGAGTTTGCTTGAACTTCAGTAATCCACTTAAAATTCTTGAAATATAGAATATGAAATGTGAATTATACGATGAAGAGTAAACGAAGAATAGAACAGAACAAAACTGTTTATTACAAATACCAATCAATTCATTCAAGAATCAATAATAATCCACTCATTTTCATCTGAAGACAATACAACCACGCCGCAAACATCAAAACATTTAGCGGCTGAGCGCCAAACCGCTACGGAGCCCCTCCAGATTCAAAACTAACCAGTTTCAAAAATAGCCGGCTTTCTGGTAATTCTGGTTTGCCAGATAAATGGTCCGGTACTATCCTGTAACTATTTCACGAGTAGATCTTAGTCCAGATTTTATCTTTAGTTTGAAGATAATCTTGTAAACCAAGAAAATCTTCGAAAGATTTAGAAGGAAAAAAGACCCTGAACAAATGATATTAGTGCAATTTGTGGATAATAATTCTTTCAAGTATATTTCTTTTATCATGAAATTACCGACATACCTAGCATATATATATATTATTGTGTCATCCACAGACAGCTGTTTCGCTGTATTACAACTCTTCAGTGGAGCTATAGACTATCCCATCCAGTACCATATATATATATATATATATATATATATATATATATATATATATATATATATATATATATATATATATATATAATTGTTTCATTATTAGAGTGCTCAATACAAGTACATAAAGCAATTATACAATATTCATAAGATGTTATTGAATAATTACAAAGTGTAGGTTGTTTTTCTTGAGGTTATTCAATGACATCTCATAAATATTGTATATATATATACGTGAAAGAATGCGTTGTATTATTTGAAACTTTATTTGAAATGACCTTCCATTATTACACGGAGAATGAGTCGCTCGTTGTAGACAGCATGAGTAGAATAAACAATTGCAGAAAAATGGGGCTGTTGCAGTAATCGAACTCGCAACTGATAAGGTAGCTGCGTCAACGTAGCGTCGCTCTTAACCACTGAGCAAAGGCTCGAATATCTCCTTTATCCACACTGTTCTCATTTTACAAGAGAATAAGTCGATTCAGGCTCAGGAGCGATCCTACGTTGAAGCAACCACCTTAACGGTCGCAGGTTCGATTCCAACAGCACCCCCATTTTCCCATAGTTGTCTATTCTATTAACGCTGTCTAAGACGAGTGACTCATTCTTCGTATGGCAAATGGATATCGTTTCAAATTGTATAACGCATTCATATATATTTTGTCGGATTATACATCTATTTTCTAAATAATAATAATAATAATAATAATACTAATAATGATAATAATGGTATATATATATATATATATATATATATATATATATATACCATTATTATCATTATTATTATTATCATTATTATTATTATTATTATTACAAGCAATGATTACTAAAACTTCACATACTAGAATTCATATATATATATATATATATATATATATATATATATATATGAATTAAAACTTCACATACTAGTATGTGAAGTTTTAGTAATCATTGCTTGTTAGAGCTTTTAGAGTGTTAGAGCTTATTAGAGAATTAGAGTTTTGTGATCAGTGTTGGGATTTGACAGACTGGTGATACTGCGTATTTTGGTGACCGGGTAATGGAGGAGTTGGTCCGTAATCAGGAAGGGAAGATGATGTCGTTGCTCAGATACAATACTGTCACCCCCTCCGTGTCATTAATTCGACCGCCCTTGTCACGATACTCGCTTCTCACACCTCATCCCCAGGTAATGCGAAAGTGTTTACTTTTGCTTCTAGGATCTTGCCCCACTGCGTTGCTAGGACCTTTCACGAATAAGGTTGTCAGTCTGTTGCGTAAACCTTACCCTCCGTTTCATTTGCTCCGCGACAGTAGAGACTCCACGATCATTCCACAAAACAAAGTTTGGATCATTAATTTTAATCAGCCTTTAAAGGTTCGTTGTTGGACACGGGTATTCACCAATTATTGGTATAGGTGGAGAGGAAGGAAGAGATGAATACATGTCTTTCCCAAGGGCATTAGTGCCAATCCCATTCTCTGATTCATTAACCATTCGGTCACTTTGGGTTTAGTGAATGTAAACAAAGATATCATAAATGTATTTGTTCTTAAAAGCGATCGTAATGGATTTTTTGAATTCTCAAAATTATCGATGCAATATTTTTCAAAATCTCAAATGTAATGTAATGGAGAGGAAGTGCTAGTGATGTAGCGGTTAACGGTACAGACAATGGAGCCAGCGAGCCGATTTCAAACTCCAGTCGAGACAGTTTACGTTTACCTCGAACTAATGCCTTTGGGAGAGGTATGGATCTATGTCTTCTCTCCCTTGCTACGAGTAAAATAGTAAGGAAAACTGGACTCTCTCGTTTTGGTAGGCAGCCAGTCTATAAGACTGTCAACTCTTCCTTCCAAAGCAAGATGTTGAGCCCTCTTGAGGCAATTTGATGCCAATTTTCACGTATATCCAGTAGTTCTTAAAGCCAAGCTGCTGCTAAACGTATCGCTTCCCTTTGGACTACGTAAGCGAGTCCGAGAAGGGGATTCTGGGCACCTCATGATCTCCAAATGCTTCGCACAGGCTTGCACTCACGAGAGGTCACTGTTGTATCTTCTCATTATCTATCTAGATAAAGTAGGCCCTTTAATTCATTTTGTTTGGGTGATATGTTCTGTTTCTTGATTGCTGAGAGAAGCTCAAATGTTTCCCTTACAACCATTCGCTATATTGATTAATCGAAAGGATTTGTTTTAACAAACATTCCGTAACTGACGTTCACAATTAATTAGATGATGAGCAATAGCAGCGAGGGTCCTGCGGGTGGAGAACCAGTTAACGGCACGGATAATAGAATCAGCAAGACAATTTCATACCCCTCCTGAGACAATCTTCCTTCACTTCAAACTGATGCCCTTGGAAAAGGCGTAAAACCATCTCTTCTTCCCCAGCAACGGGTAAAATAGCAAGGTAGGCTAGGCTCTTCAGCCTTGGTTGATACTCATTCTTGGAGACTGATAGTATTTGATTAACCTGGAGAGAGGATTCCTGCCTTTCCTAAGGGTATTAGTGTGAAGTGATCTTAGATTGTCTTAGATAGCTTGCTGATTCCATTTCTGCTCGACCATGCGCACCTCGATGTAATGAGTGTTTTTAACGTGTCTCACAGATGAATTTTTTTTATTCTTTTGGTGTGTGTGTGTGAGAGAGAGAGGTTGATAGAGAGAGGTGGATAGAGAGAGGTGGATAGAGAGAGGTGGAGAGAGACAGGAAGACAGATAGAGATAGAAAAAGAAGAAAAAATCCACCGCCTTCTCTACCTTTTGAAAATCTGGTCAATCTGCATAAAATTTTTTTTATCACCAGAAGTGTGATCAAAGGAGTTTCTTCCTATTTTCCTTCGTTTGTTGTTGGCAGACAAATTGAGGGTTTATTGCAGGAGTTCTCGACCTTGGGTGTCCATACAAGCAAATTCTGGGGGTATGGGACGCGACAGGAGAGAATGAAAAAAAATAATATCATATTGAAATATACTTACATACTGTTAATATCGAATCTCGGTATTTCGAGTCTAATGTGTAAAAGTAAACTTGGCGAGAGAAGTAAGCTCATTGGTTTTATTTGTTTTATTTATTTATTTATTTGTTTGTTTGTTTCATTCCGTTTTTCAAGAGCACTGATCATAATGCTTTTTTCTATGATCAGTTGAAGAGGGTATAGAAACATAATGGACGATGCCCTGGGGGTCTGGAACATAAAAAATTTAAGAACCCATAGATTATTGGCCCAACTTCACGATCTTACGATGTTTTAGCTTATCAAACATATTATCGTCATCTTGCTTGTTATAACTCAACGTTTCGGCTGTTGTATTCTTCAAGCTTTTTCAGCTGTTTAGAGTATTCGGTAGCGAAATTTTTAGAACCAGTGTTGAACTGCACGTTTGTTGTTAGTCCATGGCCAAATACCTGGTTGATATTGCGAGCAGTTTTCGCTGATTTACGACCCATTTTGAACTTGTACGACAATTTTTTCTAATTCGTTTTGTTTTTTTCCCGCTTTTTTCCCTCGACGTTCAGCTTGAATAAACAGAGAGGAGGTCCTGCTTTAAAACGGTATATTCCAAGAACATCGATGAATGATAGTCTATTCCAAATTAGGCATCAGAGTTTAAAGTAACAAAAACTGCAATTATTTTTGCACTAACAAGATACGTACATAGCCAGCCAGATCAACTTAAAAACTGAAGAAACTTATGTTGACAATTTTGATGGACAGTTTCCAAAAAAAAATCCTTTGACTTAAACAGTGGAATGAGAACAATTTACCCCCGTGGACAAAATGTAAAAGTTCTGAGAGCATTACCAAACTCGTCAATCACTTGCAGATGGTCGTGAGTTCAATACCCGAATCAGACAGCGGAATACAATCACAGAAATCTCTTACAACTGATGGAATCTCGTTCTAACGGAAATGTTTTATGACACATGCGTTCTAACGGCACATTTATTTTTGTATTCTCGGAAGGCTATCGTCGGAGATTAGTTTGCAGCAACAGCACTTGAAGATTTCAGTGCATTATCTTAAAAACTTGAATAGGTGAACCCTCAAAATAATACCGCCTCAAGTAACACGTGGTGATAGACTGTAAAGTTGTTATGAAGAGTCATTTTTGTCAGTACTTTTTAATTTCTTGTTATCGATACACTTCGTAAATGGTTCATCCGTTATAACAGCAAATTCGTTTTAAAGACACCCTTGAATCCCCGTGGCTGCCGTAATAATGGGAATCTATGGAACGAGTAGAGGAGACATTACAAGGAGGAATGGGAACCAAAGGATACGCTGCACCAGCCATTAAGTGAATCACCGCAGTATACTCGGTAGCACTCACACAATTATGCAATAAAAAACATTTAGTGGAATGAGAACGTCCTACCTGGATGGATTAAATGAAGGGTTCAGTTCAGGAACGTTACCGAATCTGATTGGAATTTGAAGAAGCCCAGAACGTACTGAGGCCGAAACATTGTGACTATAATAATCAGGATGGGAACATTAGCCCTAATGAATTAGTGTATAATAATGATAATTACTCAACTCAGAAATTTAGACGGAAAATATCAATATCTGATGATTACGTCAAAATTCACCCCTTCTTGAACGCACGAAATACGAAACAAAATCATTGGTTTCTTTGAATTTGTTATACATAAAAGAACTCATGGCAAAGAAATATATCGAATTTCATTCACTCTGCAAACTGTATGGTTCGCGAAATCCCAACGAATGTGTACTTTTGTTTACTCTACACAAATGAATGAACTGTTTATAGAGAAACGCTTACTAAATTTGTCAGATTCGTTTGATAAAAAACAACAACGGCAAAACAGTAACAGTCATTCAACTAATTGTACCATCAATAGTGTTGCTGGGTTATTTCACGGGAGCATTTATCATAAACCACTTCCGGCTTATCATGCCCATTGAAGCTTCATCAGAGCCCCATTAATCGTGCCTTTCGGGGATACGTTGCCTACTTTGTCCGTTTTCCAGCCTCTCACAGCGCTATACGAGAGGTCAGATTTTCACGGTTTGCTATTATACCCATCGGCACTTGAGGATTTCCCAAAAGCACCCCTGCGATATTAACGTAGATTGTCACAGCTGGAGTTTGAACTCGACTCTTCAATTCCATTTTCGACGCTGTTAACCGCTTGGCCACTGGCACCACAACGATTCACTTGATTTGTTAATAATAATGTGTGTGTTCACTCTCGTTTTACTCCACCTTATTTTCTGTCCATGATTTATCTTGCTTTACACTCGCACACTCATGCACATATACACATACACATATGTACAGATCCAGGTACATAAAGACAAGCAAGCAGAGGAAATACTCAACTCAACACGAGACACAATCTACACATGGTGTTATCAAACACATACTTGTGTTAATATTATTATTCCAAGCATTCTCACACGTATGTTTGATTAAATGATAAACATCGACCTACAATGAATAGGAACAGGTGACAATCTAAGTTGACTTTTCAGTCGCGATATTAATAGGAAAAGAAAACATTTAACAAACACAATTGTGTTACAATAAATAGAAGTCAAGGCGAACGTGCTTCCATCTTTTTTTTCGCCCTACTGGTGTTAGGGCTGTCGTTGCAATAGTGATTACCCCTAACCCTAACCCTAACCCACCTAGGAGACGGACGTTGTCGTACAACTATTCGAATTCCTTCTTCGACTGGCGGCTAATCTTTCATCTCTGGTACACAAAGACCACCTGACGTACCGCTGACTGGTACTCACCCTCACTATCGCAAGGGCGCGGTCTAAAGGCCGGTTTTGAAGGTCTGGTGTCGGTAGATAATTTGCTACCCCTCAAAATCTATAGCAACAGTGGGTATGTAGTATGAAGCTTTTTATAATGTTTGTCAATGCCGGCCAATCACCTTCTGATCTGCTGATGACTTAATTTTCACAAAAATACAAACACAAGAACTCAAACAATATTCAAAATTAAAACCTGATATCTTATCTAATGAACAGTGTGAGTTTTTCGTTTTACTGACTATAACAATGGGCTCTTCCACTTGGAGGTAACCATTTTGCTGATAAATATATCTCCAACCCAGCATTTGAAATATAGAAGCTTCCACTTTATTGAGTACAGTATTTTTTTTCTAAAAGGATATATTGCAGAAATTCAAATATATCTGAAAAGTTTTTTCACGGGAATTAACTCATACTAGTTCTGAATAAGATATACATTGATATTTATCGCATATCTTTTTAATGACAACGATTTCTGTAAGTATATATATATATATATATATATATATATATATATATATATATATATATATATATATAATTAAGTCATAAGCAGACAGCTGTTTCGTTGTATTACAACTCTTCAGTGTGGTTATAGACTATCCATTATCCCATCCAGTACTTTGCTACAGACCCAGAGGCTGGCATTTTATCCCTGCCCTACATAGAACTGGATGGTCTGTAAGACTGAATTTAAGAGATATATTTACTTTTGCACAATTCCTCATCCACCAGAATACTGTACACCAGAGTTGGAAGAGCCAATTCAACGTAGCGTTGCTCTTACCATTGTGCTAAACAGCAGCTGGTAATGGCAAGGCCCAAATAACTGTTTTTACTCTAAATTCTCATCTCGTTTATTCTCGGTCTGTATCTGCTCTAATTGTTTCTTTCAATGCGACAATTATGTATGTATATTGAGAAATGGATAATTAATCTATTCTATAGACCGAGAAATAAGCGAGATGAGAATTTGGAGTGAAAGCAGTTATTTGGCCATTGTATTTGAGTTTCTACACAATATAACGCAATTTATTATCATTCTATCGGATCACATATCCATTTCTTGATATAAATTCATGTAGATACACACACACACATATGTATAGTGTTGTCATAAATACTTTTACAAATTTATATATATTTTTCAAAGATTTTCTTATAATTGATGGTGTTTTGACAATAAAATACCTCTCCGTTATTTTCAGTTATATGATCTAGACAATGTAGTATTTAACTATGGAAAGGGTTTATAAAGAAAACAGAATTACTGTGATATGCCTCAATAATGCTGGTCATAAAGAGATTCACTGAGTATCTGAATGTCAAAGACGTATAGCGACCGCGCCATCCTCCGATAGTGAGGACCTCTAGGGGCACCGAGGCGGTTGCAGACAGAATCCTTTTAGAAAGTAGGATATCATGGCTATCGGGGTAAATATTTCACTCAAACCGAGGTCCCAACCAATCAAATGTGATCTCAGACTTCATACATATCACCGTAGAACTGGACACTTGTTAAGTTCATCTCTGATGAGAATCAGTGAGCAGAGATCAAAATTGTTGTTTCAGCAGTACACAGGCAATGACCACGAAAGAATCTTTTTAATTATGTAAATATTTTCGAAGTTGAAGAGTGTTTCAATCTGCAGAATTATAGGGTCTATGCTCATAGTTCTAAGGAAGCTTCCGGAGTAACTCAGTGCGTTAAGACATGATGTGGTGAGGAATGAGTATGGAAGGTGTTACTCAGCTTCATTTTTGTAAGAAAAGAGTCAAAACAACTGCTCATATGTACCTAAAGGTATATCTGCAACGGTCAACTTAATGAGATCATATTGCGTGAAAAGAATTGAATCTTACAACAGGACTCTGTTGGAGCTCACAAGGAGAGAGTGACTAAACATTGGCTCAGGTACAGCATTCCAGAGTTCTTCAAGTCTAAGCTGTGAGTGAATCACAAAGGAAAGTATTTTTTCAACTTGTTTATCTTCATAATGCTTAAAGTAACTTAATGAAAATAATCTTGCTTTGTTTAATAATTTATTTTTCCTTTAATCAACAGATACATTTGTAACTGCATTTATGGCATTAATATATATATCTACTCACATAGCAGTTCCTTCATCAGGCTTCACAGAGTCTAGAAAATGGAGTGAGGCAAGGAGATACCAGCTCACTCAAACTCTTCACAGTCTGCCTCTCAAAACCTAGGATGCAAACCCAAAGCAACCAGGATCTCAGATTTGCTGACGTCCTCTTTGCTGAGAACATTCACGATCTCCAAATGATGTTAGACGAGCTAAATGAAAGACGCAAGAAATTGGCCTCCTCAGGAACTTCAGCAAAACAAATATCGTGTACAACAAACGAGTTTGGGCCGAAGACACAACAATCAGAATCGAAAATGCAGAGCTGGGGAAAGTAGACAACTACATCTATCTCGGACAGCAAGTCTTCATGAAATCATAAAAAAAAAGGAAAAAATAAAGCGAAGAATCACATTAGGTTGGCAAGCTTTCGTTAGAGCAAGCTCGACTTCCAAGAACAAGAAAACTCCACTAGTCCAAAAAAAGGGTATACAACCAATGTATCCTATCGATAATTACCTACGGAGCTGAAATATGGAACCTAAGCAAAAGTTTGACTCTCAAATTCAGAACCATGCAACGTGCACATGAATGAATCATACCCAATCTCGCATGGATAGATCATAAGACAGCAAAGGGTATCAGAAAAAAGACAGAAGTCCAAGATATCATTATGAAACTTAAATGGCAATGGGCTAGACATGGTGCAAAAATGTCAAACCACCGCTGGACATCACGATTCAATACAGTGATTATATGCTAAATCGCAGTCAACGACAAGTAAGATGGCGTGACGAGCTAGACAAATTTCGAAAGTACTTGCTTCACGATTTCCATGATAGAGAGGTCTGGTCAATTTCGAGGAAGGTTTATATGCAACGACGGATGCTAAAAGGCTGATGATAAGCAGTTTAAAAAAGATGCAAGTGTCTTTTTGACAACTTGTATTTGAATCACTTTAAATTAAAAAAAAAACTATTTCAAAGGCCCAAATTACAAATGATGCAAAAAAATGCTAATTACATGTTCATTTTTTTTTCTTAACAATAGATGTCGAAAGTGGTTTAATTTAACCTGGATACAGGTTTCGGTTCGTTTCATTACATAATTCATGAAATTTGAAAACAACATACCTGACTACAGACCACATAACTTGATCCCCTGGTTAACGTAGAATATATAGTGCTGACCCCTTTATCGATTTCAGGTTAAAACTAGCTTATTCCTCCCTAGTTCATAATAGCCCAATCACTCTAGTTGGGTTTCGTAAAATTGCTTGAGTTCACTGATGAAACCAATTGAACCTGCCAGAGAAGATTTTCAGTGAGTCAAAATAACTTGGGTAGACATTCCAGATCAAATGCAAAAAAAAAAAAAAAATCTGGGATTCTTTTTCAAAATGGCAGACTTCTGCTGCGGTACCTTAGTCAGATTTTTCTTCCATCAAATAAAGCACATTGTTCGAAAGGGAATTGTTTGATGGGTGAAGTTTAAGAGCGTATGCCTCTCGGCAAGTATATTTGAGCTGTTTACATTTAAATGTCAGAAGCCCTTGTTCTAAAAATTAAACTCCTGTGTGGACTGATCGCTATGATATGGGGGAGGTAATTGTACATAGTCCCGCTCTAAAATGACTTCTTCTTCAGCCTATTGCCCACACACAACATTTCATTAAAATTAATTGAAAACATTTGGAGATATCATGTGGACGGACAGTGAACCTTTGGAGTTTTTGTGTATTGTGGACTGTTTGCTATGAAGCATGGGAGATAATTGTGTGTTGATTCACTTCAAAACTTCATTACTGCTTATGTAGTCTATTTCCCACTTTTTATAATATTTCATTGAAATCCATGAAAAATTTTTATGGATACAGAGAATCTTTCAAGATATTGCTTGGTGTTGACCGTTAGCTACAAGGTAGGGCAGAAAATTACGCATAGATGCGCTCCAAAATTCAATCCTTTGTTACATAATCTAATCCCCGCTCTTTCACAAAATCTCGTCTGAATTCATTGAGAAATTCTTGAGATATCGTGTAGACCGACGATATTTTGTGGTTAAAGATAGCTAGGACGTCAGAGTGATGATTGTGCATAGATTTGCTCCAAAATTTCATTTCATTTAGAGTTAGCAATTTTCTTTCTCTCTTACAATGATAGGACATGGTAACTTTACACTATTTCTTGATTACTTTTGTAACCTATTGCCGAACCTTCCACAAAAATTAATTGAAATCTGTTTGGAACTTTTCGAGATGTCTTGTGGACTACCATATGGAAAGAACGGCCAGGACTTGATAAAACGCTCCAATGTGAAAATTTGATACTGTTCTTTTCGTCTGACTATTCATTTGCTATCTTCAAAAGCTCTAAATGAATGTCGATGACATTTTGTGTAAAGGTGGGCAATGGGTTAAAGTAACAGTCATGAAATTTGGGAGCGGATTCATGTAAACACACCGTGTCCTTTTATTGTAAGAGGGATAGAAATATGCTGACTGTGAATGGCCAAGAGGTCCTAAACATAGCCGCAAAACATAAGTAAAGATAGTGCTGGGGATTATCTTCATTTTCATTTTTTCTTTTTCAGAATTTTGTCAAAATTGGACTGCGTCCTTGTGGCAGGAATATCATCGACGCCGGGAAAAGAATGAAGAAAAGCTGCTATTTTGCTTGACATATATTTATTTTTCAGCATAATCCTTTGCCTTGTCAATGCATTTAACTTTGTGCACCTCTATTAATCACATAGATCGAACATTATCTGGTGAAAATCTGAGATAGAAGTTCATGTGCTAATAACTGTTTTGGGCAACGGTCTTAATGATGCTTTCTGTCTTTCTCTCTCTCTCTCTCTCTCTCTCTCTCTCTCTCACACACACACACGCACATACGTGTGCGCACAGACACACACACGCACTTATACAGGTATATGTATCTATCATTTTATTCACTTTATTCTCGTGATATGTCTGTATTTTAGCTCACTGGTTTACAAATAGTTTCTACCAAAAGTTTACATTGTATTCCTCTGTAAATGAAGAGAGTTCTTGAAATGATCCGACCAAGAACAACTAGCTGATTGCTCCCTCTCTTGGAGGGACAGGCGTTATTGCTTTCTACCCTACCTGACAACCCTCTTGATCCGAATGATAATACAAACAACAACAGCACCAGCAAAGTGGACCCTAATGAAAAAAAGAAAACCTTTGTCCTCTTCTCACCCTGCGCTGATGTCAGGGATCTCCCTCCCACTCCCGAGTGATTGTCCTTATGTCAGGTGCTTCTTCGTCGGTTGTTGAAGATCTGCTGCAAGAGATTAATGATCGCAATAAGTGACTAGCAAATATTAGATGGAATCATCGGGTCCCACCCTCCCAGACACGCGTATAGTTGTGGAAGAGCGGGGTGAGTACGAAGGGGGGAAGAGGATAGCTCTTCTGTACCCTTTCTTTGCGAGCAGCATCTTGTCTGTAGGAAGATCAGTTCCCGGATGTGGCGTGGAGCATGTAATATCATTCTTCTTCTTCTTCTTCTTCTTCTTCTTCTTCTTCTTCTTCTTCTTCTTCTTCTTCTTCTTCTTCTTCTTCTTCTTCTGTCGTCAAGGATTGAATTCTGCTCCCATTCAAAGCCAGGGAATTCAT
Source organism: Thysanoteuthis rhombus (assembly GCA_963457665.1). NCBI lineage: Eukaryota > Metazoa > Mollusca > Cephalopoda > Oegopsida > Thysanoteuthidae > Thysanoteuthis > Thysanoteuthis major. The sequence goes on from OY735200.1 coordinate 25,671,996, forward strand.
ATCATGAATGCTGAAAATAGCCCTCCCAAAACTCACTTCTTTCATAGCATTTCATTTAAGATTTTACTAGCAGATTTTTTCCCCCTCAAACACCTACTTATATAATACGCCACGTGTAGGTCCATATTTTTTGCCTGTAACATTTGTCAAGGGATATAACTATTAAATGCTAATTATAAGGTAGTCTTCCTTGCTTATTCATTTTTGCAAATGTAAAAACATAAACAAGAAAATGCAGAGCAACATCATGATTTTGATATTTTTTATTCAAAATATTTTCAACTCATAGTTAACTGAAAAAAGCACCAATTGTCAAAACATCGGAATTTTTCTTTAGATATTTCATCATTTAAATTACGAATTCCAATAATGTTTTTAACTGAAATTTCAAACGTTGTGCTAATTCAGACATTTTGTTTTGCCCTTTTTGATCTTTTCCGGTAAATTTAACACCGTAAATCCATCGTTATAAATTCATTGCGAGTAATTAAATCGCTTATGATTTCGTCGCATTGCAAATTCATTGCAAGATAATCCCATCGCGATGAAATAATACATAACCAAATGATGAATTCTTGCTATTTCAAGCTGGGTTCGAGTGTAGTACTCTTTAGCAAGGTAAAAAGAAAAATGAAATGTTTTTTCTACTGCTAAGAGTAACCTGTGGGCCTCACCATAGCAAGAGATCAATACTGGATAAGTAAACCAAAACTTTTGTATTATTTTTCTCATTTATTCCATTCACTTGTCCACTAATCCAGCTTTGATTGTTGACATGCAATATCTAACCTCTTTTGATTTCTTTCAAAAATGTATTCAAACGAAGGGCTCCAAAATATATCATTAAACACCCAAAACATTATTCATACAAGGGGGGTTAATGTTAGGTTTAGGAAAAATCTACCGTTGATCATCAACTTGCGATATAATTGGCTCGTGATACAATTATCTGCGTTGAATATATCGCGATCTATTTACCGTGAAACTTTTCTTTCAATTAACGTGACCTATTATGGATCCATTGATCACTATACCAGCACATTTAAATTCATTACTGTCTATAATTAATACCATCTTGCTCTCTCTCTCTCTCTCTCACTCTCTCTCCCTCTCTTTCTTTCTCAGTCTCTCTTTCTATCTCTTTGCACTTGCCACTTATTCCGTATTATTCTTTGCAACTCGGAGCGATATCTGGACACGATTTTATTCTAATATCCCAGTTATATTACTTACAGGGAAAATCAAAGAAAACAATGACATTCTCTATTTGTAATAATCGAAATTCATATTTTTTGTCTATTTTATCTATTCTTGTAAAATCCTGGTAGAGCATGAGGTTGCTTCCGGGTTTTTAGTAGCAAGTTAGTTTTACAGGTTGGAGTTGCTAGCCCCAGGCTCAAACTAGTTTTTTTTTTCTATCAGAGTAATCTTCTCTCAGATGGACTGTCTCACCGGGCTAACAAAGTTGGTCTTTACATCAACTTCAGTAAAACTAATGCCGTGTACAACAAATACATCAAAGATAACGAGACAGAATTGAAAATGCAGAGCCGAAGAAAGTAGACCACTACGTCTACCTGGGACGATAATTCTCCGTGAAATCCTCAAAAGAAGAGGAAATAGTGAGAAGAATCTCCCTACATAGGTTACCTTTCGGCAGAACAAGATCGTTCTTCAAGAACAAAAAGATCATATTGGGTCTTTAAAAATGAAGGGTCTGCAATCAGTACATCCATCCGATTGTCACCTATGGAGCTGAAACATGGAACTTGACCAAAAAAAATGGCCCTCAAACTAAGAACCATGCTACTCCGATAGATGGAAATCATTTTGGATATCACACGAAAAGATCACAAGACAGTAATTGTGCTTTATTAGAGAGCAAATAGATGTCAGAGGTAATCTAGAAGCTATTAGATAGCTAAAATGGCAATTGGCAAGCCACATTACAAGGATATCAGACAACTGATGGACATCGTATCTCACATCGTGGATTCCCCGAGACCATAAGTAAAGTTGTGTCCGGTAAAAATAGGATACCGTGATGATTTAAACAATTTCAGGCAGTAATGACACCGTGACGCTCGAGAAAAATGACATACTTTAGGGAAAATCTATGTCCAACCACAGATTTTGAAAGGTAGTTTTTGTTGTTGTTGATGATGATAATGATGATCTACTAATTTCGAAGGAGAAATATTTTGAACTCGTCAAGTAGAATGGTGACAAGCAATGATTTTCTTTTCGAAATTTGAAGTTGATTTTCCGTTTTTATATTCTGTTATTCAAGAGCTATTCTTATATTTGTCGACGGAGGGCGATGAAAATCAATTGCGAACGGCTTCTGTTATTTGATTGATATTCTTTGTAATACAAACAGCAATAAAAATCCCAAGTCTTCCCAACTTCATCTTTCTAAAACTGGGATTCAGTTGATACAACTCGGAAGAAGGGGAACGTTTAGGGACGAAATGTTACAATAACAAGGAAGTTTTACGGTAATAACTGTCTTCTGCACGTGGTGGTGGTGGTGGTTAGGGTGCACTCGATCACCCTTTCCCTCATCAACATCTATCAAGGGGAGGAAACTTTGTATCAAACCACAGGAAACTCATGAATCAGGTCGAATTAATTGAACGGAAGACCCCAATCATAAATCTGCCTCAAGACTGGTTGCGGCCTGAATATGTCGTGCTGTCCGCATCTCCATTCACCCTTTTTGCGCACTGCCGAATTTTATAGCCTTGCTTGTTTGCTTCCTTCTGTCTGTCTATCTATCGGTCTCTGTCTGTCTCTCTCTCTCTTTAAACTCCGACAATTTTAAGGGGACAGGGATAACCCGGTCCATGTCAATAATGGACCCTATTTACGAGCAGAATATGAAATGACTTTCCTATGACTGCAGCCAGAAAGAATCAGTGGCAAAAAGATAGAAGATTTTCCACCGAGGATACTGCACGACTCTAAGAATAAGATTAATAGCTTGGTCTCTGTTGTAACAAGGGGAACCAAATTGAAACAAAGTTGGACTGTTTTTTCAATGAATATTTCGCCCAAGAATTAATAAGCGTAATTGGGATCAAAAGTAAATTATATTCTTTTTAACGGAACCGGCCGTAGACACAAACAACACGGGCAATCACCCAGGGCACCAAATGCTAGAGGGCGTCTGTCATGTGTATGAGATAGATGGGAAAATGAATAAATCAAACAGAATTAAAACAGCCAAAATAAGAAAATTCTTTGATGTGAAGTCAGATTTTTCAGAACATCAGACATTTAAATACAGTAACTAATCGTGCATAAGACGCAGTCGTGTATAATACCCACCCCTAATTATGAGCTATAATTTCAATGGAAAAAATGTCCAGCACGTATAGTACGTTTTTAGAATTAGTAGCATTCTAATTTTAACTTTGGTTCATATTGACTAAAAATAAGATTTGATATAGTTTACATTATATTTTGAAACACAAAATTTACCAAACGCACAGACATGTTGAAATAAAATTGCAACAATGTAGCTCACGCTATGAGTAACAAAATTAGAAACGTGCATATTTTGAAAATTAACTGTAACACATGAGATACATTAGGCTGTCTTCGGTCTAATAGGTTTTTTTAAACAAACACATGAGATAAATACTCCTGCAGATACTGTGTACTCAGAGAGAGAGAGAGAGAGAGAGAGAGAGAGAGAGAGAGAGAGAGAGAGAGAGAGAGAGAGAGAGAGAGAGAGATGTTCTGGAAGCATAAAAAAATTATCGCAAAATTAATCCATTATACCAAGGAGTGAATGGGGTGCGTTCCAAGTGTCCAAACTTAATCATTCTTATAAATAAAAGCATTTTATAAAAGATTTTACCATGATATGCATATAATATTGATTTTTAAAAATTCATTTCAATTTATAAAATAATGACTGAATTAATAAAATATTACATGAATTACCAAAAGATATTATATATGAATTCAGTCCCGACCCAAGGTACTGGCAATATGGGCAAGTTGCCCTGAGCACAAATAGCTGGTGGGTTTTCCAAATACAAATTTGAAAAATGGAAAAAACATTATGAAAACAGTCAAAATAAATTTTAAAAAAGTGAAGTCAGAGTGCCCACAATAGCTGGCATATTGAACGCTTGTGAACATTTTACAATAACTTTCATTTAGTCTGCCAATTTCAAATTTTGAATGTGTGTAAAAGTTTTCTATATTTAATCTCAATATGAATTCAACGAGACGACTTATTTCTATTGCAATCACTACACTAAGATCTTTTTCTTTCTTTGGGTTTCGTCTACGAAGCTAACTTTTTATTTGTAGAAAACATTGCTACAACGAAATTGACAACAATGTAACGATAGCATTCACAATAAACATCAATTTTTTTCCTGTGAAGAAGTACAATTGTATATGACTATTCATCACCCCGTCTACTCAACTTTCGCTACATTTGGGAAAATATCGCCCCCGTTGAGAATACTTGGATTAGTGATTTAATCTCTTTGTTACACATTAGTTAGTTTGGTCAATAGATATAACTCACTTTCAGTCATGCCGTCTCGAATATGACCACGCATTTGTCCGGGGAAAAAAGGGTCACATTTAGTTCTCGTGAATAATAGACACCCCTGAGTTTTAAGTTTACAAATCTGGGAAGAGGCGTATTATATACGAATGATTACGATGCTTTCTGTTGTGTCGAAACTAAGAAAAACAATTAGCAAAAGAAATTCCAATTACTTTTTTCCCTACAAATTTAGTTTTTTTCACTGCTGAACATAAATAAATTGCCATTTTCGACTCCTCCATTCGCGGTTTCGATTATTCGCAGTCTCAATAATTCATGGTCCAGTCTTGAATGATTCAATAGCAATATTTTTTGAGGTTTGTAGCGTATTGCGAAAAACCGTATCAGAGGAAACACACTGTACAGAATAAACAAAAGGTAAAAAGTTCAGGAATATTCATGAAACCATAAATGCATTTCAATAATATTTGTGTTATTAATAGGAATGTAGAAAATGATCAACTACAAATTATTATTGTGGACAATATAAACCCGGTTGGAAACTCATCGTGGTTGAAAACTTGAATTTGTTCATTGCTTATAATCATAAACCAGTTAGTCGAACGGTATTTTAGACATCTTATTTTCAATTCACTGTGCTGTAACCAACTTTATCTACTTCTTCTATATGAAGTACTGTAAATCATTATTAACAATTTTATCATTTTTAAGCTACCATTCACCTTCATCTTGATATTTTTATTACTCTTTATCGCTACTTTTTTCTGGCAGAATAAATTTAAAAAAGCAACAAAAATATCAAGATAAATGTAAATAATAATCATTGCCCTGTAGTTTTATGGAACTTTCGTTAATTAACTGTATTACAAGCATCTACCGTGCATTGTTAATGCTCTTTTAAAACGTATTACAATAATTGAATATTATCTTTGAAAATGTAATTTTGGTTAGAACTGCAAGAAAATGGCATGAAGTTCGTCGTAAAAAATGCTCTTGTGTACTCACTGAGGATTTCTGTTCAGATTAAGGCTTTGTTCACATTTTTAACTGGAAAAATATCAATTCCGTCATGATTGACAGATCTGTCACCAGTTAATATATAAAATTCAAAAATTTTACTCTATGCCTCATTGTATTCATGTGTTCATGTGCACATTTACAATTTTGAAATCGTAAAATGTTCGTTGATCAAAAGTTTTATCGCACTAAATCTAGTATGGGCATTGGGGACCTAAATAGATCTTAAACATCGGATAAGTCTCGGTTGTTGGAGAGCCACAAGACATAAGCAAAGTGTACACACTCGTTTTTACTGTTCCATAGATGTTTTGTTACAAAAATCTAGTGTAAACAGGTCTGGATAGTCATTCAATAGAAACCGTCACTTCACCAACAGTCTTGGCAGCATGCTGCACTGGGGTGATCAATCAAAAATTGGAAAAAAAGGGGGATCAATGGATAAGTTACTGTTGTTGTTTCTTGTTGGACTGTGATTGTTATAAAATCTGGATTTTCAGAAAAATAGTGTGAAAGTGACTCAAGCTAAGAGATCGATTCAGCATAAACATAAATTGCATATTGCCCCACCCTGAAAAAATATTTAGATGGGGAATTTAACCCCCCCCCCCCAAAAAAAAACCTCTGATATTGTCATTTAACTCATATAATAAGGAAAATGTTATTTCCCCCCTATCTCCTAGCAAATTGGCACGACTTGTACGCATGACTGATACATAGCCAGCCAGGCAGACCAACTTAAAGATAGAAGAAACTTATGTTGACAGATTTGTGACGGTTTCGTTCGATGATATCTAATATCAACAAATACATAAGCATTGTAATATCTATTCAGGCATAGAGTTTTTTAAATAGTTAATTGTAAATTAGTTTCAGTAATTTCAAAGTGCATATATATACATACATATATATATATATATATATATATATATATATATATATATATATATATATATATATACATATATATATATATATATATATATATATATATATATATATATATATACATATATACATATGTATGTATGTATACATACACACACACATACACACACACACACACACACATATATATATATATCGAATGTTTCCCAAATCTTGAATGATGGTTGTTGCAACTATATCAAATATATATTCAATCCTAATGTAGTTGAAAATTTTACCAACAATGAATTTTTATAATAACTGCATAAAGAAAAGGAGCTAAGTCAGCATATTCTCTCCAGCTGCGCATCAAATGTTTAAGTGGCTTGCAAGCCGTTGTTTGATATAGAACCATCTTGCTTTTGTCTAGGCAGCAATTGTGAAAAGATTACATTCTCTCCATCTCTCTGTCTCTGTCTCTTTCTCTCGACCCAAATTTTCTGTTTCCACGCCCTAGTCGTCAGTTACAAACGACAAGCCAAGTTCGGGGTATGTCACAATGTGACATAGTAGAGATATAAATTATTCCAGTTCGGCCGGGCTTGAGTCGAGTTCTTCATACGTGCCACGCAACATAAGATGGAGTCTCATGCCCACGGCTGGGTTTAAACCAACTGGACCAATTGCTCCCTAATGGGCACTACATCGGAAGGGATACTGCGCTAAATTAATATTTTGTCAAATACACAAAACATCATATTGCAACGTACACCTGCTACAGCCTTGTAGTTTCTACAGAGAACAGCAACGATTCTAATTTTCTTCTGAATTTTCAAAAAGTAATAATGTTTGTTCATGCAGTACGCTTTTCTCAAATGTTTTACCATTACTAATTGCACTGAACTGAACAGGTTCGTGGGTGAAGTATTGTCTATTTTTTCTGAGTCGGAATACACCAAGTCTAAGACCCGTCGCTTCGCTGATGGTTATCATAAGTATACAATAGCTGCTACAGATACTGAATAGATAGAATTTTCTCATTCAGAATGTATACTCACTGATTTTCTCTTTTTTCTTCTTTTTTCAATCTCTCATTTTCATTTCAGTTGTATATTCTAATAATGATAATATGATGTTGCGTCTATAATGAAAATGTTAAATAATCTCACAAAATAGAACTAGTATAATAATCACACACACACACACACACACACACACACACACACACACACACACACACATATATATATATATATATATATATATATATATATATATATATATATATATGTATATATATATATATATATATATATATATATATATATATATATATATATATGAGGTCAGACGTGTTCTTGGACCTCAGTATCATTACCTAGGGGCGCCCTTGCAGTACCTCACAATACCACCAAACTTCGTTCGTTATTGGTCACAGTTTGGGTGTTCCAGATTAATGGAAGCCTCCTGATATATTTCCTTTTTTTCTGATGATGCCTAGTCCAGCCAAGTCAAGTATATCCAAATGGAGTTGGCAATAAAATCTCGAAATTCGACCTCGATATGAAATCTACGGGTCTTGCAGCCATATTTCAGACATTGCTCTCGCAGATTTTCGTACTTTTCTAGCATATGCTAATATGCCCCACATATTCTTCCGCCACCGGACATTCTCTTGATCTACGGATGACTCAATTTTTACGAAAATGCAAACAACTTGAGAATTAAAGAAACAATTACGGACTCAAAAATAAAAAACCTGACTTTTTTATCTATTTTTTATAATAAGCAGTGTGATTTTCTGTTTCTCTGTCCGTAATATCTAAGCGAAAATATTTTATAAAAAAATCGAATACGAAAGCTCCCATGTCATTGAAACGAAGCGTTAATAATAACGAATGGAAACTGTTCCTTCAAATTCACCGTTTGAAATTCAACGTTTGCCATTTTTAAGTAATCAATTAAACTTGTAGTTGGATGAAGCTTCATGAAAATCACACGAATTCATTTTTTTTATCAAAAAAAAAGGAAAAAAACATGAGTAAATACGTAAATGGAATTGCTGGTCATTTTTTGAACCTGTTAGCAAAAAAATAAATTACGGTGGGGGACTCGATTACCAGTTTAGCGATACCAGTTTATTCCATTCAATCTAGAAAAAACCTTATTGGCAAACTGAAGGCCTGTATCCCTCATTCAATAAAAACCATTGTTGACTAATCAAGGGCACGAATCATTCTTCCCGCAAAGAAAGAATTAAGAAAACCCCTAGAAGATTAACTTGAAACAGACACACTTTTTATTCTAAGTTTATACAAAACTTAAGTTAGACGAAAGTCAGTTCAGACGAAAGGAACATTAGACGTATGCGAGATTAGACGAACGAACTGTAGACAAAACTGATTTTTGCTTGAGCGAGATAGACGAATCTACCTATATATATATATATATATATATATATATATATATATATATATATATATATATATATATATATATATATAGCTGTATAGCTGTTTGTATGTACAAATGATCCAAATCGACGGCATTTGGCAGGCCTGACTGACGTTCCTGAGTAAGTGGGTAAAAGGTCATTTAATGAGAGTTGGCGCGAAATAAAAAAAGAACTGACCTGGCTGATGGTGATGGGTAAAAAGCTGCTTGGCTGGATTAGTCATTCGTGTAAATTGGTTTGGCTCAACATCCAGTTTGATTTACACCGCTTTTTTTATGAACATTTTTTCCATTTTTAATGTTAAACATTTATTGTCCACAGTATTTTTCTTTATAAAAGATTATCTAAACTAAGTGTTTGACTTCAATCAACAGCATATTCGAAAAATTACACAATAATTTTTCAAAACTTCTGGGAGGGTTTAAAAAAATTTCTTTGCAACTATAATACAAAACTAAATCGTTATTTGCCGAAGGAATATCGTTTACGGTGGACAGAAATTGTTTTATCAGAATCTCAAATCGAAACTTTCACTTTCAGACCTTGCAATAACCGTGACTCGTTGACCTGCCCAGGAATAGTCGGGAGTTTGCACGAAGCTGTCCAAGTGTATACAACACTCATGCCAAGTTACTACACTCATTCAATATGCTAAAATAGTTTTTCGGCTCTCTTTGCTTTGCCCACCTGGTTGCATTAAGTAAGAAGACATTTATCAAAGAAGGAGTTTTATCTTTGTATTGATAGAGGATAAGTTATTTTCCGCTGACAACGCCGAGATTCTCTACTAGGATACACACGTACGCACGTACACACTCACACACATAAACACACACACATATTATTATATTATATGCATATCATTATTATTATTATTATATAATCCGACAATGCGTTATATCACTCTGGAACTCTATTTGAAATGATCTCCCGTTATTATACAGTGAATGTATCATTTGACTTGCAACCATTCCTGCAGCTGCCCCATTTTCTTGAATTGTTTATTCTATTTACGCTGTCTAGGCCAGATCATACATTCATCGTATGACATCGAGAGATCATTTCAAATAAACTTTCAAAATAATATAACGTATTTATAATAATATATATCTGAAGCGAAGGTTTCAATCCTACCTCGTGGTACTGGATGGGATAAAGGAAAGTCTATAGCCACACTGAAGAGATGTAATAAATCGAAATAGCAGTCTGTGGATGACACCATAATTAATGCACCTTTATTCAGGGTTGAGCACTCTTTAAGTGAGGTAACTCCTCCATTGTAAGCTTATGCAATGCTCTTCCATAGGAATAGAGCATTCTGGTGGATGGGGAATTTATGCGTAAATAAATATATCGCTTAAATTCAGCAAAACTGACCGTTCAGTTCCGTTGCTTAGAAGTTGGATATCAGCCTCCGGGTCTGAGGCGAAGGTTTCAATCCTGCCTTGTGGTACTGGATGGGATAATGGAAAGTCTATAGCCACACTGAAGAGATGTAATACATCGAAATGTGGATGACACAACAATCAATATATATATATATATATATATATATATGTATATGGCTCTTGTTCGATATCCTCCAACCTGGCCCTCTTGAATCAATGTTAATTTTATTCTATCGCCAAGAGTTGTTCCTGACATTGCTCTTCCCATTGCCTTCTCTGCTATTCTGAGTGGTTATGTAAGTTTCCTGGTTTAACCCTCGTATGTCACAGCTTGTATCATGCATTGATTGTAGACTTAACGTTTCAAGCATATTGGCAGTTTGCCTTTCAGTATTTCTCTTTCCATACCAAATGCCTGCTAGCCAATCGTAATGCACCTACTTATTTCATTTTAGTGTACTTTCTTAAGCTTTATCGCCTGATCTAGGCAAATGTATTCCTTAACTTCTCTTAAGGTTTCATAGTCTATTCTCAGGGTCTTTTTGGGGACGTTTCACTGAACATTGAGTTGTCTTTGATTCGTTCATATTTAATTCTAATTTTTAAAGTTTGCTAATATCACATGGCAGAGATTGGCGCAATCACACTCGTCATGGGAAGAGATAGCAAAGGCCTTTGTCCAGCAGTAGACTTATAGCGGATGATGATGATGATGATGATGATGATGATGAATAACATTTGTCTTGAGTAATTACTCAGCAGTCGACCATTATTGAGTAGATCATCAACAAAACAAGTCTTTACACGACGTAAATCCACAAAATATTTTAATAAATAGAATTAAAAGTTGATGAATGAAAAATACTTTGTTTGTATCTAAGCTTGAAACGTTTATTGTTCAAGGCATTAATAATCTTCCATCAGGGTGATTCTAAAAAAAAAATGATATAAGTTCTTCGTGGAATTTATCTTCTACGATGTAAACACCTTTTGGTTCTCTCCAGTAATATTTGCAATATCATAAAATCAAATACGCGAGGGATTCATACGTACAAAATATTTCCACAAAACTCTTTTTTTTTGTTCTTTACTTAGTAACCGTTTCAAAAACACATTCAGTAATCAATGAATAAATACCGGGAGTTTTATTAAATTCCATTTATTCGTTGAAATCCAGTAAATTTCCAAAATATGAGTATATATTTGGCACTGAAAATGTTCCAATTGATTTTCTACACAATCTTGTTTGAAATGTAAACACAAATTTCAAAATAAAGTAACTCCGTTTTGTATAATCGGAGAAAAATTTTCAGTCCTAACTTTTGAAATAGAATAGAAGAAGCCATAACAACATTGGAAGATGAGGAAACAGACGCGTTTCTCCAAACTCTCCCAAGACGATAGACTGTAGCGAAGATTATCTGCGATGATTATTTCATCTGTAATAACGAGAGCAGGATTCTCAATGTCTTTATTCTCAGTTAACACGCGAGGCTTGTGGCTTTTTTTCACGTCACGGGGGCGACTGAAATCATTACGTGTATTTTATACTGAATCAGAAAGGAATTGATGAAAATAATACTTTAATTGTCCCATCATAATCGTAACATTTAGTCAATGAACTCTACATGTAAACGTAACAACTATTATTGGACAGAGATACTAAACATTTACTGAATTATGCACTGAATTCAGTGCATTAATTTACGAATCAACTGAGGAATGAATGAATTGGAAACCTTTTTCTTCTTATATTTCATGATTAAACTTTATGAATTTACTCAGGGCAGACTGTCCCAAGCTCGTCTACACGGATGATACGTCCCATATATATATATATATATATATATATATATATATATATATATATATATATATATATATATATATATATATATATATATATATATATATATATATATATATATATATATAAACTCTTATATGGAATGATCCCCTGTCAACACCAGGTTATTGTATCACTTTGCCTAAATAACGTAAATAGAATAAATAATTAAAGAAAATGGGACTGCTGCAGGAATCTAACCATTTTTTGCAGCCACATTTTCTTTGATAGTTTATTCTATTTAAGTGATCACGGCCAAGTGATACATGTGTAATGTATGATCATTCTGTCGGATCATATATCCAATTCTTAATATATAATGTATATATACTAAATTTGGGCAACCGTTTTTTTTTTATACATGTTTCATTAAACAATGTTGACATTTCTAGTCGATTTGACCTTCTGGTAAGCTTCTCCAATTTCTGGACATACCACCATAACACTGTCAGCATGCCACCTATCAGACATTATCTCTATTTGCCAATATCGAAACAAAAATACAATAACCCTTCTCCCAATATCTGCAAAATACCCACGGAAAACACAACAATCCTAGAAAGCTCTCACAATATCAAAAGACTTCAAATAATGGAAGCAATTCTGATAAAATCTAAACAACCCCAAATAAACAAGATTCTTTAGGAAATTGGTGCCAACATCTTAAAATGCAAATAAGCAACAATACAACTGCACGTATCAGTTACAACTCAAAAATATAACTTTTATTAATAAATCAAATAACGACCAAATTTCACTACGAAGGGAAGAGACGTAAGTAATAGTACATGATTAATACAGTCAAAATTCGAAAACTGGGACCAACAGCTCAGGGACTTGAAAACGGACTAAAGAAATAACAGCTATAGTCGTAAGTACCAAGATAACTAAAAACGGGGCATACAACATGGATTTGGAAAAATTCATACATTCCTTCAAACCAGCGATATAGGACAACTGTCGAAAATTAGAGAGGTTTACTAGAAGGTCGAATCAACAAGGAATGTCGATACTGTTTAATGATATATATTTTTGTATAAGAATCTTCATAATTATCACTCACACACATACACACGTACACAGACAAATATATATATGAATACGTATATCAATATATATATATATATATATATATATATATATATATATATATATATGTATATATATATATGTATGTGTGTGTGTGTGTGTGTAAATATTTATAAATACATATATATGATATAAATGTTCAGTATATATATAAATGAATATCTATATACAAATATATATGAATATATGGTGAATCTAATAGATGATATGGGAATATGAAAGTTTGGAAATCAGATTATTTCCATATAAATATGTTGTTGTGGGTTTATTGTTGTAGGGAAGGTGTGTCTACATTGGTATATGCTATGTGAATATGATTGTGGGTAATCCAAGATTTAACAAAATTATAATTCTTGAAAAATTATCAAATTTTAAGAATGTTCGATTTTCGAACGAATCTGCGAAAAAGAGAAATGTGTCTGCATTGATGGGTTGCTGTGTTAATAAGCAAGTGGGTAATCAAAGATTTTAGAAGAGTGTACGTAATGTAAATTTTATTTAAATTTTAAGATGTGGCAGTTTTTATACTTCGATTTTTGTACTAACCTTTTCTCCATATATCTAATTTTATATGTGAAAAATATGATTACATATATATATATATATATATATATATATATATATATATGTATATATATATATATATATATATAGATATACATAAGAATAGGCATCTATAAATATATATATATATATATATATATATATATATATATATATGAATATACTTAAATCAATATACATATAAATAGATGAATATGTATGTATAAATATATGTATATGTGTGAATATGTGTATAATTATATAAGTAGTATATATATATATATATATACATAAATATATATATAAGTATTTAAATAAATATATATATATATAAGAATATACATATAGATTTGTACAAATACGTATGTTTAAATATATATGTGAATATATATATGAATATGTAAATTGTTATATATATATATATATAATTATTCATTTATAAACATACATAATCATATTCATAAAAATATATAAACATATACATAATTATACATATATATATATATATATATATATATATATATATATATATATATATATATATGTATATATGAATGATTTAAAAATAATAGATATACAACAAGCTTTAAATAGATCTTTAATTCAAAACAGTACTCAACACCATCGGTAGAGCGATTATAACAAAAAAATAAAAGAAATGATAAAACATTTACACTGGTCCCATACAGATTTTAAATTCTGTTTCATTGAAAGGGAGAGGTTCATTTGAAAATCTTTTTTTTTAGTGAAACAAAATGTGTTATCTTCAATGAATCAGTGGAAAAATCTTTACAAATGTATTGAATATTTTGCTATAGTATGCCCCAAATTGTATAATAGTGCTATGCTCTCGTCTGTACCTTTAATTGATTCATATGAGCCATTTAGGTTATAAGCTAATTTTTCTAGCCTACTTTAAACATAAGTAAAGGTGTTGCTGCTAGGTATACTAGAAAAGAAGTCATGGCAATGACGATGACAAAGGAAAGAATCCCGATCACTTGGTGGGAAGCTATTTGGTTTTATTGAACATCTTTCCTTTCGTCGCAAGCAAATGTCCTACAGAGAGCATCTGCGGCAAATGAAGGCTAGAGACTGTGATAGATTATCCACTACGCTACACCGAACTTCAGTAAGCGACACTCTGGCCTTATCCTCATACCCTGCCTTTCATTGGATAGAATAAAAGAATATCATCATGTTGAAGAACTTATATCTTTGTATTATGTGCTATGATTAAAAATGGTCTTCAGTTTGGACGGTATCGCTGAATTTTGGAGTTGAATTATTTTAACGTGATTCTAATTTAAAACTTTTAATATTAAGTGGATACTCAAAGTGTTTTTGAATTTAAAGAATATTGGTACACAGTTTTACAAACAGTTATAGCGTATAATTTTTTCAAATTCTATGTTTGGTATAATCTCTTCAAAGCGATTCAAAAAAAGTTGAATACTCCTGATGTATAATTGACTACATGTACGATATCATAAAGTTGTATGAACCAATTACAAAATCCAAATTACTCATGCGTACACTGAATCAAACCATTTTTGCTGTCTGGTCCCCTCCTTTCGGAGTCCATGGTTGATCCACAACTGTCGGCAATTGAAGATGACTGAAAGCTAAAGAGTTCAGCGAAGTACAACGTTTATTGAGGAGAGATGCTTACTCCATCGATGACACGTGACTAAATCAGTGATTCTCAAACTTGATTATTGCGAGGGACATGTTCGTCTGTTTGAACACTATCCTGCTTCCACAAAGCACAGTAAGTAGTACTGAAGGTGTGGATTGTCAGTCGACGTACAGTAAAAATGATTATCATTTCAGTAGTCGATGAAAGAAAATTCTATATCGGCGTACTCATATGCCGTTTTTTCATTTCTTCTCTCGCTTGAAAGATTAAGACATTACAAAATCTAGACCGGTAACTGTGTTAAAAGCGGGACGAGTATAATACCAGTCCTGGACATAACACTCAAAATAGATGCTGGCTTATTTGGAAAGATTTGCGCAGCACACCTACGGGATAAGCTACACTTTTGTGCAGCTGTTCGCTCTTTGAAAATCACTGGTTTACTGAGTAGAAATGCTAAAGCCAGAGAGAGCATGTGCCTAAATTGTCTATAAAAAACAGATGCACTGCGACTTTTTCGCAAACGTTAACAGAAATACAGGAGGTGCCAGTGGCCAAACAGTGTGCTGCACAGAAAATAGAATCAGCGAGCTGAATTCAAACTCTTGCAGAGGCAAAACACGTTCATTACTTTGGAAAGGCATGAATCCATCTCTCATCTCCCAAGGTACGGGTTGAATAGTAAGGAATGTGAGTTAATGCTACTTTAGGTGCTTGTCACCTCCAAGTCAACTGTGAATAATTGCAAAACCTATCTATTCGAGTGGTGGGGGATGAGATCTAAATGAAGAATATTGTTACAAATAAATACAGAAATAAAGAAAACAAGTTCCAAAAATAAAAAGCTAGGAATTAATACGAGAACCGGTATTTTTTTACATTTATGTCGTAACTTATTGAGAAAAAGAAATTTCCTACAGAGCCAATACATATTTTTTTTTGTAAAAAATAAGACGGAAGTTATCTTACTTATATTGGATAAAAAAAATGATATACTTCTTTAAAGTTAATTCATGTTTTGTGGGGATTATTTGAATTATTTCTTTTGCTTGGATTCCTTCTGGATATCATTAAAAAAAAACTAAAACACATTGCTCTGTCCGAGCAGGGGTGGGGAGTAGTTGTTGCAGACCTTCCCGATCTCCCTTGGGTCTACGACTAATATCTCAAAATTGTTCTCCGGTACGAAATCTTCCTAATCTCTGTTCCCATAAAAAGAAACCTTGCAATGTTTGCTACGGTTATTTGTTGTAAACTAGCATCATGATCTTGAGGATATTAAATTTCAGGTTAAAGTCAAGTTTGAAATCCACCTATCGCAGTGCCTAGAAATCGCAGTATCGCAGTCTTCCGAAAACCATGGTCTTGTTCAAGATTTGTCTTTGAATAAAATACGTACCCATTTCTTTCTGATAAATTCTAAATCTAAATTTGTGGACAGTTTGAGTATTGTTGAGATGCCACGGACGATATGCCACGATCTTCAATGAAACCAAAGTTCATTTCCAAGGGTGGGGTCATATCATTTTGTCGCTTCAGTGACCTGTAAAGTCGGGAAAACTTCGTCATTTATTGTCCCACTCTCTGCCAATGAAGGTCATAATCCACTTTTCATTCAAATCTATTTATAGTCAAACCTGATTGGCTAACTTCCCAGCAAAAGACGGGACTCTGCCGTTGCTATTGGAGATCGATTTGGGCCAAAGTCCAGTCACAAAGTTTACGTGTTGTCCAAATAAATTTGGCGCGTTTTGCCTGTCGCTTCGATCTGGCAAGGTTCACTCGATAGAATCGAAAGTGCAGGAGGGAGGAGGCTGACGTCTACATAAAGACAACTAATATCGGCGGCCAGTTTTCGAAAAAGAAAAGTTGGGATTTTAGGGAAGAAATTCAAGTTCCGTTTGTAGATCCTCAACATATTCGAGTGTGTCAGAAATATTATTTTTACAGACATCCTCTATCCCCCCTCTCTCCCCACTCTGTTTCTGCTCCCAAAACTTATTCCATGTACACATCTAAAGACTATCTATGACTCAATCATCATCATCATCATCATCATCATCATCATCATCAGATGTATCTTCTGTTTCATGCTATATTGGAGGATACAAATATGGTGATTTTGAGGCATCATTTTAAACTGTCTTGAAGTAAATGAAACAATATCAGACCATACTGTCTGAAAATGGTTTCAAGCGTTTCAAGGGTGGTGACTTGCCCCTTTGAAAGACAGCACGCAAGTAGGTGATCATCATGGTTTGAAACTCTAGGAAGAATAGAATCCAAACATCAGCACTCGAAAAAGATCTGACATCATCCAAAGATACCATATATAGGTACACATAATAAAATGTACAGGTATACATATGAAAATTATCGTGTGTGATTTCACTTGTCCGCCTCAATTGAAGTATATGAGATTTTTTTTTCCCACACAACCCAACCAGGAGATTGAACTCGCGATCGCCAGGCACGTTACTAGACTCGCTTAATCGACACATTTATCCACTGAGTCGTGTGGATCAGTGTATAATAATGATAAATCATCTCAGAAATTCAGAGAAAAATAGAACAAAAACACCACTTCCTATTATGTTGAATTGACTCCGAAAACTTCATGAGCACAGCAATTGGATTCATTGCTCTTCCATCGACACACACACACACACACACACACACACACACATATATATATATATATATATATACATAAATATACATATATACACCTACATATACGCTTATATATATATATTTATATATATATATATATATATATATATATATATATATATATATATATATATATACAGTGTGACTTCTCTGTATGTTCCTCTGTCCATAACAATTGACAATTCCACTTGAAGAGAGTCTAGTCAGTTTTTGATGAAAGTTGCGATGAAATTGATGAGACGTAAATATTTATTTACTCTATGAACATCTTTGAAATAAACTTCCAAGTTTTAGAGAAAGTAAAGATTATGAAGAAACTGAACTACATAGAAGCCTTGGTGGACATTCTGTCAAATGCATTACGGCCCATATATACATGTGTGCATGTGTGTGTGTGTGCATATGTGTGTGAATGTTTGTGTTTTCTCTTCCTAGCAAGTATATTATTCAGAATCCATCTGTATTTCTTGGCTTTTATTCCAAATTAATGATGGCACAACAAAGAGGTCCGTTTTTGTTCCATTTAACCATTTCTGCTTGATTAATTCTAGTGAATGTCATCTGCCGTCAAATATTCCATGTCAAGAATTATAAATTGAAATGGAACTTTCAGTTTTTCTTTTCTTTTGGCATTGAAAAATTTGAAGAATTTCAGTTGAATATTTTCCCTCTAAATTCTTCGTCAAATTTCATCTTCTTATTTATGAAACGAAAATTATATTAATCTATCAATATCATGAACTTTCCAAGTTGATTTTCCGTTTCTCTGTTTCTCTATCCATAACAAAGTTCACTTAAGATATTTCGTGATTTTGTTGATGAAATATCGCCAACCAACCTTTTGAAACAATGAACGCTAAAGCCACTCATTATTGTCAGTCACTCACAGTTTTGATGAAACCTCGGATGAAATTGATAAGACGTGAACATTTGTTTACATCATTAACGGTTTTGACGTAGTGAACTATTGATCATTGAGCAAGTAAAAGAATGTGAAGGAACCGTTTGAACTCTACAGAAACACAAGCTTGATAATTTTTACCATTATCATTACGGCCGCTAGTATCGTTTCTTTTCTAGATAAAATATCTCATACAAAAATCAAATATACATTTTCTTTCGAAATTTATCTTTTATATATATATATATATATATATATATATATATATATATATATATATATATATATATATATGCATATATATATATATATATATATGTATATATATATATATATATATATATATATATATATATATTATTATTATTAAAAAAGTCAATAATTTAGATTTATTTGCAATGTATCCGTGATTAATCATTGCTCGCAACAGAAAACCCATGTTTCCCATGGAAAATATCCGGAATCAACTGTGTTCGTTTTAAAAGTTTTCACAATTTTTATACTAAGAACGATTTAAAAAAAAGATTCCTGTAAACTAATTACTAACCCACTTTTCTTTTTTGTAATAAAAATTAAAAAAAAGAATGTGCAAGTTGCGTTACTATCAACGGTGTGGATAACGCGGGCCTCTACTGTTTATTTTGCACTGATACCTTAAGGAAAGGCATTGATCCATCTTTTTTTATATCAGTCAAAGAGAAGGCCAACTGAATTCAAAACCAAACATGAAGGTATGTGAGAATACATAGCACGGTTCCAGGTCACTCCTGTTACTCTCCCAACAACACCTTGGGTTGGGCGAGGAATGCCCTTCCCAATGTAGATCTTCTGGCGCAGTTCTTGAATCCAGAAGATTTTCATATTTATTGCACAGGGAGGAAGGAAGATGATCCAGTCCCCAACTCACACCAAGCAGGGCGACCAAAAATAAATCTGTGCATTTTTCATGATTTTCCAGGGACAGCAAACCGAGATTGATTTTAATATATATATATATATATATATATATATATATATATATATATATATATATATATATATATATATATATATTAATATATATATATATATATATATATATATATATATATATATATATATATATATATAAAGGCATATCTTAAAAAACAAAACGAAATAAGTTATCCTAAATTGGCTTTAAAAATATTTATTATTTCATTATTCCTCCAATAGAAGATTTTTTTTGCATATAGATCACACTCTATTAAAAAAACCTTGATTTTTCCCGGCTACGTCAGTTTTGATTTTTGATTTTTTAGAAAAGATCTCCCAGATTATTTGAATTTTTTATCTAAATTCAGCGTCGTTTCAATTATTTAAAACTTGTCTGATATATTTCATATTTTAATCTTTTAGATTTAAAACATTTCCTTGCCTGAAAGTCAAATTTTATTTCAACACCGTATCTAGGAGTGGATTCAGGACTTTAAGCAGACAGGGGATCAAAATGCCGAAAAGAAAAAAAAAATATCTTACAAATAATTATGCGAAAAAGAAAAAAAAATTTAAATTTTAAAAACAAGAAAGTAATTTGTGATCCGGCATTTTACACTTGCATTTGAGTCGTAGCCTTTTAGCAATAGAATTGACAAAAAGTGAAAAAAAAATAACCAAAGAAATTTACCATGGAAGCACCAGAAAAAAAAATTTATAAAAAACAAGATGGAAAACATATTACTTATATTAGATAATAAAAATAATGATAATTCCCCTCCCCGGGACTCCATAGCATGTTTCATCGTCGGTCAAGCCAACAGTCAAAATTAGCTTCTCGCCGAGAGTGTGCAAAAGCCAAATTTGCTAGTGAAGCAACGAATAAACCCGCATGGGTATCCATGTATCTATTTGTTGTCTGACAATTTTTTCTGCGCCACCGAATCATAACGTAGTGAAAATAGGATCTTATGTTCTGATGACGTAGTAAAAATAGGGTTCATGTGGAACTTGATGAATAGAACGCCATAATTATTCAGTGGTTAATTGAATGCTCTTCGTAATTTTTTTGAAACAAAGCATTTTTCGACTAAGAGGGTGGCATGCCTATCCATATATAATATATATATATATATATATATATATATATATATATATATATATATATATATATATATATGCAATAAATAGTAGATTGTAGATTCGCTGCACAAAATTAGCTCATGTGTCTGCCCTCTTTGGGTCTCATCAAAAACAACTCAACGTCATGAGTAAAATGTACGTATCGAGCACTCAATGAAATAAATCCATTGCATTTCAGAAGTGACTATATATTATTGATTTATTATTATATCATGTTATACTGCTAGCCTGATTTGTACCACATATACTGTATATATATATATATATATATATATATACACACACACACACACACACATATATATATATATATATATATATATATATATATATATATATATATATATATATATATATATATATATATATCTTGTGCGCAAGTGTGCGTAACACTTTTCAATATTTATACCAAAAAGAAAAAAAACAAAAAAAAACAGTGACGATAGGCAATCCGCCCATCTTTATGTGACACATTCTTCCAAAATTCTTTTTGCATCTGTACTTAATTTTATATCTAAATCACTTTGATATTCAGGAAGTATTGATCATGAATGAGAAATGCTACAACATAATGTTTTTGGTGTTCTCATAGTACAATGCAATTGCAAAATCACTTAAATATTGCCGTCATTTTTGAAGGCATCAGTAAATCAGTAGAGCAATAAAATTTGTGTTTTACTGCGTCTGCGGAGTAAAATCGGCGGGAAATAGCGTGAGCAAGTTGATTCCTTTGTTCGCTTTTCTTATTTCCCTGATTCGTTCGGGTCAGGAAACTCCGACTATTTCGGTGCTAATATTCACGGCATATTAACACTAAGCGGGTTATTTCGTGACATAACTACTTAACGTTGAAGACAAAGACGCAAGAGTTTATGATGCAAGAGAATAGAATGAGACGATTAATGCACTTATGACCTTTTGTTAGCCAACACCAAAGCCTGTGTTATTAACAATCATTTATTTATTCATTATTCCATCAAAAGCGTGAGTGTCACACAAACATGTATGTCTCGGGCCAAGGAAGTGCACTCCAGACGAAAACTAGAAAGCGCACAGAGAACAAATACCTCTGCCAACGCCATCACCAATAAAAATAAATGGAAATTAGATTATACGTGTTGCTACGATGCAGTGGAGGTAATTGTGAAAATTCCATCGTTTGCCCTAAAATTTAATCAATTCCTCCTGAGTCCATAAAATGTAATCGAATCCATCGAGAATGTTTGGGGATATTGTTAGGGTGGAGAGATAGATATGATTGAATACATGTACCTCTCCCAACTTCGTTTGCAGAGATAAATAAATCGTCTCACCTTTGTTGGTCGCATTGATTCGTAAATCTCATTTTACTGTTATCGAAAATGACGCGACTCGAGTACAAAGAAAGGAAAATGTGTTTGTCAAAGAAAAGGCAAGGAAAAGTCGAATGGTAATCAATGGAAGCAAATATACAGACGTCAGTGACATGGTTGCAGTTGGTGGTCATTTATTCATCAATTTTGAGGGTTCGATTAAGTCTGCAGCTGCCACAGAATTTATTAGGGAAGAAATTGTCGCCAACTGCATAGTCTCCTCTGTTTTTCGACTTAAAAATTCAGATAGATATATAATGGACAGAGTGATTTTTTCAATTTCTCTGTCCATAACAATGGATTCTTCTACTTGAACGAGTTCAGTCACTTAAAAAAATACGCTGAGGAAATTGATACGACGTAAACTTTATAACCTCCATTAACGACTTTGAAGAAGTGAACTATCTAGTCTTTAAATAAGTAAGAGAATGTTGAGAAACCGCTCAAACTTCACAGAAACAGGGATAGATAATTTTGCCAAATTTATTGAGGCCCTCGGTACATTGTGTACTTGTTAGAAGTATTTGTACTGGCGATCATTTTGCTTTTAATCGCTTGGTTTTGGGAATTAAAAACAGGAATGTAACGCAAGCACCAAATTGTATTGTAATCAATAAAACAAGGCATTGTATTAGACATGTTTTATGGTTCAGAATGCTAAAATTAAATAACTTGAATTAGATTGCCGAATGAAAAAAACAAAACAAAAACAAAACAGTTTTTCTTTTATTCTTCTAAAATCTCGTTTAGAAACGATCAAAGACATTGCTGTTTGAGAGAGTTGCCAAACTAGAAAGTTAATTTGCCCCTACCCTGCTCAAATTCCTAAATGACTCAGCAATTTTGAGCAATAAAAAACAGATTTTGTGCTAATTTATTGATTTTTTGCTACTATTTACTTTCATCTTAATTGTTGCTGCTTTTTATCTCAACTAGACTCAGGTTGGGCACCTTTCAGCAGTTGATAAACACATGAAAAGCGCAGATCAGAAAAAAGAATTTGTTCTAGATGAGAATCACACTCACTACCCCTTTATACCAGAGGGCAGCTCGCTTAATACGCGACCGTTCTTAACACAGAACTACTGAAACTCAGTGACCAGTGTCCATACAAAGCAAACTCTTAAACTCGCTCTCAGTCCTGATCTATTCTTACTGCTGAAGGGAACCCAGCCTGAATTTAGTTGCAATAAAAAACAATTAAGAAGAGAGTAAATAGTAACAAAAAATTATAATAATGATTTACAATACGTCATCTTGTAAAATATATCTTTAAATATGAAATAAAACCGAGATTTCGTGCTCGTTCAAATACTTATGCACAGTACCTTTTACTTATACAGAAATCATGACATTTCATGGGTTTAGGAAGAGTTGGTCACATTTGGGAGTGGGACCAGATTCTTATGGTTGGCTAAGAGATATTTTTCCATTTTTTTCATACATTCGTGTATTCACTCATATTTATCCTCACAGTATCTCAAAAGTTCTCAATATACTTCAATGATATAGTGGAATGGGATAAAGAAGATTAAATTTGGGGTGTATCCAGGACATTTTCCCCAATATCATAGCTATATATATTCATTCAGTTTTTAGTGACGATGGAGTTGGAAGAGTTATGTGCTCTTTGAGTGCTTTTTGGTTTATCTGTCTTTGTTAAAGCCTCATATTTTATAATTGACGTATAGATCGACCTTCAGCTTTGGAAAGATGTTTTCAAGTTTAAAATGTCGACTTGTACGCTACAATATGAAGTAAAACTATTTACAGACATGTTTATAAATATTTAATTATTTTAAAGATAGAAATTTAGTTTCCGAATACATGTTAGAAAAATGTGTAAGTTCTCAGAATAGACTAAGAAAGCTTTTTAGAATCTTGATTTTGAACCTAACATGCTATTAGTATGGCCGTTTATAGAATATTTGGTTTGATCAATTGATAGACCAATAGCCGCCATCTTGTTTCGTTCAAGAGTAAACGAATCACTAAAAGGCTAACGCTTTCAAGCTTGAAGAAAAGAAAAGAAGATGGAATGAATGAATGAATGGAAGAAAGATAAGACGCAATGAAAAAAGAAAGGAAGAATCGGTAAGACACTACCGGCCTATGAGCTGAAATAGCTTTTGTTTCATGTTCCCGTATTGTATGAATGTTTATCGAGTGAAATTGAACGCACTTGTGACATTAAAAAGCACTAAGAGAAAAAAAAAGGAAGACGCAAGAAACAATGAAAGAAAGAGAGACAGAAAGAACGGAAGAAAGAAATGAAGAAAGGAAGAGTGAAAAAAAAAGAAGAAAAGAGATAGACGGAAAGATGGAAGGCAAAAAGAAAGAAATTTGAAGGAAAAAGCAAGAAAGGTCAGAATAAAGAACAAAAGAAAGAGAAAAAGGAAGACAGAAAGAAAGAGCGAACGAACGAAAGAAATAAAGAAAGAATGAAGTAATAAATTAGCAAGGAACTAAGGTTTTGAGCTTAAATAACTCTGTTGAAAGTTCCCCGGAATTGTATGTGTTTATCGAATGAAACTAGATGCTCTTGTAACGTTGACAAACATTAAAAGAAAGAAGTTTCTAGAAAAGGTTATTGGTGGATCACGTATGACTTGCTGGTTTGAGTAGTCACATTTTAAAACATTGTTATCATTGTAAACAGACAGTCACCCGTTGGTTTCTTCATATTATTGTTTCCTCTGTTTATTGAGTTCTTCTTGCGGGAAAGCCTGATGCACTGTAAAGATGATACGTTCGTGCCCGAAAGCATATAACAGTCAGCACTTAACAATTTCGTTACCTTCCTGCATCATATCACTATGCCCATCTCCGATAAGTTCTGAATGAATTTTAATGGCATTTTTTTAGAATGCTGAATCATGAGCGATGGAAGAATTGATTGAAATTTGGGGCGGATCCAAGAAGGTTTTTCATGGGTAACTCACCTGCATCGTAGCTATATAAGAACTGATTTTCATTCATTTTTTTAGCCACCATGGTGTTGGCAGAGGTATTTTTTTGCTGAGTGCTTTCTAGGAGGAAACTGAATTGCAAACAGTCACACATTGGCCGCTTCGTTTTATTGTTTCTTCTGTTTGTTGAGTCCTTCTCGTGGGAGAGCCTGATGCTCTGTTAAGATGGTTGGCTCGTGTCTAAAAGCACTTAACAGTCAGCAACCAGCAAATTTCAGAACAGAATTTCCGCTAGAGAACGTTGCTTAAGAATTCTCAACAAAACCTGGTGAAATGCTAATCGAGTAAAAATAAAATGAAAGACAGACAGAAAATCAGCATAAAGAGATAAGAAAATGTCCCTCTTTTTTTCAACTAGAGAAAAGTCACTTTTTCAAACAAACATTTTCATACTTCTTTGTAAATACACTTTAACTTTAGATGTTTCTATCCGATTGAAACATTCTTGTAAGCATAAGAATCTCGCTTATTTATTCGGTTCTTACAGCCTATTACCAATATTCTGGCGGGTGCGAGCAGCGTAACGGTCAATAGCGAGCCGACTCCGGCTGTCTACTTTCACTTCCCATTAATTCCCATGGGAAGGGTATGGTTCCATCTCTTCTCCCACCTATGGGTAAAATAACAGGGCAGACTTGGCTCTCTATCCTTAAGAGGCAATCATTCTGGTAGAAAGACAATTCTGAATTCAATCCCGGCTCATCAGAAAATAGCAGCAACTGGTGAGCTCAATTAGCCATCACCTTCCTCCCAGAAAATCGACATGACTATACAATGGTGGTGCTAATTTAGCTCTTTTTTAATTTTTCGAATTGGTGTGTCCAAATTTGAGTTTAAAAGAAAAATCGCTGCTGCTGATGGAGAGAATGGACCTGTATTCTACCGAGTTCTCTATTCATGGATAGATCGAAGGTTTCGCCCAATGCACTCCCAAGTTGGTCGCAATCATTGTCTCAAATGTGCTTATCTTTAAAAAAATAACACAAAGGGAGAGATTCCACAAAATGGAAAGAAATGGGACGTAGAGAGAAACAAAAAGAGAAGAAAAAGAAAAGTATCTGAAGTGAAGGAAGAAAGAAGAGAAAAAAAGAGAGAAAAATAGCTGGAGTGAAGGAAAGAAAGAAGAGTAAAAAGAGAAGGAAAATATCTGAAGTGAAGGAAAGAAAGAAAGCAGAAATTGATGAAAGCCCCACCAAATAAGACGAAGTCACTCACTCTCCTCACCGTCACCCCTGACTGTAACCTGATTTATTCATTAAAAAAAAATTAATCATCCAGTCGCTAGTACCACCGAGTATGTCATTTAAGCATTACATCATAATCCAGTTCTGGCTTACTAGGCCCGTTAATGCTTCACCAGAGCCCTGTTAACCGTACATTTCTGGATCACGTTCCCATCTCTGTCTGTTGCTGGCCTCTTAAGCCGTCGAGGGATGGGCTGGAATTTCCAGGTTTGAATTCAGAATTGTCCGTCCCCTAGACTGGTTGCCATCAAAGAATGAAGAACAAAGTCTGTTCAGCTATTTTGCGTATACCTTGGAGTAGGAGAGATGGATTCGTGTCTTTCCCGAGGATATTAGTAGGAAGTGATTGCAAATTGTCTCAGCTGGATTCGGGATTCGGCTCGCCAATTCCATTTTCAGTGCTGCTAACGACTTGGCCACCCGCCCCTTGCAACCTGATTGGAAGCTGATTTCAAACTTGCTACTTAAAAGCAGCCAACAATTTAAACACTACTGACCACTAATTGCGTTTTAAATTTCAATTAATTCTAATCGCAACCGACACGTTGAAATTCGAAGTATCAATAGAGCTATTTCTCCTTTTTTCCTTTTTTAGAATTATTCTAAGGAGGCTTTATTGCATTTGTCCATTGCCATCTCGTTGCTTTTAAGACATGTCAACCGTTAATCTGCTACCAAATAACCTAATTAGTTAATTAACTACTCACGTAACATTTTTAGAAAATCCAGTAACCAAAATTTGTACGTTTACAGGGGCGGATCCTAGATTTTGAGCTGTAGCTGCACAAATGGAACGAATTATTTTCACGAATATGTGAAAAAGACTACAAGTTTTAAACATCAAAAAACAAGAAAGTAAAATTTGATCCAGCATTTTTCGCTTACATTTGAGTCGTAGTTTTTAGGACTAAAATTGACAAAGGAGTAAATTGAAAAAAAATTATCCAAATAAATCTACCACTGCAAAATTTATAAAGTATAAGACAGAAGACATCTTACTTATATTAAATGAAAAACAAAATAAATTCTCGGTTGATTTCTTACTACTTACGATTATTTGTGTTTTTATTCATACATTTTTTCTTGATATTAAAAAAGTGTTGATTGTGTTATGCCCGGACAAAAGGAGATCCTTGTGACTCCTAGATCTGCGCCTAGATCTGTTGAATCATTTAGTTAAATACACGACAATCTATCCGGGTGATTTGCAACTTGATATTTATGATGTTGGTTCTGCATTAGTTCTCGCCTCTACCAATATGACTTATTTGTCAAGGGGATATGTAAACTACATATTATAGAGTAGTTTTCCTTGAGAATGTATAAAATAATCCGGCTTCATGTTGATCACATCAGATTGCACTAATCTTCCATCGAAGGGTGACTTTGATAGAAAATTAGTGCAATCTGATATGAGCAATTAGGGAAACTACTCAATAATATCCAGTTTACTTATTCCTTCGACAAATAGATCATACTTATAGTAACGAGTTCTAATGCAGAACAGAGAGAGAGGGAGAGAGAGAGAGAGAGAGAGAGAGAGAGAGAGAGAGAGAGAGAGACAAGGAGAGAGAGAGAGAGAGCTCAGGTATTACGAATACACGTATTAATACTTGGGCATAAGAAGACTGTATAGGTCCAGCTTCATCATGGGTTATTCGAAATCTTGACTCCTACTTCGACTCAAATACCAACCATACATGCCACTGAAAATCTCGATACCATTTTAACTACCAAGCAGTCCAGATGAATATGAATCGGAAAATACACAGAATTAACCTTAAATGCATCAATAGAGGGTTTGAATATCTGAATTTCTTTGGAGAGTACTTATAAAAATGTATAAAAATAAGAATTTGCCTGCTCCACATCGAAGTTTTTTTAAAATAAGAAATACATTGAAAAAACAAAAACAAAAGAAAACTGCTTGATTTGGAACATAAGACTCAATCACTTTATAAGATGATCATGAGAAATCCAGTAAGTATAAAACAATAAGATTCATCCACGTATAATACCTAAATACGAGTATCTTACCTATGTAATGTTAAGTAAGTATATACACTTAATGAGGGGTGTGAGCTTGTTTTGGTCAGGTAATCTTATTTATATTAGGTCTAATAAGAGAATTATGAAACCTGGAAACTTCCACGGGTTTCTATACATGAATGTTTAAATGTTTGTTTGATTCTTTGGATCTTCCTGCTATACTTCATCCTCTTTCAACCCATTAGGGTGGCGCGCCGTATCCTTCGGGAACCACTGATTTAGTCATTTATGATCATATCTAAAAGTACGAATATCGTTTAGCATTAAGTGATCATTCATCATCTGATCATTTCGATACAAATCGCTTGACCTTCGGCACCAGAATGAACGCCCGAATAAGTGGATAGAATCCGTCACTCAACGGTTCATTAAGAACAACGAATTTAAGGCCTGGTCCAGGTGATCCTTGTTGGCGGAAGGGGAGCTCCAAATTGAGAAAGAGAAATGGTTTCTAGTTTCTATTTCGAGTCATTTGCAGTTGGGGAAATAAAAAAAAAACAACATATGTTATCCAGTGGTTATGAGTTAAACAATGGGCAAATAATTACTTTCAAGGCTTATATAAAGATGCCCCTGTGACCTATAAAACAACAGTTTCTCCTCTGTATTACTCACATATACAGATTCACTTTTATAACAAAAATCTAGAGACGCAGAGCTGAAGAAAAGAGATAAAATTCATCTACTGGGGAAAATGAATATCCATAGTCTTCTCCGAAGAAATCAAGTAAAAGATAACTTGGGATTTTCGGTCGAACCAATCAGATCTTCATGAACAAGAAGATCCCATTATTTAAAATAAAAGAAAGGTCCCCAACCAATGCATACTCCCGATGATCACTTATAATGCTGAAACATAGGACTAACGCAGAAATTTGCCCTAAAACTATTCTAAGTCAGTCCGCCACGTAGCACAGTTCTGGGTTGACTGATTTTTTTCTCTATGGCTTTTTTTTCTGGTGCTAGCAAACACGTTTGGCGATTTACGTGGCATCTATAAAAGAACAGAGTGTGCAAGAAGTTTCGTTTCTTTTGGGGAGAAAATGCTGCTGAAACTATGATAATGCTGCGAGAAGTTTCAGGTAATCAACAAGTGTACGGATAGTATTTGTGTTTCAGACGAGTTGGAATATCATTTGAAGACCACCCACGATCTGGTCGAACTTCAGCAAGCCGAAACGACGAATATCTTGGAAAAGTTCATCATGAAATAGACGAAGTTCGTCCATTAATGAGATAGCTGAGGTCACTGGTTTATATTGATGATCATGCTAACGAATCTTAACAGAAGATTCAAAAATAAAATGTGTTTCTGTAAAAAGCCGTGCCTCGTTCACTCACAGAGGAAAGAAATAAAACAATTTTAATATTTGTCACGATTTGAGGGAAGAAAATTCGAAATGACCCACAGTTGGAAGTTGTGACCAAGGCTGAGTCTGTAATTCTGGTTGCTTTTGAGTACTCCCTCGTATACGCCTCTTTGTTGTCCTCCAATCTCTGCACATTTGGATTTTTCTCCACCTTCTCTGAGAAAAATTGTTCTAATTGATGGATAGACTTCAAAGAAATATTTTTCATGTCAATTTTCAGTTTTACAATTATTTCTTGGCACATGTATCTCTTACCCTCCCGGAGACAGGTCCGTGAAAAGCTGGCAATAGGCCAAGGCCAGATACGAAATGTAAGCCCCATTTTAAACTAAGTATTTTTCATAATCAGTGCTAATTATAGAGGGTTTATGTATGGATATACACATGTACATATTGTGTAACAGGTCGAAATCAAAGAACTAAAGCGACTATTAAAGAAATAATTGTAAGCAATTTTATTCGAAATGTGTATAAGACAATTGAGTACAGTACTGTAATTAGAAACAAGCATTTACCTCTACCAAGGTGGAGTATAGGGCCCTTCAAAATCGTAGACCCACGCTTACTTGCCAACTTAGCCCCTGTTCTGGCCAAACCCCAGCGCAAATTATCGCTTGTCAAGTGTAAACTTAAAGGAGGTTATGCCATGTCTGATCTATGTCCAATCTATCGTCAATTAGATTTTTCAGTCAGAAATTCTCTCTCTCGAAAAATCAAATCTGTCGGTGACCTACCATGTTGGAGAATTGCTGACCGCTGTAAAATGAATCGTTTCCTAAGCATGGTCACGTAAGCATCGTGACTTACGCTGGAGTTTAAAACATTTGGGACTAAAATAGGAGACACTAGACAACCCTGTGACCTGTTGGGTCACTCTTTGTGAGAAAAGTAGCGCAATCTGATGTGACCACAATGAGGATTGAAGTCACTGTACAAAGATGATAGACAAACACACTGATTCGATAATCATCAGAATGAACTGCTTTAACTGAATCTGTCTTTAGTTCCTAAAGTTTTCTAATTTTTTCAATGGACGGGGAGAGAAATACAAGGATAATTTTATAACGGGTCGTCATTTTTCATCTATCTTACAATATATGAAGCTTTGATGTATGTGGCTCGCAAAAATCCGTTTCCGGTAAACAAGCAGTTCTTTCTTTCATCAGTTCCTTATTGTGATTACTAATGTCCTTTATTGATATCCATGGCTTTATTAAGTTGTGAAGGTTTATCCCTCAATTTTTTGTTCTAAAAAGACTATGTCAAAGCGTATCTTGCATTTAAACACCTTTAATGATTACCGATAAAGCAGTATGCCCCTACGATGCACACACACACACACACACACACACACACACACGCACACACACACACATACACACACACACACACACACACACACATGTGCTTAGAACCTGTAAAGACTTGGAAAAGCCTCCAGGATCTTTATTTGCGGAGCCAAGCCATTATACATGTATGGTTTCTTTTATAAAATAGATCATCTCTCAGAAAATCAAATATACCCATGATTTTTTCACAGATATAAATAGTGAATATAAACGCAAAATGTGTATATCGCAATGCTATGGTTAACAATTAGTCCATTATTGGTTTTGTGTTCGATCCTTAAGGTTGTAGTTCCTGTACCACACTAAACTAAACTTCGTATTTATCTACACTTGAGAAACTTTATCTCAACTGAAGGTAATATCCGAGTTTTAGACATTCCACAATGTAATTAAGTGTACTTATTCCATGAATCTCTATCATTATTAAAGCTCTTCTTCAGATATTTCAATAAAGTATTGTCTCAATTAAGAAACAAAACTTCAAAAACTTTTTTATATTTGTCAGGGGACTGAGCTGAAGAACTGCAGTAGTACGTTCTAAGGCCTGCATCTGTGTGTGTGTGTGTGTGTGTTTGCGCAAAAATGAGAAAGAACCTTTGAATATTCTGTTTTTATTTTAGCGACATTTTAATCCGATGGTGTCAATCAAATACATACTTGAGAGAGTTTGTTTGTATGTTTATCTTCCCCCAGACGGTAGTCAGATGTATTGAACTAAGGTATCAATTCTTGAATAATGCAATGTTACCTGAAAATAATCATTTGATTCCTTCCGATCGTTCCATCTATCTATCATCATTTGAGAAAGTTAGGGCGTATATCCATCTCTCACTCCCAAAGGGTGCATATAGTAAGTGGTTGAATTCAGGTACTCTTACATTTCTTATCCGTGAAAAATGATTAAATACCATCAAACATCAATATTTTTGCCATTCAACTCAGCTAATTTGTTTAGTATCAGCAGAAGATTGAATTGTTAAATGGTGTTTATACGAATTATTGATGGCGTCACGAAGAGTGGGAGATCGAGGAAATGTTTCACTGACGCGTTAATATTTCAAGCCTTGACAATCAAGCAACAGAATAACAAAGAGAAAGGATTTTCAATTGAGAAAGTTTAAATGAAATGTCATCGCTCAATTATCCATTTGAGATTTGAGTAGAAGGAAAGAACGGGTCAGAAAATGGTTACTTGGAATTCATATACAGGTGTGAGTGGCGTAGCGGTTAACAGCGTTGACAATGGAATCGGAGAGTCAAGTTCAAACTCTGATCGTGGCTGTTTGCATTTATTCCCCACCAGTGGCATTGGGAAAGATATAATTCCGTCTCTTCTCCCCCACCTAGCTATTTGTAAAATAGGAGGGCAGCCTGGGTTCCCTACTATTAAGAAGGCAACTAACTCTGATTGCAAACCAGGGAGTGGACCCCCTTAAGGCAGCTGGGTTCCAAACACTGCGGCCAAGCTGATGTTGATTGCATCTCTCTGCTTCCTGTCGACTGGGCCCCAGGAATATATGCTTCGCCTAGGCTTGCATCCAGGAAAGTTCACCAGTATCGTACCATTGCCTACGTAGACAGAGGGGGAGTTTCTCCTGTTGCTGTAGCAACCCAAGTTAACAAGGTATACATTTTCACTGTTTTCTGTTATGACCTATATGATATTTTATGCATTTTCCATTGCGTGTTGGATAATTAAACTATCACGGTTTTTAGATCAAATACAGAGACATTTTCACATCAAGACATATCTATATCTTTTCTCGTCCAAATTAAAATGTAATGCAAGCAGATTAACTAATGCAGTCAACAAATTTAAAAATACAGCAAGCAAATTGAAAATCTACGTCATGATTCAATTCTCTTGTCTTTCTAATTTGCTTGGCGTATTTTTAATTTGCTTAAAATTTGGTCGCTATATTCATTGATTTGCTCGCTTTGCTTTTTGATTTGTTCGGGAAAAGGTAAATATAGCTTCTGAAATAAACACATGCGAGCTAGAATAAAATTATAAGAAACATAAAAATTTAGAACCGCTCGCAATACTTTGTTTACAAAATAATTGTTTACAACTACATCCTACTAAGTAGTATAAGTAATGGAACAGACGACACTTATGCTCATTCTAGGCTAATCATCTTAGAGACTAACCCCTCCCTGTATAGAATATAGGTAAAAGAATTCCTGGGGTCAGGAACACCCGACAAAGGTAGGGAATACACGGCCGAAACATTGTGAACAAATGATGACATAGACGAGGAAAATAGTCCAACCATATCATACAAAGATGTTTCAATACTTTTCCAACGTGTACATATTGAATGTTTCTAGCATCTTTTTAAAATCTTTCTGCAGACTTATCTTTACTATTTATCTAAAATATACTACATCATATTTCTGTACATAATATGCATGTATATTCTGATATTGACAACTCACTGATCCGTGATTGGATATTTATCTTTTATCTAAATATAGTTGCCTTGTAGTTATCCTTCATGCGTTCTCTTTTATATTTTATGGAGACAATATCGAACAGTCATAAACAATATACACATAAACTTTCAAACAACACAGGGATCACTATATTAATTATTGCCAATAAATTAATGTCATTAAATATTCATCCCCCTTTGAAACGAAAGATTTCATAACATTGCCTTGAATAGCAGTTGTAACTTCAGAAGAATGCCTCATGCGGAAAATTAAAAAATGGATGGAGGGTATCTATTTAACCTCTGTCAACGAAGTTAGGAGAGGTATATGTATTCATTACTGCGTCTGTATGTCAGTTCGTCTGTCTGCATGATATTTCCAAAAGTCCCAAATTGATTTCAACGATATTTTCTGGATGGGTGGGCCAATGGCTAAGGAAGAATTGGTTAAACTTTTGGGAGGATCCGGGAATTTTTTCAGTTATTCCCGTCCCCCCCCGAATCAGATCTATATGTCCAAATAATATCTACAAAAGTTTCAAATGGATTTCTAGGAAACCTTTTGGAAGGGGAAGGCGTGGAATAAGGAAGAATTGATTACATTTGGGTCCGTAGAGGAATTATTTTCGGTTGAGTGTTATTTTTTAATTTCTTTTCCATTCATACGTATATTAACTCATGTTTGTCTACACATTATCCTCAAAAGTTATTTATGAATTTAAATGGCATTTTGTTAGGGGGGGGGTTCTAACTTATATATTTAGCCGCTTCTTTGAGTTAAGTCTCCGATACATCTTTGAGAAAAGTCAAAGAAGCGGCATACATCAACATGTCGGCTAAATGTACGCGTCAGACCAGTATGGAATTCAACTCGATGTGGCTTTCACTACTCAATAGGGATACAATATGGAAGTCTTTGTCTTATAAATAAAGGCCTTAAAAACATTTGCAACCCACGTTACAAGCGTTGGTGATTGCAAAAAAATATTTGCTACCATTACTAGATGTTACTCAACATATGGATAGTACACCCAAAGAAGGTTACGGAACAGATCGGCCGAAACGTTATGGAACGATAAAGATTGTAAAAAGCATGAGTCCCCTAATACATC
Organism: Thysanoteuthis rhombus; assembly: GCA_963457665.1. Lineage (NCBI taxonomy): Eukaryota > Metazoa > Mollusca > Cephalopoda > Oegopsida > Thysanoteuthidae > Thysanoteuthis > Thysanoteuthis major. Next base: position 25,706,925 of record OY735200.1, read on the forward strand.
TTGAACGGCATTTTTTTTATAAAGCTGCTTTCAACAATATTTATTCAAGCACATGTGTCAAACTAAGAAATGCTTTTGTGTTAAGAAAAAATGCATCATGCAATTCAAAACGTTATTCAAGTCCAAACTGCTGCAATGAATTGATGACAAAAATAATGCATTAGAACAATTTCATTAACCTTAGGCTTCAGATACCAATTCGCTCATGAAATTTTCTCATTTCTGTTGTCTATTGCATATTTTGATTAGTTTAGGTGTTACTCATTTCAATTTGTTGATAACAAGTCCAAATTTGTTTTTTTATAACGGAACGCCAGGAAAATTGCTCTGAAGATGCTAGATACTAAAAATTATGCGAAATGTTATTTTTCCTCTTCCTGTTTTCTATGAGAAGTTAATGTATGCCTAAACTGCAAAACGCAATAAGACAAAACTTTGCAGGCATATGTAACATAATACTGCAAATGTTGTTGGCTATTGAAATATAGGATCCGCCATTTTGTAAGCATAAAAATGGTTTCTGTTAGAGAAATGAGAAAGATTTCAAAAGTTGGGCACATGTAGTTTGTAATCAGAAATAAATCTATGGCGAACCTTTACGAATATACACTGAAATAAGCAAAAAAATTTTGTTCGGCTATGTTTGTTCGAGAAATATTCTATTAATATATTCGCATCTGCTAATAATTGACTATTGCTTCTCCAGAGACTCTGATGTGCGTGAACTATCTCTCTGCTCGATATCTATCTATATGTGTGTATGTGTGTCTCTTTAAAACTCTCTCACACACGTTTCTCTTTGAGAGAGAGAGAGAGAGAGAGAGAGAGAGAGAGAGCGAGAGCGAGCTGTTTCAGATAATCTACCACCCGGTGTTCAAGGCTGAACTTTAGTGAGGCTCCCCATGATCTCCCATTGAGTAGAATAAAGCTTTATAACTTATATAGTTGTACTATTCTTAATGCACTGCCTGTATAACGTACTTGCTAAAATACTGAAATATCATCCGAAATACTCACGTGTACACTCAATTAAACCTGTTTTTGTTCAATCAATTAAACCATTTTCTTCTTGCTTTCAGGTCCCCTCCGATCCCGGTCTCCAAGGCTCAAGCCGACTCAGCCGAACCGTTGATTCACCACTGTGTGTGTGTGCGTGCGTGTGTGAGAGAGGGAGAGGGGAGAATTTCACTATGTGCGCGCACGTGCAACAAGATCCCCCTTCATCAGCGGGCGTGCCAGTCACAAGGCTTCATTTCTAGTAAACTGCTGGGCGTTTTTTGTTTTTGTTTTTTAAATTTTTATCTTCTTTTATTTATCTATTCATTCTTTTTTTTTTGTCATCAGTTCCGCTCCACAAACAACAGGGTGGCAGGTGAATTGTCGTTCTTCTCTACCTACCATCATAAACATCGCTTCCTTCTCTCTCTGTCTCTCTCTGTCTCTCTCTGTCTCTCTCTGTCTCTCTCTCTCTTGTCTGTCTGTCCGTCTCTCTCTCTCTGAAAAGGGGTATATAACATCTCATGAAAATCCAGTAAAGTGCAATAATCAGGAGGCAGAGTAAGGACTGGACGGGTCGGGTCGGGTTGGAATGGACGCGTGCGTGCGTGCTGATAGGAGTCGAAACCCTGTCCGCTCTTTTTTCTCGGATTACCAGCTTCTCTTCGTTTAAGGGTCTTCTAAATCAGAAAATGGCAACGACAACAGAAAGCGGAGGTGTAGGTAGCCATGCATATCACTTCTCTTTTTCCCCTTTCTCTCTTTCATCTTCCAACACCATCCTTTTGTCTCTCTTATAAATATATACTAGTGTAGATCAAAAGTATTTTCGTATTTTACAGACCTTTACTCCAGAGCTTATTTCATATACAGGTTTAGTGTCAGACAGATTATTACATGCATACATCTAAACGTTGACAGACAGACAGACAAACAGACGGACAAACAGACGGATGGACGGACGGACATGAGTGAATACATACTCCTCTCCCAACTTCGCTGACAGAGGGAATATATTATTGATGTTGTTAAACATGTATGCATTTTGTAGATACTGAATTTGATACCTTTGCTCTCAACTAATCACTAGAGAACTCAACTTACCTGAAGTTAATCAAGAGACTAGAATTTGTTTCCTGTCGAACTAGCACACAGACACAGAAAACTTACACAGTGACACAGCAACAGCAGTCAGACACACTTCAGCAGTTGATCACATTCAGTCTCAAAAGTCTTGCTCTCCTCAATCGGCACAAAAGACAGGAAGAGAGTAAAACTTGTGTTTTCACCGTGACATGAGCAGGCAAACAAACATACAAACATTGTAGCTATGGACTTTATATGTATAGATTTCAATGTCATATTAATTGCACACACACACACACACACACACACACACACACGTGTATTTGTATACACATATGTGGGAGTGTGGAGAGAGAGAGAGAGAGAGAGATAGATAGATAGATAGATAGATAGATAGAGAGAGAGAGAGAGAGAGAGAGAGAGAGAGAGAGAGAGAGAGAGAGAGAGAGAGAGAAGCAGAAGCAGAAGCAGACTATTTTGAATGAATCCTTAATACTTTTGTCAATTGCTTCCTTTTGATCTGAATACCTGGCCACGGATCCAGCTCGGATGGAGGCAGTGGGTGTGGATTTCATCCTTTCGAGCCAAGCACAATTATTTGAAGAAAAAATATCTAGATAAAGAAACCTTATAAATGAAACTCTCAAATAATCCCAAGTTATCATAAATTAATCCTAAAAATAACATCTTTTGTTTGTTTTTCATCTAATACAAGTAAGATGACTTGTTTAATTCTCACTATATTTTTCATTTATTAATTCTGTGTTAATTTCTTTGGTTAATTATTTTTACTTTATTTTTTTTTGTCAATTCTAGACCGAAAAAAAAAGCATATGTTACCGTGTGCAAGCCGGGTTGAAAGAAAAGAAATCTAAATTAAGTTTTTCTTCCCTCACAAAATTTGGGTTGATTTTTATATGGGCATTATCGACTTATTTACTTGTAAAACTAATTTTTCCATTTGGACCCCACCGCTCAAAATCCTCAATCCACTCCTGATACAATTTCAAGAAAAATGCAGTAGAAATTATTCCGTTTAACGCAACCCCGTGTTTACTTGACACATTATATCTTTCATAGAAAATACCTTTCTTTTAAAATCCATTTATGATATTTATGCCGGAAACAATTTCATCGTTTAGTAATACATTCAGAGAGAAATCGAAGAATTTATTCGGTTTTTATTATTTATTACTAGTGTATCCGTATCGTCAAAAAATGACGACAACTCTTTCATTTATTTATTTTTAATTTCTGTCCGTTTAGGTCGTTAGCTGCTTTGATGTATTGTCCCCTTCCCTCAACCTACACCCTCCACCGTGTCATCAGTGCACCCCTGATCTAATGGTAAATCATCCGGCTGCAAAGGCTAGCGTCAGAGATCAAGTCGCGGTAGCTCCACTTGATTCTAATGGTTACTCCACCACTGTTAATATATCGTAAATTCCATCCTTTCAAATTATCAACCATCTTGCTGGAAAACGGAAATTACTAAAAATGTAAAGATGATAATTGTAGCCTTTATGAAGGATCTCATATGCAATGAATAACACCCATGAACGAATTGATTCAGTTTTCGAGTATTTATATACAAATATCCGAATTAGATTTGAAATCTCAGTGACCTCGTATTGGAAAACAAACAATAAAATTACCTGATCATTATAAGTAAAAACGGAACAAAAAATCAATTACAAGAAAATGATTTAATAATCTAAAATCAGGACAAAATTATTAATGAACATTCCCAGTCAACGGGGAAATTTCAGAATTTTGATCTGGGGTCCAATTGGAAATAATTTTTTTTCCACTATTATGTGAAAAAGAAGACAAATTTCGATCATTAAAAGCGAGAAAGAAATATATGATCCAACATTTTCCAATTACATTTGATCTGCAGCTTGTTAGCACTAGGATTGACTAAGGATTGTAGAGAAAAAAATAAAGGAAACTAACCACAGAACCAATAAATGAAAAAATTATAACAGATAAGATGAAAGACATTTTACATGTATTAGCTGAAAAATAGAATAATACATTTTCATTAATAAAGCTAGTGATTATTATTTTTCTAATTATAAAATTCATTTATCCAGATATGAGTATTTGAACAATTAAAAAAAAAAAGTGCTTCGCCCGAACTGGTTGGGGGTTCGGGCACCCTATACTCCTCTCTGGATCCGCGCCTGGCATATTCCTTGCTTGATTGCACTCATACGTAATAATTAAATCAATGTCTTTACTGATATCAGTTGTCAAAGTCGTTAACAAATATTCACAATAAATACAAATCACGACAATAACACCCAATTAAATAGGTATTTAAAATTAGTGGCTTCAGCGTTTATATAATTTTGTTTGTTGAATTAATCGTGCTCAAGTGAGGAAATGAACAAAAATCTTTCATGGTCAGAAAAACAGCAGAACACGTTATTTGCAAATAATGTATCATTGTTCACCGCTTATACCCTCATCGAAGGTGTCGCTGGGTAAGATACGGGCAATTGTTCGTAAGCCCATGATATGACTAGACGGTGAATTGAACCACGGCCCACTGAACCCAAGATGTGCACTCAACCATTGGGCCTAGGTGATAGATATTTTCGAATAATATGATAGCTAAACATGGAATTTCGTTCGGTCAGGAATTCATTTTTACAAATCGCAAGAAATTGATCAGATATGAATTTTATTTGAAATTTTTAATTTTTTCAAGATTGAACTAACATGGATAAAATCTACTGACATAATATGCCACGTGTATGTCTATATTTTTGTCTGTAATATTTGTTATTGGAGATAACTATTAAATGCTAATTATAAATTAGTCTCCCTCGCTTATTTCCTTTTGTTACAAATGCTGACGTGACTGAGCTCGTTTAAGCGAAATAGCATATTGTTTCAAAAAGAGCCAAATTGTTACCTGAAGTACATTTTTACGGATAGGAAAAGATACAGAAAAAATATCACACTGTCCATTATATTGATAGACTGTTATCTGAATTCCGCTGTATCAGACTGTTTCCAGCTAGTATGTATGTGTATATAAGTATATTGGCCAGGGAAATAAGGGTTCAGTTCAGCATAAGAGTTTCATTTTAAACAGAACACGCCATCTAAAATTCTTAAAATCTATTCTGAAATCTTATTTCACAGGGTCCTTTGAGTATGCAAGCTAAATTTGGTTGAGCTACACCAATGTTTAAGGGGGCATACAATATCAAACAGAGCCAGTTGTTTTATATATGATACAATAAATGATATAATGTACATATGTATATCGAACGGAAAGTCAGAGTTCGGTTTAGCAGTATAGTTACATTGCAATAAGAATCTACAAAAAATGAAACCCTTAAAATCTTTTTTCTCAAATTTCTTTTACTTTAAACCCTCCTCAAGGCACATTGAGTATGCATGCCAAAATTGTGCCAAATTTAGTTGAGCTGCGCTAATGTTTAAGGTGGTAGAGGGCGTAGTGACAAACAGCTTATTGTTTTATATCAATATTAATAGATTCTTGAATAGTATTTCTTTCATCTTTGCTTCTATAACTAATATTACTAGTTCTGAGTTGTTTGAATTTCTGAGATGAAGCATTGTCAATTATGATTTTTTGCCCAGTCTTTCTTTCATCTTAATTACAGCTGCTATGTATCGCAATTATTAGATAGTCATTCCACGAGATTCTTCATTTCCTAAGCATGCTGCTTGTTAACGATCTGGAATCGTGGAATCACAATACGAGTGTTGCTATAAAATGCAACTAAAGTTAAGATGGAAGAAATACTGATTAAGTATATACTGAATGCTTTAACCTTTTTCATGACTTTATGGACACTTTGTATCATTTCATATATCATTTTTAGGCAGTGTAAAATACAACAGAATTTATGCTATTAAATGTAAATAAAAAACACACATCTCAAACTTACTGACTATGATGAAGAACTTAGATGCTAAATGTATTGCCTTACATATTTTTAGAATTACTTGACAGTTAACCGACAGTTTATAGAGATCCGTTTAATTGATATTATCTTAGTAGGCTAGAAAGGATAGGTTTGTTGGTAATTGATATTCGATTATTACATTAGAGTTGTGATAAATCATATAGCCACAGATCCTGGGGTGTCTATGGGGCCTGGACACACCCATTCCAGCTCAGACAAATCACGATTAAATTGAAAAAAAATGTTTACAAAAAAAAAAAAGAATAAAAAAAACAACTGAAATGATTCCAAGTAATCATAAATTGACCTTAAAGACAAATACTAATTATTCTGTTTTTCATCTAATTATTGTTTTGTTCGATTCTTTTTCTCCTTGTGAATCCTTCTTCCTGTTTAAAATCCTAGATCTTCCCCTGATAAATAAACTAATCTATATAGACTACACATAGCTGAGTGGGTATCATTTTGTTTTTGATCAAATATAAATAATATGTTTCCGTCTTATTCTTCATAATTATTTTACTTATCGGTTCCGTGGAGAATTTCTTTGATTAATTTTCAAAAAAATTACACTTCTGTCAATTATGGTGCTAAAGAGCTACGATTCAAATGTAGATGAAAAATGTCTGTTCACACATTACTTTCTTGCGTTTGATGTTTCAAACTCGTTTTCTCTTTCACCTATACCGGCGTGATTTTGGTAAAATACTAAGATTCAGCACCATTTTTCAATAAAGAAAAAGTGCATACGTTTGAATTGAAATGTCTGTTCCTTCATTTAGGATGAAAACTCGAGATACTTCAAGTATGTATATATTCATATTAAATTTTGTAATCTATATTTACCGTTTGAAATATTTGAAAAATATTTTCATGATATAGATCACACAAATATTTTTCAAATGCTAAATACTTTTTCCACTTTCATAAATTTAAGTTTGATTATAATTTTTGAAAAAGTGATTCATAAAGATTGGAAAAAATTACATTATAGTTGATTTCCGTATGCAGCATCAAGTTTGAATGGTCGGTAATATGACCAGTGGAAACATAGCATACTAAATGGATTATACTTGTCCGGCCTGTTTGAATGAATACCCACAAATATTTTCGTCTTGGATATTTGAGATTTGTTTTATCATAATACAGGCCAAATTTAACATTGATGAGACCCAGAACATTACATTTTTGGGGCCCTTCTTTTTTTGTTTTTAGCTACTATTTTTATATAAATCAAAACAAAAATGAAATATTAATAAAATCATGTTTGATTTGACGTGAACTCCTTTATGGTTCAATCTTATGTAATATAATAAATCCTCAAACAAATTGTGATATAAATTTATAATTAAATTTATAATTAAACAAATCTTTCAAATCGGTGCAATTTTGTGAATAATGTCACTAAAATCCAACTGACGCAGCTCTGATTCGTGACAGACCTTTCAACCTAATTTGTCCCATTGATATTTTGGCATCCCTGAAATCTTGGGACCCTGGGCAGCTGCACTGTTTGTGCAATCTCAAGTACGGTCCAGATTGTAATAATTATATACATAGAAAAAACAAACACCCTCCTCCCCAAAAAACAACAAATAGAACAACCAAAACATCCCCCTATCGAAAAAACAAAAACAAAAACTAAAACAAAACAAAAAAAACAAAAAAAAACCCCACATCTTTGTTTGATAATACATTGCTGAATTAAAAATGTAATCGTAAATAAATAAGAAGAAGGATTACGATAAAAAGGTCATGTTAATTAATTGATAATTCAGTTTATATTTCTTTCAGCAAGGATTCATTGATATTGTTAAAGGGTTGTATCAACAACCGAAGATTAGACAGAAAATTTGTATTATGAAATAATTTTGTTAATCTTTAGCTTTCTTCCTCTTATATTTTTGTTATGTGTAAATGTTTGCTATTTGAAATCGATTAACAATTAGGTTGGCATTGATACTTCTTCTATAAATCTAATTTTACGCTGGTGAAGTGGTCATAATTGTCTTAACTGATGACGTTTATAAGTAATTTATTGGGTTTATTGTAAGTACCAATTAGCGCAATTCCCGGCATTACTTAGGTTGCAAAGGAGTCATAAACGGCTCTCAATTTATGTTTATGTTCGGCATAATGAAATACGATTGGATTCCCCGTGAAAAGTTATCTTTTTTAAATGTCAGAAATTAAATTGGTTTCCACAACGTTTATATGCATTCTTTTGGTTAGTGCATTTTTAATGGCTTGCCTTCACGAATGGAGATTTGGGGAGGATTTTAGAGGTACCTTAGTTCAACATTTGTGGTTACAGTGCATCGTTTACGAGGAGAAGATAAGACATAGATACACACAAACCTTTTTAAATATATATTAGATTGATTGGCTTTGTTGAAATTTGCAAATATTCACTTCGTCATTTGATTGACTTCTTTCTTTAAATTCTTATATTTACCATTTTATAAGTAAAAAATTATAGAATGACGTCTGTTTACTTTTCTGTTTTTCATAATGTTTGTAGGGAAAAATAGTTTATTGAATTTTCCCCTCTAAAATTTAGTATCCTATAGATTTTATATGGAGATCAAGTGTCAGCAAGCCTCCCAAAACTCCAGCACTCCCGTCAGTATACTTGTCAGTTTTGTTCTATTTATCATTTTCTTCCATCTTTCATCATTATTATCATCATCATCGTCGTCGTTGTTGTTGTTGTTGCTATTATCATTATTAATAGTAGTACTTTCTTTCATCTCATTCTTTCAATTTCTTATTACCGCAACTTTGTCCAGGCCGTCAATCTACAGCATTGAGTAAACAGAAAGGATAGGAAAGTAAAGCATTAGCTCTCAGTGGGACTCGAACTCAGGTTCATTTTTGCCATTGGGAACCCCGATTAAACGCACATATGTTCTAACCATCCAAACTACGTATACTCGCTGGCAGAAGATGAAAATTATAGCATTAGGTTTAAAGAAGATACCGCTAAAAATAATGATGATGATTGATTCCAATGTTTCCATAAGTTGGCTTCTTTAAGACTCTTGCTTCTGTTTTGTAACTTCTAAAATTTAGATCAGTTGAATAAATTGCTTCGAATTCCCAAAATTATATAATTATGCTGAAATTTTCGAATCATCTACGTTGAAACTGTGAAAACAACAATTTTTTTCACAAATTTTCCCAAATAATTTGACTATATCGCTGCAATGATGAAAAACAAATGTGTGCTTAAGATACCATTATTACACTCGCATATATATTTCTGCTACTAAGGTATATGATTTTGTTGAAGTAATCTATTCTCTATGGAATTTATCTATATTAACTATCATAATAGCAAATGAAACTAATACCTCTTCTTATTATCAATTACTTAACTACCTGTTATCTCCCTGTCGTCTACTACTACTATAACTTAATTTTTAGGTTTCAGACTTGTAAGAGAGGAATAATGAATGAATGAATGAATGAATTCGTGAATGAATATTACATTGAAACTTGATTCCTTGCGGCTCATATTCAAGCATATGTAACCTCTTAGATTCCTACCCTTGTTCATTACATGGCAAGAGTGGTTGTTGTGGTAAAAGAGACAGAATAATAACTATGAGAAGAATCTGAATTTTATTGCTGTAACATATTATACTTCAGTCCCAGTAGACAGCGACTGATTGACCCGTCGCCTTCTTTACCCACCATGTGGACGGTGAAACAACAAAAGTGAAAAGAAGTTATGAATGCAAGAACAATTAAAACAAATAAGTCAACAAGTTTTATTGTTGCGAGAATGTATAAGAAAAATAAATAATCAGAGAGCGCAACCGTCGTACATACAAACAAGTGGAACGATATCATAGGTATTTAAAAAATGTCAGCATTCTTAAAGAACTATGAGAATTTAGACTACAATATAGTCAAGAAATCTTCTCTCCACAGTGCTGTTTGGGGTTTTACATCACATAAATCCTAAATAGTTCATGAATTTAAGGATATTAACAAAGTAATTAGCAAACTAATTTCTGACATTATTATCTATGCTCTTATTCTGTTTGTTTGTAGGTACGGCCATTACGCTTTTTGATTATCATATCTTTTGTCCTTTCTCTTCTCCCTTCTTACCCAAACTTGGATTGTAATGAACAAGGGTAAGAAGCAAAATGGGTACTTGTGCTTGAATGGGAGCATTCATTATAACTGCCATTCAATACTCCCCACGTCTGAAGCTTAAAAATCAAGTTATAAAAGCTGTAAACAATAGGAATATAGGCCAACAGAAAAATAATCAGTTATGATATTAAGAGATATATTTGTTTCATTCACTTTTGTATGTTAGTAGAGTTATTATAGATACATTCCATTGGTAATAGATAATTTTAACAAAATTATATATTTCAATTTCAGATTATATAAGCATGAGTATTAATGATATCTAAGATATCAACACCAGTAGAGTTCCAACAGGTTCGCCTAGTTATGATAAATTAACTTATCTCTATGAATGACATTGAAATAGAATTTCTAAAATATTTTACTGTGTGTCATGATATCCAACGCTTTCTCTTAAAAAAATAAAATACAGGGCAGAGGAAAAAGTAAGTGAAATTGAATCCTAGGAATATAAACATTTACGAAAAAAATCCGTTTTTTTAATTGTCAGGGCTGAATGAATTTACCATTGATAGGGCCCAGTGCATAACATTTTTTTCTACATGTTTATAGCTATTATTTTCAAACAAATCCAAACAAAGATGAAATATTTATAAAATTATGATGTTTAATTCAACATAAAGTCCTTTATCTATCGATAATCTATCTCTATGTAACATAATAAATCCTCAAACAAGTTTAGCATAGATATCTTATTTTTTACCAGCAAAAAAAAAAAAAAAAATGAAATATCTTAAAGACGCATTTTTGATGGACCCCTACAATCGAGGGCCTCTGTGCAGTTGTAGTGTTTGCACTGTCTTGAGGGTGGCGCTTCTCATTAAAAAAAACAAAAACAAAAAACAAACAAAAAAATACAAACAAACAAACATGCATTGATGCTGCTTTGTATTGTTTTAGTAACGGAGCCGTCTAGTCTATATTAATACCTAATAATTTACTATTGATTTAGAAAGTTCATTTGTAATCAATCTAGTGAATTATTTTGGTTGGTCCAGTGATCTAAAAGATCGCCAGAATGCCTTGCTGAGCCCTCCATGTCATCTCTGTAGCAAGTAGGGAGTAACTTGGCGGTGCCCATCCCCTCTCTAAGTAACCTTTGATTCGGAAATTCCAAAGTTGTAAATGCAGACATTAGTGCTTACCACCAGGGCCATACTTGAGTCTGTAAAAAGGGTTAAGCAGTACAGGGTCCCAAGATTTAGAGGCCTCTCAAAACAAGTTTTAAAAAATATTTTGATACGTTCTATTTTTTTTGCAGGAAGAAGTAAAATGTTCCGACTAAACTTATTCGAGAATTAACCATATTAAGAGATAGATAGTTGATGTATAAATGACTTTACACCAAATCAAATATCATAATTTAATAAATATTTGATTTTTGATTTGTTTGAAAATGATAGATTAATACAAAAATAGAAGCCCAACTTGCCAAAGAATATGATTTGGGCGCCATCAATGTAATATTCGGTCCTGTTGAGAGGAGAGCTGAAATGAATCAAGAAATTTCACTGAATTTGCTCGAAGGAAAATGACAACCTAAATCGATTAAGTTCGATTATCAAGTTTTTCTTTCATGGGCAAGAGGCAAATGCTACCACATGGTAAATATGGGGTATTTCGTTAAATGATTCGTTAGAAGAATTAGTTTAAGGGTTTTTCAGAAATATTAAGAATTTAAAATATAATTTGAAAAAAGATAATCGTAATTTACAGATTCAGAAGTATAAATAATTGGATAGTAGGTGAAGATCGAAGGGGGTCTAGGTTCCCCCCTGTTCAGACAAAGCACATTTAGATTTAAAAATATGAATATTGATAGAGAAATTATATAGATGAAAATGTAAAATAGATAGAGTTAATCATGAATTAACCTCAAAAACAAAATATATCATTTTCGTATTCGTCCAATAAAAGTAAGATGTCTTAATCTTTATAAATATTTTATTTATTGGTTCTCTTGGAAATTTCTTTGATTGATTGTTGAAAAGCTACGATTCAAATTCAAGTGAAATACCTGATCTCATATTATTTTGTGGTTTTTGAAATGTGTTTTCTTTTCGCACATACTTATTTACCTTTGGCAATATAACTATGATTGAAATTCTAGTTGAATATAATCTTGAAATTCATTTTTTAGAAGATGAAATGTCTAAAAGAAAATCCGTTGATTTTGAAAATTAAAATTTTTTTCTGTTAGCTGTGAGTTGAAAATACTTGAAACACATGCAATAAGGTACATAATTATCATATTCGACTATACATATATATATATATATATATATATATATATATATATATATATATATATATATATATATATATATATATATATATATATATATATATATATATATACATATATATATATATATATATATATATATATATACACACACATACATTCGATTGCTGATACATTAACGTTGAAATGACGGAAGATCATTTTAAGTAAGAGTTCCTATTGAATATAATGCAATTTATAATCATTCTGTTGAATCATATATATATATTCATTTCCTAATATTATCCATTATATATATATATATATATATATATATATATATATATATATATATATATATATATATACATTCATATATATATATATATTTGTGTGTGTGTGTATATATATTATGTATATAATATACATATATTAGACATATATGTATGTCATATCATGTATATATATATATACATGTATATATCATATCTATATTATCTAATACATATTCATATATATATATATCACATGATATATATATATTATATATATCTTTTATATATATATATATATCATACATATTTTATAGATATTTATGTATATGTCATACATATATATATGATAAATATATACAAAATACAGGTAATATATATATATATATATATATATATATATATATATATATATATATATATATATATATATATATATATTCTGTATTTCTTCGTGTGAAAAAATTCGAAATATTTCGTATCAGAACCTGAGCGTAAATGGTGGGGGTGGGATGGCAATACTCGAAGGTACGCAGAAAATACAATTTATTCGTTACCAAAATTAAACCCATTTAGCGATAGAGTTGACGCCCCAGCCCCCAAGAAATTGTTTGACTCGACGTATGCACAACTGTAAACGTGGGATGAATTATGCCAGAATATTTCTGTAGTTAGTGGACGAAACTTTTTAATAATTAATTTGAGCTCAGGTAGATGGTATCTTGAGGTGCAGGCGCTAAGGATTGGAAGGATTAACCATAATATTTGAGTAACAAAATATTTATTAACTCCTTGCAAAACACGTGCAACACAAATATCAGAGTAATGACCCAAACGAAATAAAATAATTAAATTAAGAAATAATCAAATTCAAAAACAGTGACATCAAATTGAGTGCACAAAAATGTACCAAAGTAGGTACCTTTGTTGTTACGCTCATTTTATCTTATTTGATGAAATTGAAATAATTACTATTCTAAGAGTACACAAAATAAAATAGTGGACACTTATTATATGACTGCAGTATTGCATCGCAGTACACAAAATTGGAATATAGAAACAGAAAAACACGTGGAACTGCCCAACTATAGTGTTAAATCGAGTACCTGTGTTCTACAAGAATCGTGTTATATACAGAGGAATACGATATAAATGTTCTTTGAAAAAGCATTAGATTTGCAAAAACTCCGTTTAGGGAGGGAAACAAATGAAAGATTTGGGCAATCATGACCTTTCTCGTTTCAAAATGGCTGCCGCTCCACCGGCTGAGTGGTAGCTGCTGATGACGAATTTGAGATTAAAGAAGATGATGGCAATTTCAACATTTTTTTTTTCACTTTTAAAATTCAAAATGACTGAAGGACGTGTTCATTTACGAGGAGAAAAAACCGCTGTACCTAAACGTGATGGGCCCACTGCACTTACATCAATTGCATCCTTGTAGGTAACCACAGATTTTTCCCCTGAATTGGAAATCACATTCAGCTATTAAATACTAAGTATAGAACCTGAACACGAAACCTGTTCACTAATTCGATCGCTAAAAAATGCTGTTCAGGGGAGTCTGGTCGTCTACCCATTTGACTTCGAATCCGCTATCAGCAGTTGCCACTTGATCGTTTGAGTAGTGGCCATTTTGAAACGGGAAAGGTAACAGTGACCAAGATTTGTGTCATGATAAAATTATGCAGCCCTGAATCCATTGTCAGCGTATGTGTGCAAGTACGATTGCAATTATTTATTGCTCGTCCAACCATACCGTAAAAAAATGGCGGTAGTATTTGAACATTTTTGCTATTGTACTTTAAATGTCCAACCAAAATGAGCCCGAAATTTTCATGCACGCACACGAAAAACAAATAGATAAATAAATAAATAAATAAGCGAGGAGGACCATTCTATTTTTAGTATTTAATAACTATTCCCCTTGAAAAATGTTTCAGACAAAAATATGGGCATACGTGCGATGTATTATACAAGTAATTTTATTTATTCATTGAATTTGTTTGAACGATAATACAACTCCAAGTGTTATTTTTTATTTCAGTTTTCCCCTTCTTATATTGTAATGCTATTTGGTGTTGTTTGTGGAGTCGATATACCTGCATATGCATCGATAAATGAAAACTTTAACGCTAAAAATCTTCACAAGAAATTGAAATCCAAAATGTTGCATATACTATTTGTGTTAGATTCGGAACTTAATTTCAAGATATAAGTGATATAAGTGAAATAAAGTAACACACACACACACACACAAACACACACACACACACACACACACACACACACACACACACACACACACAAACACTCACACACACACACACACACAAACACACGCACGCACACACACACACACGCACACACACACACACAAACAAACACACACACACACAAACACACACACACACACAAACCCACACACAAACACACACACACACACATCTCTAATCAGAAAAAAACACCTCTATTCACTTCTGAAAATTATATGAGTAAACATCGAAATAAAAGCAAAACTATTCACAACTTAAGTTTATCGTATTCATATAAATGATCAAGAATGTTTTCTGGACCCATGTCGTATTCAAGGTAGTGTTGCTGCCATGAGTTCCAAGATCCTAGCCTTCCCTCAAAATGTCTGACAAAATATTTTGATATTTCTTCATTTTTTGCAGATGAAAAAGTAAGATGTCTTAACTAGACTTGTTAGATGATTTATTATCTTACACAGAGATTGAATATTGATCCATAAAGTACTTTATGTTGATTACACATCATACTTTTATGAATATTTTATTTTTGTTCTTATTCCTACAAAATAATTGCTACATACCAAAATAGAAGAGTCCCCAAGAAACGTTATGCTGTGGGGCCCCATCTATGTTAACATTCGGCCTTATCCTGAAGTTACATTCATCCTCATAAACTTCTGTTAATTCAACGGATAATATCATTTTGTGACATCCTTTTTATAAGACAATGTAAATTTTGGTTGAAGGACGAACACAAACTAGCGACGAATTTGATGTTAAGGATTTTGTTTTAGGTATTTTCGATTTTTGATGTGGCAGATTTGGTTTCATCTTATTCGGTGGAGGATGCTGGAATTTGAGTAGGAAAGGGATCAAAATGGAGACATTTTAGGGGAGTAGGAGTCTAAATAGAAAATTTATTGAAGTAGCTGGTGTTCAAAGGGAAATTAAATTTTAACAAACAAAATACGAGAAAAAAAAAAAACTAATTAGAAACATCAAAATAAAGTTATAAATGATTTGGCATTTTTCACTAACATTTGAGAGGTAGCTTTTTAGGACCAAGATAGACAAGTAAACACGAATTAACCAAAATTTTTTTCCACAGAACCAGTCAATAAAACAAATCATAAAGAATGAGATGGAAGACACCTATATAAAAAAAACCCAAACAAAATAACATTTTGTTTTTATTTTCAAAGTTAATTTATCATCACAGGGGATTATTTAGAGTTTTTTGTTCCATTTCTCTATCAGAATATTAAGAATATTCAACTCGCTATAATAGTCAATGATTTAACAACCGTAGTATCAAAATTTGAAGTCTTGTGAAAGAAATTCTATCAGAGAACAAATATGGTCAGAATAAATTCTATTAATGACATCACAGGCGTTTTCCACTGAAAAACATTTAAAATGGGGTCAAGAAATGTCTAGAAACATCCAGATTCTAGATATTCTAGATATGATTTATAATCGTCAGAACAAGTCACATAAAAGTTAAAAATAAACTAAAAAGAAAAAATAGATATTAGAAGATAAATTCTGGAAGGGATCTTGAGGAATACTGATGGCAACTTACAAGACTGTAGACAAAACAGTGTGACCAGGAGAACTGGAACACGCACAAACATATACAAACACCCAAACAAACAGACAAACACACAAGCACGCAAACACCTGCTAATGTAAAAAAAAAAGGACAGAACCCTTCGCCATCTCTGATGGCTATGGTTCGGAACAGGGTCTCTGAATCCTGTGGACCCTTTGGACCTAGACCTGCTATAGTGGATGATTTTCTGTTCATATTTAGATGTTCAGGTATTTTGCTTTGAACTTCGTTGAAATAACGGTTAATACCAACAAATATCCAAAGTATTCTATGTTTTATTCTGTGTTAAAGGAACATAGCAGTATCAATGAAATTCAGCTATAAATTTTTGCCGAGTTTAGTTAAAAAATAAAAATGACAATTTTTCTTTAACGATTACGGATTACGTTTCTTTGTTAATTTGCTGGATTCCAAAAGAAAAAAAAAACATCTATTTCTAAGTTTTCCAAGGAGAAATAAGTTTCTGTACATTAAAGAGACAATTGAATTTTGATTCCAATATTTCCGTAGATTGAGATGTTTTTTTTTAGGAAAAATTCCTGGCTGGTCTTGGTTTTTATTCTGTTTGTTTGTATGTACAGCAGTCGCGCTTTCTATTATCCATCCTTTTCATATCTTTCAGCCCTTATTTTAGTCGATAACAACCTTCATTATACATTTAGTTTATGTGGGCCGATTCTTTTAGTTTTCTCACTCTCAAAAAAATTGTATGGAATCATTTTTTACGTGGCACTATCGGAAAAAACAGTCCACATTTTACACACGGATAGTACACCTGAATACAGCTATACAAGAATAATTTCAATTGTTCAAAATCCTCCTTCAATATACTCAGTTAATATCTGATTCTTATGATGAATAAAGAAATCCCCGAGAATAAAATTCAATGATAGACACGTAAAATTTCTGCAAATCGGTGAAGGATTTTTTAAAAAGATTTTGATAAATCATTTTTTGAGTTCGGAGAGACTACAGTTTATCGACTCACTGTCTCTGGTCATTCATTGAATAATTTCTTTATAGCTGAATGAGAGTTCAAAAACAAACCATGGAATTAAAACGATTTCTAGAGATGACTGAATTGCCTTGCGCAGAACTATCTGGTCATGTCTGGGGCCACCTGTATTTCAGCAGTCCTCAAGGAAAGGATCCAAGATGGAATACAGGTCCCAAATGATAAGTATGGCAAATTAAAAGGTGTTATCTGTAAACCACAAGCAAAAATTTATTTTAAAAAATCTAGATAAAGTTGAAAGTCTAAATGCTAATATTAATCCCTAATTAGTATGTATGGAGGCGCTGGGTAGCATAATGTTTACCGGCGCAGAAGACGGAATTCAAATTTCGACGGAGACTGCCTACATTTACTCCACACTAATGCCCTGGATGAAAGCATGGATCCACTCCCCCCTTACAAATATGGAATGGATGAAAGGTGAGTTAGAGCCCTTAAGCCTGGGTATAGGATGGTTTTGGCTTTTTTATTTTGCAAAACCTACCTATTACACAAAATGCAGTTGTATCAACACAGTGATTGTCTGCATTTATTTTTGTTTTAATTCAAAAGACATCTGAATAGTTTTAAGATCTTTAAAGTCAATCTAGTTTTGATCAATCTGAAAATTATTTTTTCAAGATTTCAACACATATGTTTTTCTTTACTATCTTATGAGAGAACAGAGAAAACATTTTGATCTTAGTCATATATTCAAGTAAAGGAGTTTTCCACCTTTATTCTTTCTGTTTCCCTCTTCACCCATAGGAATGTATCACAGAAAGCATTCAACTGTCTACTGAGTATCCTTGATTACTGGCACTCAAGCAATTGATTTTAAAATAGCATGTGTATATGCTAAAATTATCCAATCATATACAGAGTGTTTCATAAATGACATAACTCTAAAGATAAGGATACGTTCACGTGAATATTAGTCAACACTGTATTAAGAGACAATTGTATTTTGCAGCTGAAATGATTATATCATTCGCTAGCCTCATTCGAACATCCATTCCTTTGTATTTTGTCAATTATATCGTTTTCCAGTGTAATGAGACGGATACGAAGTTGCATTCAGGTTAAAGGAAATAACTTTCAACATCAGTTGTAAAGTTTAGATGTATGTGTAAATATAATCTTATGGTATTCTTTTAGTAATTCGTGTCATTAAGACATAGTTTTTAGATTTGAAGTAGTTTAAATATGGGTTTATCGAAAAACAAGAAAAAAGAGAATTGATCGGGAGATAAAACACTCCAAGGAAACTATAACTAGATAAAAAATATCATCAAAGTCATTGATGCCAAAGTTTAGATAGAATAACCCAAAACAACAACTTCGCTTTGGTGTCTTGTAACAATTGTGAAATCCAGTGGGGCAGTCCAACAATCCAAAATAAGTTTCTCATGAATAATTTAGTTCTTTTTAGTTTCCCATGATTTTCTTGTATTCTGGGGCAACACCAATACAATATTAAAATGTATTTCTGGGATTTAAGTCAATAATGTCTCAACTTTTTTTAATGAATTTGCAACTAACAGGCATAATTTCTTTACTGGTCATAGGGAAAAATCAACCAAAAGATAAAAAAAATAGAAACATGTCTCACATCTTGCTCTTCTTATCACTCATTTTAATGCTAATGCCATACAGTGAATCTGATATCATGAAATCATTCAGTGAAATTTAAAGCATCTTACTATCATTCATCACGTCTCTTCTGTCTGTCTCTCAGCGCATAACTGAAGGACAGCTTGAGCTATGGCCACCAAATTTTCTGTCGTGTCAAGTAGGGCCTAGAGCATGATTTAGTGTATTAGTTTTTTTCAAAAAATTCCCTCCATTTAAAAAGATATGTATTGGAGGTTCCTTTTGACCCTGCCTTCATCCACATTATGTCCAGAAAATCTACATAAAAAATCAGATTTAAAGTAATATCCACCCCCCCAGTAAAATTCGAGATTTCTGAAAAAATGCGTGTTCTTGAAATCTTTTGTGATATGCCTCCGGATTATCTAATTTATATGTGATAATCGATGTGATGATTTTCAAATCAGGTATGCTTAAATGAATACATAGTTCAAATCCATGACCTCATAAATTGGGTCAAAGATCCCATTTTGGCCTTCCCCAGGAACTAGCAGAACACCCGCCTAACCAAAAACAAAGGAAGGAAGAATTAATCAGAAAATTA
>OY735200.1:25731677-25734177 GCA_963457665.1 Thysanoteuthis rhombus
TACACATGTGTATTGCAATTAAACTCTAGCTATATATACGTGTGTGTTTGCATTATATACATATATCTATTGCAATACATACATGTATGCAAATCGATGCATGTCAATCCAAGCCAAAGAATTGTACTTCATAGACAGTCGGAGGCGGCCCGAAGTCTCCTCTTTCGTTCAATACTATTTTTTAGAATAGGGGAGGGCATGACTCTATTCCCAATTTTTCCATCCGAATCACAGAGCTTAGGGTTTACTCAGTCCGCTGCTGAGTGCACAGGGAAATTTTGTCAAAATGAAAAGTTCCAACACTCTTCGCTCATACGGAGCCAAAATCTTTCTCTGTGTGTGGCAAACGTGCTAACCATTATACCATTTGAGCAGACATTAAAACTCCATCTACTGCAAACTGAGAATCATACAACGTGCACACGAGAAAATCATGTTCAACATCACATGGAGAAACCACAAGATATCACAGTATATTAGGGGATAACAAAAGTCCAAGATATCATAGAAACCATTAGGAAACTCAAATGGTAATGGGCTGGTCATGTTGCAAGAATGGCAGACAATTGATGGACATCACGACTCAACGTGAATCCCCAGAGATCAAAAGCAGAACTGAGTCCAGCAGAATATTATATGGCGAGAAGTGGACAAGTTCAGAAATTATTGGCTCCGCGACGCTCATGATAGAAAAGTGTGGCGAATCCTGGGGAAGGTCAATTTTCAACGACGGACGGTAAAAGACTGATAATGGTGATGATGGTGATGATAATGTTGATGATGAATGGCCCTCACAAACAAATTGCTGATTAGAAATCCTAGTAAAATATTTCAGCTATTTTTGCTTTTAAAAATTGAAAGTCAAAATTGCTTTACTTTTTTGTCATTGGATTCTTTCAAATGCTTATAACTACTGTAAAAAAAGAAATACTGAAATATTATTGGAAACTGTCGACTAAAACAGTCAACATAGCTTTCTCCAGTTTTCAAGTTAGTCTGGTTGACTGTCTGGTTGAATTGCTGGCTTGCTGGTTATGTATGTGTTACGCGTGCATGCTGCACCAATGGAGCTAGATGGCTGGAAATTTACTTCTTATCATGCATAGAAAAACTTTAAGAAAAAAAAACTCCACCTTGAGTATTTTTTTTTAGTGGGGAGTTCAATTTGCAATGTAAGTTTTTGTAAAATTCATACTTGTTATTTTTTGAAAATTTGGACTTTTTGAGTGATTATAGACCAACGAAATGCAAGAGAAATAACTTATTTATTGATCACCCTTTTTTACAATTTTCTAATTGATCACCCCCATGTTGCCAAAAGACGCCAGCAACATGACAGTCTCATTTGAGGGACTAACAAGACCTGTAAAGTTTACTGTCAATATTACAGAATCGAAATGACGAAATTGTTTTAGAAGCCATTTTTTCTAGAAAGTTATCAAATACTGACACCACCAAACTGTTTTGAGGCTTTTAGTTAAAAAAAAAGGTTTCAAAATACGTAATTACAAGATTAAAAGGAGTCAAAATGGACGAATACTTTCATTGAAAATAGTTATTATCATAGACTTGCACATACACGAGCCGAGTAAACTTAGCAAGTTCTAGACTGACCACTTAGTTTCTTGTCGTCTGACTCAAAAGCATCATTTACCTCTGCCAACGAAGATTGCAGCAGTATGTGTATTCACTGGGGTCTGACACTCCGTCCGTAGGTCTGTCTGTCCACAAAAAGTTCTCAATGAATTTCAATGGCATTTGATTGAAGGGTAGGCATCAACTTAAGGAAGAAAGCAATCAAACTTTGGGCCAGACCCAGATTTTTTTCACAAATATCTGCCTTGCATTAAAGCTCTATGCCTATCCATACAATATCTTCCAAATTCTCAATGAATTTAAAAAACATTTTGTGATAAGGAAGGCCATAGGGTAAAGAAGAACTGATTAATTTTGGGGGCAGATCTAGGATTTTTTTCCAGTCGAGAGACATTTTATGTATTCACTCATGTTAGAGCAAACAATATCTTCAAAAGTTCTCAAAAATTTCAATGACATTTTGGTCTAAGGAAGAACTGATTCATATTTTTTTGTAGGATGGGGTGAGGGGTTTGCAAGAAATTTAACAGTTACCTCCCCTGCATATTAGCTATATATGAACTAATTTTCATTCTGTTTTTGGAGAAAAGGTGCTCCCTTTCTGAGCGATTTCTTGTTTTATATAGATTTAACCCGATCTGTATCCCGAGGAATTGCATTGTGCAATTACCTTTTACTTGAATTGGTCTTCATCGAGAGTAGCACCCGGGATTTTCCTAACTATGTTCTGAAGAAACCTATATTAAATTGAATTCCGGTAAATAACAATCAACAAGACCTACTGCAGAATAAATATTCTGAAGTAAATTAAAATTGTGTGTTCTGTTTTTGAAGGAGACTTTGCTTAACTTATTTTCAAAATAAGAAACTTACGCGTTCGCAAAAACTTCGCCCTGGACCCATC
>OY735200.1:25739177-25761677 GCA_963457665.1 Thysanoteuthis rhombus
TGTGTGTGTGTGTGTGTGTATTTAATGGTTAGTTTATATATGTATACTTATGTATTTATATATATATATATATATGTATATATATATATATATATATATATATATATATATATATATATATATATATATATATATATATATATATATATATATATATACCTTAAATCTAAAATCTAAAAAATATTATTTGTTTTTTGTTTTTCATTTAATGTAAGTTATATATCTCCCTTCTTAGTCTATATGTTTATTAAAAAATTGGTTCGCTGGTAAATTTCTTTGAACATTTCTTTCCATTTCACTCTTTTGCTAATATCACTGCTTCAAGGCTACTACTCAAATACGAGTGAAAATGCCAAATCACACATTAGTTCCTTCTTTTTGATATTTGTTTTCTTTTTCGCGTGTCCATTTGTAAAAATATTTTTCTTTCCGTTTGGACTAACCATGCTCGAAATCCTGGATCCGTTCCTGCGCGTGTGCGTGTATATGTGTGAATATACAAGTGCGTGCGTACGTATGCGTGTACGCTTGTGTGTGTGTGTGTGTGTGTGTGCACGTGCATTCAATTATAACATCGTCTATGAATTAATTGTCTGACAGTTTTGTTTCGGGCTCGATTAAACAAACGATAATTTATTCATAAATACATAAAAATCAGTGGCCATCAATTAATTAACAGTGAAATATCTCAGAAGTCAACTGAATGTATTTATCAACTCACCTGTCTCGGAAAAGTCGCGGAAGATCTTACTGTCGATTATTAGCATGGGACTAACTCCAAGTCCCTCCATCCAGACGGCCGCATATTTCACTAACAACTGTTCACTCAGTGTCGTCGAATCCTATTCGTTAACACAATAATTCCCCGTTTAGCGCTACACCGTTTAGCGCTGATTCGCTTAGCGCTCTTTTCCGAATATTTTTCGTGATAAATCTAGTAATGTGAAATTTCCAGAATAAATAATGGACGATAAAAGACAGCATCATGGACAGTCTCCGAAGGAGGAGGATACGGTTCACTTTGGCTAATGTACCATAATCATGCACACGTATACAATTTATCATGTAGCGGTGTACATCGAGACCTAGTGATATTTCACAAGGTCCGGAAAGTAGCTACCAAATGAGATACACATTACTAATCCATTCCATGTTGTTAAGGCTCAACAACGACATCATATATTTCTAGATGATTGCTTGCAGAATCTCTATTTATGCTTTGGTGTAATGACCACGCATAGCGCTGTTTCGTTTAGAGTTACATTTTCTTGAAAACATATCTAAGAGCGCTAACTGAGGTATTACTGTGTTGTGGAATAACTAGCTTCTGAAGGTGGTTTTTGTCTACCAATGTTTACTTCTACTACTGCCCTGGACACTTGCTCGTGGTGACTAAGTGGCACAGTCAAAAATGGGTGGGGACAACACTTTCCAACCTGCAGGGGTCATCAACCAAATAACTGACGAGGTCACTCACTTCATGTGTGCTCTTCTCTCTCTCTGTCTCTGATTGTTGACCCATCTCCCATTCCTCTTTTTATCTCTTTTGTCCCTCTCTATCTTTGTCGCCTACAACCCTCTCCCTGTCTTTTCCAGTCTGTTCACTATCTATCTATCTATCTATCTGAATGTTAATTTGTAGGTATGTTCATATGTATGTAAGTATGTATGTATTCCTCTCTTACTCTCTCCCCCCATTCTCTCTCTCCACACACACACACACACACACACACACACGCACACACACATATATATATATATATATATATATATATATATATATATATATATATATATATATATATATATATATATTCCGCCTCTCCCTATCTTTCCCAGTTTGTCCACTATCCATCTATCTATCTATCTATCTATCTATCTATCTATCTATGTTCATCCCTTTCTTTTTTCTCTCTCTACAAATATATGCATGTATATGTTCATCTCTCTCTCTCTCTTTCACACACTCACACTCTCTCTCTCTTTGTCAATATATATATATATATATATATATATATATATATATATATATATATATATATATATATATATAGTTCATATCTATCTATCTATCTATCTATCTATCAATCTATCTATCTATCTAAAACAATCGGGGTTATTCATGTCCCGAATGCTAATGTTTCTCTCTCTTCCCTCTAGGCTGACATCTCCCTTCCCTCTTTTCTATTTATTCAAGCCTCCCCTCCACCTTTCTTGTCGCCTTCAAGTTTTGCGTAGAGAGGTCCATAAAGAACTCAATCAAGAAATTCAATTCATTTATTCAATCACCTATAATAATACGCCGCATGTAACACTTTAATATGTCGCCATAGTAAAAATACAACTTTAATTTCTGATGATGTACTTAAAATAGAATTTCATGATAAATAAAACGCCATGAATTATTAATGGTGAATTGATTGTGATTTTTAAATTGGCGGCGGGGTAATTTTTATATGAAAAAAATACACATATACACGCACACATACACACATACACACATGTATTGTTTTGTTTAACTCTTTTCAGTATTTACATTTTTATATTTTTTTTCATGTTTTTGCATAAAAATAGACGAAAAATATAACGTATTATGTATTGAAGTCATCCAAATTCTTCTGTATCTTTACTTAATTTTATTTTTAGTTCAGTTTCTTATTCAGGATGTATTGGTCATAAACCAGAAAATGCATAACGTTCTCTTGCATTTGAAGCAATATGAGTTATATTGAATAAATCAAGTAAATCGTATATCTGTGTTAGTGTGTGTGTATACGTAAGTACCGAAGTGTGTGTGTGTGTGTGTGTGTGAGCATATGTATATGTGTATATCTGTATGTCTGTATCAGCGTATGTGCGTGGATATGCGGGATGCATGCGTGTATATATCAATCTATTGAAATAAACAACTGTGTACAAACGGTGATGAATTTTCCCATTATGTTCTAGAGTATTTGGATGTTTTGATATGTGAACCCATTATACAACCTCCCACATGTACATATGATGGGATATATACACGTGCAAGAAATACAAGAATGTATTATTGGTCCAATTATGGGTATGTATGTATGTATGTATGTATGTATGCACACACACACACACACACACACACACACACATATATATATATATATATATATATACATATATATATATATATATATATACACACACACACACACACACATATATATGTATATATATATATATATATATATATATATATATATATATATATATATATATATATATATATATACAAAGAACCGCAGTCGGATCAACGATTTTGGATCCAATAAAGAGCAGTTTCGATTAACCGAACAAGACGAATAGTTTTCCATGATCAGATATTTATCATGCCATCACAGGCAATAGTCTAACAACCATATCGAAAAAATATTGTGTACATACATATATATATATACATAAATATAGATTATGAATTGCGTTATATTATATTGAAGCTTTGTTTGAAATGATTTCCCGTTATTACATGGTGAATGTATCATTTGGCCTACACAACTCAAATAAAGTAAACAATTAAAAACGATGATGCCGAAATAACTGACCGCGTGGAAAGAAACAAAGAGAACAGATATTGATCGTGAATCAACAGAGCGAAAATCCCTTTGTTGAAAAAGTTATGTATAATGATAATAAGTGATTAGAGCGACACAGTTATTTTTTTCGTATTTAGTGTTTGAAATTTTGGAGTTTCGTTGAATATATATATATTTATATATATATATGTATATATATGTATGTATATATATATAACATATATATATAACATATATATATGTACAATAAATATACAATACAACATATATATATATATATATATATGTTGTATTGTATATAACATATATATATATATATATATATATATATATATGTTGTATTGTATATTTATTGTACATATATATATGTTATATATATTGTATATATATAATGTATGTACATATATATATATTGAATATGTTGTATATACATATATTGTACGTTGTATATATATATATATATATATATATATATATATATATATATATATATATATATATATATATATACTACTCATAGATTCAATCATAGATATAAACATATCTCTTCGAACACAGAAATGCGAAATTATGCAATTCAATTGACTCTATCTATCATGCATAGGGACATTATATAAAATCATATGGATCATATACTTATTTGTATGGCAAATAATTTAGTCAATAGATATGCAGATGCACACTTGTACGAATACATATATAAAACTAAGATCATATTGAATTTTTCTTATCCACTAGACACATATATAACATCTATCTTGCTGCTAATAACAAAATTATTTACATATCCATACTCTAAGATGGGTGAAAATCTCTAAAATATAATAGAAATTTCTGTTGAAATAACAGGGAGTGCTCGGTGGCCGACAGGTTAACAGCACGTGGAATGGGATTGGCAAGCAGAACTCCGGTTGGGGTAGTTTTCATTCAGAATCACTTTAGTTTGATTCCACTTTGCATTTATGTCCTTTGGAAAGGCATATATTTTTTCTTGCCCAAACATCATTGGCCGGTGTGTCAGCATGATCACCACCCATGTCTTGGCTTATGTAAAATAAACGAACAAACAAACAATTAAAACAGTACTGCTTAGTCACTCAGCAGAAACTGTGAGGTGACCAGCGTCTTTGACATCATACACTGTTAGGGGTGAGTGTTCAATTAAAAAAATAATAAATAAAAGGTGAGCGATTAATAAAGTTACTTTTCTCTGCTTTTTCTGCATCGCTAAAACATCTGAGCTTTAATCGAAAAATCGTGAACGCTGCGGGATAAAAATTAGGGAACAAATTTAGCAAAAACTTGCATTGTAAATTGAACCCCTTGAAAACTTATGGGGAGGGGGGTAAATAAAACAAGAATGTCTTTTTTTTTGTAGACGTAAAGAGTAAATGTTGAAATTTCCAGATCTCTTGTTCCATCCGGCCTGTACCTGAGACACATACATGCATAGCCAGCCAGCCAGCCAGTCAGAAAGCCAGACAGAATTATTTAAAAACTGAAGAAACCTATGTTGACCTATGTTAATGGTTTGGTTGACAGTTCGTGACAATTTTCCAAATCAATCCCGGTCGACATTTTGACATATTTGCAGAGAACGTGGTACTAGGCTACAAATATGGACACCTAGTAAGGATGGAGCTTACTACAGTGGATACAGTTTGTGAAATGAGCTCGGCTAACATTACTCCATAGCGAGATGAGGATATATACTAAGTTCTGTTCAATTTAACGTTTATCAAACACGAAGAAGAAATCAAGCGAAGAATCACACTAGGATGGCAATCCTTTGGCAGAGCAAGCTCAACCGTCAAAAATAAGAAGATCCCATTAATCCTAAAAAGAAGGGTGTATAACCAATGCATCCTCCCAATAGTCACTTATGGAGTTGAAACATGGAACCGAAACAAGAGACAGATCTGCAAATTGAGAACTATGCAACATGCACATGAAAAATTATGTTCGGCCTCACGTGGAGAGACCACAAAATAGCACAGTACATCTGGGAAAAGACAAGAGTCAGGGACATCATAGAATCGATTAAAAAGCTCAAATGGCAGTGGGCTAGCCATGTTGTACGAATGGCGGACAATCGATGGACATCACGACTCACGACATGGATCCCCCGAGATCATATGCACAACTGAGGCCGGCAGAATATTTGATGGAGAGATGAGCTAGACAAATTCAGAAAGTACTGGCTCCGCGACGCCCATGATAAAGAAGTGCAGAAAATCCTGGGGAAGGTCCTTGTCCAAAGACGGACGTTGAAAGAATGATGATGATGATGGTGATGATGATGATGATGATGATGATGATGAAACTCAAACTGATTTTGCGGACCGGCAAGTTTTTTCTGTTTCCGAGACCAGCGACATATCTGTGCCAGATTGTTATTCGTACATGATCAGTAAAATATTAACTGAACATTCGTAGTAATGTTAATCTTTATCGAAGAATATGAATATATGATATCCTAAAATAATACATGTAGAAATAGGTTTCTCTAAAAATCTTTGAGACGAAAAGCTGATACTATTATTCTATAGGGTCAGAACTTGTATGCCTGCCCAGAAGTCAGCACATATCTACACCCTCGCAAAGAAACACGACGATATCTCTTTGGGGCCGCCCCCAGAATTCCTTGTGTCCCAGTCAAACTGAACCATCTGAAATATAGCATTGTCATATTTATTTAGTTGTGACCTTCCTCACCTTTCACCTTTTACCTCATCTCCGAGGCCTCGGTTATTGTGGGGACTCCATCTCACCAAACTAACTAAACCTGACTCAGCTTGAGAATACACTTTGTCAATTTTTTCTCGTTATTTCACCAGAAAGTTTTCAATGGCCACGTATTCCTGACTTCACAACTTAAATTTTTTATTCTTTTTACTATGTTCAATTTATTCATTCTTCCGTTTATATTATCACTCAAGCCATATATGACATTCCCCACCTCTAGCACTTGGCGCCTTGAGTGACTGCCAATGTTACCGGTGTCTCATCCTATGACTATATTCTTTTAATGTGTGTTATTTTCTTGTGTTTGATGCGTCATAAGTAGTGGTTGATTAACCATTAGGCTGAAAAGAAGGAGCTTTATTAAAGCACAGTACAGAGGGCCCAGGTCGTATATAATCCGTCACAGGTCATAAGTTCCGGCTGAACAACCTAAGTCGTTCGTTGTATTACCAGAAAAATTTCGTTTCGCACCAAATCCGGCATCCGGCTTCTCTTTCTGAACCGGAAACTCACAAAGCGCCATTTATTATTTGTATTGCGCAATTATCATCAGTAAAATAAATAAGGATTTTCACCTGCTAAAAGAGGATCTACGAATACCGCTGATAATATACATCAATATAATCAACAAAATGTATTTGAGTCAAGTAATGTATTTTATAAAGTGTTCTGGGATAACTGTTTCCTGGATAGTTGCCCCCCGGATAAATGCCTACTATAAAGCAACTGTAAAGCAGAAGTTGAAGTTCGTAGAAATGAAGTAGTTGGTCATGTAAATGATCACACCTATACAGAAATTGCCCAATTGGCAAGAGTCATTTATCGAGGGAGGGGGAGTATCCAGCGGGCAGTTGTCTCATGGGGGTAACTGTGCAGTTGTCACGATACACTATAAAGTTGTCCCCATTCGCTTCTGGCAATTGCTTGCACTTTATACATAAATATTTCAACACATAAAGGCAAAATGAAAAAAAATCTTTCTTAGTATAAAATGACTTCAACCAATTCATTATTTTAACTGCGACGTAAGTGGATAGTTTATAGAATTTCCAAGACCAGATTTGAATTAGTTAACGGCGTTTGAGAGGATTAAAGTGATCTGAAAAGAGATTGGTCAAATAGAGATGTAGAGCGATCGTAAGAAAGAAAGGAAGCTGTTATCTTGGTAAGGGAGGGGCAATTAGAGGAAGAAAGAAAAAGAAATCATTTCTTTTTCACGACCCAATACGTTATATCATTCCTTCTTGAAAGAACAATTATCAAAACAGGAGACAAGAAAGAATGAAAGAAAAAAAACAGTGTTTATAACTAATGTATACACTTCATACATGTATATATTATAAAGTACTAAAGTCTGAGTTTGTGTATGTGTTTGTGTGTGTATCATTGTGGTTCAAGGTGTCGAGAGATACGCATCACAGAGCAGAAACAAAGGCATGTCTGTAATCAGCAAGTCTACAATTACCTACAGCTCACATCTTCAGGTCGAATTTATCAGAGGTTTCTATTCGCGCTCTCAGAACAACGAATCAATCGAAAAATATTTTCGTTGCGTTTTTTGCATCTAGGATTTTCAGAAAAAATGAATAAAGTTAGATCAACGAAATCAAGCATTATCTATATTTTGAATCAACATCATCCAGAGTGTTTCCATCGTTTATTTGAAGCTACTCATATGCGAGATGGGGCAAAATATTTCAATAATTTCTTTTTGAGCAGTAATTTTTAGGTTCAAATCATGGCTGTGCAATCGCCGAGAGGTTGGAGCCTCGGAAAATAGAATTGGCGGACCAACTTCAAACTCGAACAGGAAAAGTTTTTTTCCTTTCAATTTTATATTTTTTCAAACTATTTATTTAACCTTTGAACTTCACCTACTGCCCGTATTTCAAAGTTGAATATCACAAAAACCAGTTCACGCTCTCAGATAATAAGTCTATCAAAAATATTTTTTTTGGTGTTCTTTTTATCAAGAACTTCCACAAAAACTATCAGAGTTAGATGTATGAAATCAAACTATACGTATATACTAAATCAGCATATTCTGGGGATTTTCCTCATTATTTATTTGAACGTACTCATATATGAGGTGGTCCAATAATTAAAAGAAATGGGGGCGTGGGCAGTAATCCGTAGTTTCAGAGTCATGGCGATTCAATAGCCGAGTGATTAGATCCTTGGAGAAAGAGCTTATCCGAGATCAGCAGATCTGCAGCAGAGATTCTAAGGTTGAATTAAAAAAAACAAAACACGTTTGGTACTCTCTATGTTCGCCCTTGTTGCCCCCCCCCAGTAAATAAGTGCGAACTCATATGGTTTTTGTAAAAAAAAATTCTTTCTGGATTGTAATTTACAGTTCCCTCGTCGAGACAGTTCAGTACCCAAGTTGGTAAAACCCTAGAAAATATAATTTAATGGGCCGTATTCAAACTCAGACAGAGACGGTTTTTTCCCCTCTCAAAGGCAATGTAATTCTGTATTCGTCTATATTATACAAAGTACTAAATTTCAATTTACTTCTTTAGATTTTATATGCTTTCAATTTTATTAGACCTTCAAACCTGGAAATTTGTCAGGTTTGAGAAATATTACAAATTATCATAAGTGGGGATTCTATTTATAATGCAGCTATCATGCTAAACTGCAACCTCAATTCCCATTCGTTATAATTGATCATGGAGATGAATTTCTCTTCCTCTTAATGCTTATGCAAGTTTCCCCAAAGTTGCACCCTGACCTGTGTGTGTCTGCTTTGGAATGTGGCCTGTCCCAACCATCTTTGTTCATGTTCACATCAAAAAATTAATTTAGTGATTGTAACAATACGCCAGTGTTTAGAAACGCGGTATGTACATTCGGCCGACCTAGTTCGACCAGTTGGAGAAATTTTTACTTTTTTTCCATTCAGTTTCACATGCTTTCAATTTATCAAATCTTCAAATTTCTCGGAAGTCTGTCAGTTTTGAGAGAAGATATATTTGTAGGTTTTATAAAAAGGGGTTCTATTCACCAAGTGGCTATGATTCTAAAAAGCACTCTTTCTTTCCATTCATCATTGACGTGAATTTCTTCTATCAGCGCTAATACCACTTTGGCAGAGTTTTTCTTTGAGAATCCAACCCTAAACTGACAATGTATCATGTTTCATCACAGAGCAAAAACCACAACCCTATTCTGACCCTAATCCAAATCCAAACACAACTATAAAACATGGGCAGAACTTAAATCCCGTATTCCACTTTGATACACTAACTACTAACACCAGAAGTGATTGAATGAATTCTCAGTTTCCAGAAAAATTAGTCTTGGCGGTTTCGAGAGGGGCTATGCATGCCTGACCGACGTTACACAAAAAAATTTCTATAGAATATAATTTGTTTCCAAGTGTTGTCACCTTTATAGGTTTTTTCTTTGGGCAACGCTGGGCTATATCATTTAGTGATATATATATTTATGATATTGATGATAGAGTGCAGCCATAGTTCTTAGACGTGTAAGAGGCTCTCTAACCTTGAGAGGCAACCAGTCTAAGTGAGGGTGTCCAACAAAAACCTTTCGGTAACCAGCTTGGCGAGTACGGCATCATGGGATTCGGGATTGCTTTTCCTTCATAAGTGACCAAAAAGTCGGCTGTCATCTACTTATATGATTCGCCACATGATTGGCTGCATTTTCTTTCTGTAATATTTGTCAAGAGAGAATATTTTGTGATGTAATAATGGATTGTTTTCAATTTTATCAAAAAAAGATGAAAAATATTCTCTGGCTATTGCAATTCTATTCTACGAATCAATTATGAATAAAAATATTAATTCAATTCGATGCAGATAAAATGCTTTTAATGATCGTATGTGGCTACTTTCTAGAAACGTTTATGCGTGTTTTTATGTATTTAACTTGATTCACAATTATTTATTATGAATATCCAAAGCGAAAGATAACTGAATACTTGTAAGTTAGTACAATTAATTCCTTTATATCATCAATTTTATGATTAGTATTTTCTTTCATCTCAATGTTTTACCCTTGTTCAGATCATCAATCTACGGTCGTGAGTAAACAGTAAGGATCGGAAAATAAAGGGTGAGACTTGAAAGGGAAGTCTGGTCAAACGTACGAGCCACTCTGACCACCTGAGTCCCTATAAAAAAGTGCCGAACGTCTTAAAAGGCTGATTTCGGATATGCCTTTTCCTCCGAAGATTTTACCACTCGGCGATTGCACCGCCATGACATAGAAACAACAAATTACTGCCCCCCGCCTCCTCAGTTTTTTAAAAACATTGAGTACATTCGAATAAATAATGAAAACCCTCCCCAGATGATGCTGATTCAAAATGTATGTATAGTTTGATTTTATAGATCTAACTCTAATAGCTTTTGAGGAAATTTTAGATGAAAAAAAAAAAAAAACACACACAGAAAAATAAGTTCGACAGACTTGTTTTCCGAGAGTGCGAACGGAGACCCCATAAAAATCGATGAACAGATTTTCACACACACACACACACACACACACACACACATTAGTATTTAATTGTATAGTACTTTATAATTATCATTATCACTCAGCTGTCCCTTTAGTTTCACATGTTATAATGGCAGATACAAAAATTGGGATTCTAGTAATTTTGAGGCATTGGTTCAAACTGAGTCTGGAAGCCACTAAAGCTGCTTGCAGTATTCGGGAAGTGGAAGGATAAGAAACAATATCTGATTGTGCAGCTCAAAACTGATCAAAGCAATTTAAATGAGTTGACTTGCCCCTTGGAATGAAGCCCATTGGACGACCAATCAGTTGTCGATTATGATGGTTTAAAACCAGAACACCAGCGCTTGAACACTTCTAGAAAAGTTCGGATCATTGAAAGATTATACATTCAGAGCATTATATGAGCATATAAAAATATACAGGAGCTCTCGAGAGGTTCCACATGAACAAGAGTTGGTCGAAAAAACGAAAATACTTTTGATATATCCCAATAAAAAATTACTCCAATTTTGTTAGTTCGGATGTAAATTTTTTGATTGCTACTTTCTTAGGAAACTTTTTGCTCAACAAAATTTACTCGCCAACCCTAGGAACAAGTTTTTGGAGGCAACGATTTATCAAACGGGTCATTAATTCGGATTTTAATTAAATCAATTAATCATAATAATTTCAGCAATATTGTTGAAAGCAGAAATTTCAATTAGCACATTATGAACTATTTTCTTATTAATTTGATGATATTTTTAGAGAGGCTTCTTTGGTGAAAGGATTCTAAATTCTAACAAAAATGATTCCTTCAAATCTCCCTTCAAAGACGAAATTCTATCCGATGTATTATTATTATTATTATTATTATTATTATTATGATGATGATGATGATGATGATGATGATGCATGATCGTTACACTTTCTGATTATTATTAATTTCTTCTCTGGTTCTTCTTACACACATAAAACTTAATATATTTGTTTTCACATGTTCTTGAGTTTTAATACCACTTTTCCCTTCTGATGCTCAGGTAAAGAAGTCCTGATGTCAATTGCTGTCCACAGGAACTAAAGCACAGTATCATGCAACAATAAAATTCTCCTCATATCTTTAATCCTTTCTCTTCTCCCTTCATATCCACTCTTACAATGTGATAACAACAGCAAGAATGGAAGAGGGTGCTTCTGCTTAAATGGGAGCAGAATGGACTCGAACTCACCATAATTATAATGCATAAGTTTGGAGCCCTAAGTTATAGATGGATTTCAAGAATAATCAGTAATGATAGTAACAACAGATATTTTAGTTTTGTTTGCTTTAGCATGTTATGTTTAAAATAGATACACTCTATAGTTGATAGATTACTTCAACAAAATTACATACTTCAATTGCTGGAGTATATATTTGAGAGAAATGGTGATATTTCAGTAGTCAATACTCTTCTTCCTTAACCCATGGCCCTCACTCTTCCAGAAGATTCCATTGAAATTCATCGTGATATAATGTGTGGACAGATAGACCCACACACAAGTGGATACATATACCTCTTCCAAATTTGTCAGCCGAGGTAAACACATTTCTTTCTTGTTCTTGATTTTATTTCAGAATATAGAAGACTTCCCCAGTATCACGAGCCCTGCAGCTCTCAATGACCGACTGCAAAATCTTTTTTGGCTATATATTTGTAAACAAACGGAATTTATATAAGTCATTGAACCAGGGATTTAGCCAGAGTTGCCAGATTTGAATACAAAAGCAAATAATCCGAGCTTTATCTCAGACACTTTCCCAACACAGTTATCGGGATAACTTCGAATTCGGACATTGATCGAGTCGACAGGCAGATATTCAATATCAGCCTTCCGAGGCTGACTAGTCCTAAGAGGCGGATATTGAACCTATACCTTCAGATTCTACTCCTATCTTTGATACGTCTCTAAGGTGAAGCTTATTATTTCCTCTTGTGACTCAACCTGGAAACCCTGGATTTGGTTGCTATTCGATGAATAATAATAATAATAATAACAATAATAATAATAATGATAATAATAATAATAAATTTGTGTATAGTTCTGGGATGGACAAAAGATGAACTTCAATAATTGGACTGTCGAACGACGAAACCTATGACGATGCACAAGGCTCTACACCCCAGATGACACAGATATATTGTATGTGAAGAGGAAAAAAGACAGTGAAGGGCTCATCAGCATGAAAGACTGTATCCAAAAGGCTAAATAGGATGAGGAAAGTATGTACAAACAAGCAATGAAAGTATGCAGTGCTCTAGAAAAGCAGTGTATCAGACAACAATAAAAATGAGAGAGTGGCAAAGAAGACAAGGAAGGAAAAATGGGAACAGAAAAAAATCAAACGTGGAATTAAAAAGACGTAAAGAAAATATCACAGATGAAAAAACATGGACATAATTACACCTTACGAGAGAAACGAAATCTCTCTTCATGGCAGTCCAAAACATAGGCCTGAGGACAAATCATGTCAAGGTTGAGAACTCTGACAAATATCAAATGCCGCCCATGTAGAGAGAGGGATGAAACTATAAGCCGCATAATCAGTAAATGTAGTAAACTAGCATTGAAGGAATACAAGAACAGACATGACAGGGTGGAAACAGCTATGCACTGGGATCTAAGCAAACGATTGGGATTCGACATTGAGACAAATAGTATCAGCATGAACAGAAGACAACTCAGGAAAATAAAAGCCACAGATTACTCTGGGGTGTTGACCTTCAAACCGACCAACTCATCCAAATAAGAAGACTTTACTTCGTAATCGCGGACAAAGGAAACAAAACTTGCCAAATAGCAGATGTAGATGTGCCGGCGGATCACAGATTGAATATGAAAGAGAGTGAAAAGCTAAAAAAATACGAGGACTTGACAAGAGAGCTGGAAAAAAAAAAGTGTGGAACATGGAGGTCAGAGTAATACCGAGTTGGCGCGATGGGAACTGTATAAAGACACTGAAAACAAAATTGGAGTAACTGGAGATAAGAGCAGGGATTGAGACTATGCAGAGCACAGCACTATTGGGTTATGCACGAATAGCGCTGGGTGCACTGGAAATGTGAGAAATACGACATCCAATTGTCTGCAATGACCTAACAGTGAGAATGAAAAAGGCATGTGTAAATAAAGCAGGGGAGGCTGTGGCTGTGCAAACCACAGCACTGTTGTGACGTGTGAGGACAATGAGAGAAGGACCTAAGATCAGATGAGACTTACTATCATCCAGCCTTCAGCGATGACGACATGGCAACTGGTGTGAAACTCAAACCACAGCACTGCTGCAGACTGTGAGAATGTTGAGAGGAGGGCCAAAGAATTGACTTGCCATCACTCAATCCTCAGCGACGACCACCAGGCACCTGGTGTGAAAATGCAAATATGATAATAATGATAATGAAGATGATAATGATAATTATTAATTATAATAATCATTATGATAGCTACACACCTCCCCCCCAAATACAAAAGAACAAAACAAAACAAAACAAAAAACACTACAAAACAAAAACGAAA
The DNA here is from genome assembly GCA_963457665.1 of Thysanoteuthis rhombus. Classification (NCBI taxonomy): domain Eukaryota; kingdom Metazoa; phylum Mollusca; class Cephalopoda; order Oegopsida; family Thysanoteuthidae; genus Thysanoteuthis; species Thysanoteuthis major. The sequence continues at coordinate 25,753,511 of OY735200.1, forward strand.
ACAAAAAACAAAAATGATTGCAAACACACGAAAAATAAGACCAGGGGATGGGAAAAAATTGTACATCACTTCAACCTTCCTTTTCCCTAAGTTATTGGTAACGACTCGGCAATAGATTGTAAAGGACAGAGATCAAAATAATAATAATAATAATAATAATAATAATAATAATAATAATGATAATAATAATAATAATAATAATAATAATAATAATAATAATAATAATAATAATAATAATAATAATAATTATAATAATAATAATGGTGTCGACAAATATCTAGGTAGAATAACAGGAAAAGAAGCATTCACGAGGTACAGAAAATTGTCATCACAGGCACCGCCCATATCCTTCGCAAAGCACTGCCCACGTAAATATTCTGTCTTTTATACAACTATGTACTGTTTCTTGTGTAGTATCTTGTATTGATCCCAACCCATTGTATACATGAAATGGAGAAAGAAAAAAAAATGCCAGAGCCTAAGAAGTCATGACATCGCTGCCTGCCCTAAGTTTAAAGCCAAAACTCGATGTGCAGTGACAGTGATACTTATAGAAAATATTTTTTCGTCATTTTAGTGAGAAAGATATTCTTAAAAATGATAATTAGGATAATATCACTGATTTGATAATTCATGATGATAATGAGCATTGTTATGGTAAACAAGATGATGATATTTGGAAAGATAACGATGATGACAAAGGCGATGAAAAGAAGATGAATCATAATAGTGATTAGAATAGATCTTGAAAGTTAGTGAAATTTGTAGACAAAGTTATAACCTTAACCCTATCTCTACCTCAGACCAAAGTAATAAAAATTTTGTGCCAAAAATCAAGAAATTATGGAATATGAGAATCGATTATCTCCATGATGGTTATTTTAGTTTTGCACAACAATTGTCAAACTTCAAAACTGGTGTTGACTTTACTTTTCTATTGTAACAAGAGCAAGAATGAGAACATTCCTCAACAAAATTAGGGACGTCAACCGATATGTAAAATTCAAATTCCCTTATTGTGATTTAAACTCACCACGACATGATTGTCAGGAGGCTGCCTTACTGACTGAGCTAAATTGACATGTACTGAAGGAAATTTATCAGAGAGATACACAAGGGCTTTATTTCATTCTAATAAATACAAAAAATAAATTCATACAAATATATATATATATTTCTATGATTTCTAAAATTTATTACATATATCATAGAAAAGTTGCAGTAATCATCTTCAGTCAGAATAGTTGTTGGAAAGGAGGTTGTCTCTGCAGTAGAAAGTCTTGTTTGATGACTGTATTACACACAGCGAATGAAACATCTGTTTATCTCTCTCAGTCTGTTCATATCTATCTATCTATCTATCTATCTATCTATCTATCTATCTATCTATCAAGACACTGATTATATATATATATATATACACATATATATATATATATATATATATATATATATATATATATATATATATATATATATATATATATATATATATTAGCACACGAGTACGTATATTTAAGTCAATTATACACACAGTTCTTTGCATATAAAATAATAATTACCTGGCCACCTGGGCATTTCAATGTTTCCTTCACACCTCTACACCAATATTCCTGTTCTCGTACGTATACTTCTGCATGTTATGAGATCTACACATTCGAAGATGAAAGACTGTTGTATTTAGCCGAGAGGGTAGGTGTCTCTGACTGAGCCGGTCCATGTCACTGTTGCTGTGTCTTTGAGCCGATGGACATAACTTGTTGACATTTCACGATCTGAATTCGGGCGATCCCGCCCCACCCCTCACGCAGTGTCGACATGAGCACGAACAATTTGCAAGTTATTAATAAAAAAAAAGAATGAAAACGTCGAGGGACGTACTTTTTACAACTTATCGTTATCGGCCGCTCTTGATGTTAAAAAATATGTTCATTTAGTAAAATCATGATAAAAATACGTAAAGCTGTGGTTCTCACACTTAATTGTATGACGGGCCCCTAACTTGTGCAGCAAATCTCCTGTAAAAATTAAATGGAATAGAAAAAAAAAAAAAAAACAAACTTCAGAAGTCAATGGGCAAACCTTGTATATAAGCAAACTGATATACCTACTTATAATCCTAATTCCCTTTCTACTGTTTCTAAAGAAGTTGAGGTTGAGATTTCACAAAATCTAATGATAAAACAATTTGATTGTCAACTCAGTGGTGGAAGCGGGACAAACGTGATACACGTACTGGACAAATTCAGGGCTCGGAATCCTTGTTTGCGCACTCGGAAAAATGCACGCGACACACTTGAGAGACAGTTGCGACACACTATTGTTCTACAGCACACAGTTTGAGAACCACTGTATTACAGAAATCCAAACCTATTTCGGTCACTGACATAGACATCAGCTTGCAGCCACAGATGCACTGAATTAAGAATAAAGCAGATCTTCAAGTTGTGAAATTAGATCAAATATACAGACAAACTGCTTTGAGCTGACTGACACCTGTCTTATCTAATCTTTTGGATCTTCTAACAATCGTAATACTTTAACCCTAAAATGATTTGCTGATTCAAGAGTCGGCTTTAAATATGGCAATAATTCCTTTAAAAATGCACAATTAATTATGTATCTCTAAATTTTGAACAAAGGTACATGCATTTTTTTCAGTTGTTTTCAGTAATATCTTAATTATTCCATAGTTTTTATTTCGGGCCATTGTCTCCCTTGTTTTTCGATATTTTTTTTCAAGAGAAGAACCTACTGAACTTGTTTTATTGGACGAGTTCATTGTTTCAAATGATGCATAGGGTATATTTTCATCAGCAAAGTTGTTACCTTTCACTGGAACAGTCCATTGTTACGGTGGGAGAAACAGAAAAAAAGCAGTGTTCATTATGTAAGTATATATATATAAAATGATTATCATGTTTTTTTTGTGTGTCCTCTCTTTCATTTCCCCGATGTCAGTGTTGCGTGTCTGCACCGATCTGGCCAGGCATAAAATCGAAGAAACAGAGCCATCGATTAGAACCTGTTTCTGCGTGAGCGATGCTCCCTCGTCGTCTTCCATCTGCCTCCATTATTCGACGCCTTTTCTGCTCGCCTTTCAGTCGGTTCAGCAACCAGGCGCCGTTGGGACGAGCCAGGTGGCACAAACTGCCCCTTTTCTGATTTGTATCCCCCCACCTTTGGTTGTCGTGCCGACCAGTTGACCGTGGCAACAATCTCCAGATCCAAAACGCGACAGGGCTGATTGGCCATGAAAAAAGCCAAACTTTACTTAATACAGGGTATCCCTAAAGTAATCATTTATTATGAAGATAGGGTCGAGAATGGCGTAGCACGGACCATGGAATCTTTGAGTCGAGTTCAAACTCCGATCGAGGTTGTTTACGTTCGATTTTGCACAGATGCCTTTGTAAAAGGCATGAATCCATCACTCCCCAAGCTTCTCGCAAAATGACGGGACAAACTGGGATCTCTAGTCCTGGAAAGGTAACCTGTTTAGGAGGAGGACAATTTTAATTCCAAGCCAAGAGGTGAAGTCTCCTTAAAACGTTCTTCCTAAAATAAAGTTGATGACAAATGCTTTGCGTTCTGCATTCCTTTGGACAACATCAGTGAGGTTGAGAGAATGATTGCGTCGACAGGGAATTCCAGGTTTTCGAGACGCCCCGCCCAGTCTTTTGGTTTGGAAGGATTACTTCAGTGGCGTCCCATTGTCTTTCGAGGCAGAAAGGGGTGGGGGTGGGGTTCTTCTCTATTTGGCATTTTTGAAAAATAGCGAAGATTTCAAGATAGGTGTTATATTGGCATGATTTAATGGTAATTTCTACCCAATGTTCCTATTTCATATCTACGTATTAATAACATCTCAAATGCTTCACATATTTTTATAAATTTTTATTTTTTTCCCATATTACTGACGAAGAATGTATCCGAACGGTTCATGCGGTAGCAGGATTAAAAGCATAAAATGTAATGGAATTAGATGAAAGTCCCCGAGAAATTTCAATAAAACAGCTACAGACTGAACTATTCGTGAATTATTGAGCAAATACAAGAGGACCGTATCTGCGCATTCATTTTCAAAGGTATGGGTCTGAAAAAAAGACTAGAAAAATTAACACGAAATATGTGAAGCAACCGAAACGTTATAAATATATGAAGACAGGAAAAATTATGAATATAACAATTAAAATCTTCCCCAATTTCCCAAAATAGATGGTTAGGTACACTCAATGGGCAACAGTATGAATATTCTGTAACATCAACATCGTCACTCAAAGACGTAAGCTGATGTCTCATTCTGTGCAAGATCGATCTAAAGCCGTTTCTTCAGGTTGATGAGTCTCATTATCATGATCATTATCACCTTTTCTGTTTGTCTGTCTGTCATCAGCTCCGATACGAACATCCTGATCGATTCGATGTTTTTTTTGCATGCATCAGTTAGACCAAATTCTCTTGGATCAATTGTCTTCATTCCATGAATTCTTCTGACTCTCATAACATAGGATTATTCTATTCAATCTGGAGGCGAGATTTTAAAGAATCAAGAATTAGACGACATGCCGAATTATGACGATATTTCATTGCAGAACATCAGATACTACCATGAAAGTTGAGGAGTGAATTGGTTGATAAAAATACTAGGTGGACAAACCCCCACTCGCTTGGGCAAGGCACAAAAATATTTCTAAAAGTATCCATATAAAAATAATTTATGAATAAAAACCCAATCAGAAATTAAAATATAAGTAAAACGACTTTCGTTTTATTCTTCATGACATTTTTATTGATCGGTTCTGTGGTAAACTCTTTTACTAATTTTTCAAAACTTCACTATATCGTTCATTCTAGTGCTAAAAAGCTACGACTCAAATGTAAGTGAAAAGGCCTGATCACATATTACTTTCTAGTCTTTGATCTTTGAAATTCGTTTATTTTTTCACATATTCATTTTATTTTTGCCCCTTTCGCCTGTGTTGTACAACCACGTGGAAGACGTGTTTGCATCGTGGCACGCGTGCAGATCACAGGAAAAAGCTGTTGTGAACTGAAGCCTTACGTTAAACCCACAAGAACAGCTTCCGAAAAACAAAGACGAAAACAACAAGTGAAAAAGAGCTGGGTAGAGATTTGAAGAGGGAAAACGAGGAGTTACGCTCATTGAGTGCTTTTTAGTCTTATTATCAGCAGTTTATTTGAGCAATCAAAATATTCGCTGTGAGAAACCCTAGGCGAAAAAATCCTCGTTTTGGAACGACCAAGGTAAACAATATTTTTTTTTTGCTTTTTCTTTCTCCCTTTCTATCTTTCTTTCTTTTTTCCTTCTTTCTTTCTTTCTTTCTTTCTTTTACTTCCTTTTTTGCTTTCTTTTCTCATTCTTTCTTTTTTTTTACTTCCTTTTTTGCTTTCTTTTCTCATTCTTTCTTTCTTTTTTTTACTTCCTTTTTGCTTTCTTTTCTCATTCTTTCTTTCTTTTTTCCTTTCTGTCTTTCTTCTGTTTTCTTCGTTTTTCCTTTCATCTTTCTTTCATCATTCTTCTTTATTTCTTCTCTCCCTTTCATTTCCTTCTTTTTTCTGTTTTCTTTCTTTTTCTTTTTTTGCCCCTTTTTTCTTTATTCCTCTTTCTTTTTTTTCATTCATTTGTTTTTTCCGTTTTCTCCCCCCTTTCTCTCTTTCTGTCTTTTCTTTTTTTTTTCCTTCCGAATCTTGTCTTTAGCTACGAATTAATGGAATATTTATTCTGATTACGCCAAGTGGGGGACGCTCTGCCGAGATGATGGGTGAGTTATCTAAGGGCCAATCCACCTAAGTATTGAAGGACAGACGTGTAAACAAATGGTTATCTGTGGTCAAAGAAGACTGGCCGCGTCCAGACACTTGTCCTGATTATCGTGATAATTTCGAAACGCCGATTTTCGTTATCACGTCGAAATGTCATGCCAAAAGACGGGGATATCGACATATGTAACTATCTGGTCGGGACTTGATGGAGAAAACAGCATTCTAAGCGTAACATTTTATTTGCACCAATAAGCGAACTGGAATCGCTTCATCTAATAACTAGAAGGCACCCTGAGAGTTCATATCTCTGCCAATGCCATACTAAAAACTGACTGAAAAACAGCTCATATATATCTACGGGACAGGGAGGTTAACCATAAGTTCAGAGTTTTCAATTTTTGGACTATTGTCTTCACGTATGAAAAATGTCTCAATTGAAAAAAAATCGATCCATCCTTTGCTCATGAACCACCATTCAACAAAATGTTATTGAAATTCAATGAAAACTTTTTGAGATATTGTTTGGACACCCATATAGCTACGATTAAACTGAGGTGACTGAAAAAATGGTACATATTGTGTGACAGACAAACACGATTGATGCATATACCTCTTCAAACTTCGTTGGCTGAGGGATCAGCACTTCTTTCATATCATTTGATCATTTCTGAACCTAGCTCATTACAGCATAAAGCCAAGTAAGGAAAATAGAGAGACGAAGATCGTATTGCCCAATCGGAAAATATAAAGACATTCTTGAAATTCATTGAACACTTTCAGTCACAGATGTTTTTGAGTTATCACGTACACGCTTACAGAATTGCACTGCATGCCTGCGAAAATAAGCTTCTACGATGTGCAAAAAAAAAAAAAGAAAAGCGATGAGTGTGACTTTTAAACAAAAAAGTTTCATCTACCGTACTGTGTAGTTTTACGGATTCCAACTTCTTTGAAAACTCCACGGGAAATCAAGTGACGATAACAGTTTTATTCGTAGGTTGTAGTTACTGCTACACATCAATGTAGCAACGACAATGCTGAAACGTCTCATTGGTCTGTACTTCCAAAGGTCCGGTTTCTTCCCAAATGTCCGGTTTCTTTCCAAAGGTCCAGGTTTCTTTCCAGGGAGCCCTAATATATATATATATATATATATATATATATATATATATATATATATATATATGTTGCGTCATCCACAGAGCCGTTTCGTTGTATTACAACTCTTCAGTGTGGCTATTGACTATTCATTATCCCATCCAGTACCTAGAGGTAGGATCGAAACTTTAGTTTCAGACCCAGAGGCTGGTGAACTCTCTCTGCTCCACGGAACTGGACGGTCAGGAAGGTTGAATTTAAGCGATATATTTATTTACGCATATATTCCTCATTCACCAGAGTACTCCATTCCATGTTGGAAGAGCATTGCATTCACACATATATATCGTTATATTACATAAAAACTCACCTGATCTCTCGTCATTGCACAGTTAATGTATCACTCACTTTAGACAGCGCAAATAGAATAAATGATTTAAGAAAATGAGGCTGACGCAAGGATCGAACCAGCCACTGATAGGGTAACTGCTTTATCGATGCTCTTACCATTGAGCCATTTCTTGATGCATATATATATATATATGATGAAGCCCTGTTTGGGATTCTTCAGGCGAATGATTCAATTTATTTCAGATCCCTATTCAGGACGTTTTTTTTGGGTGTCTATTTTTATAGGAAGTAAGATCTCCCTCTTATTCTATTTGTATATATTTTCTTCTTTTTTTTCTTTTCCTTGTTTAGTGTTGGGTCATGGATTGTTATGTTTTCTGTTTACATTGTAGAGATACTTTTCCTGCTGGTAGTTATAAATTATAAATTAGCAAGATATACTGTAGGCATTTTCATTATCAGTACGTTGTTAAAACATCAGCTCTTCGTGATACGTTTCCTCCCTGAGTGTATTTCATTCTTACTGACAACTATTTCCTAGTGTCAGGTTTCATTTTTACATGAACTAAGTTGGTAGTTTAATTATTCTTGGTTTGATCTGTTTCTACATGTCTAAGATAATTATAAAAAAGTGATTGAGTTGTTCTTAAAGTGGCTGGAAGTAGTAAATAATGATAATGTTAATAGTAATGCTGCTATTACAGTTGTTTTAACGATGGAAATAAGATATCGATAGTGGCTAATTTTTAGTATACCAGTATGCAGGGTGTTAAATTATGTTTTTAAGAGAAATTCCAAGCGGTGCCGGCACTTTAACGCTAATTTATTTTTTGCTATTCAATAATTTTGCTTTTTGTTTTTTTGTTCTATTGGCAAAAGTAAGAATTTCAAATTTCTTATTTAGATATAGGCAACATGCAGTTTCAATGTT
>OY735200.1:25766677-25944177 GCA_963457665.1 Thysanoteuthis rhombus
AATAAATTGGCATCAGGTTTGTCTTTCATGAACTCAGATTATCAGAAGAGAATTTGGTGCGAAAGGCGGGAAAATTGATCGCTAGTGTCACGTGACCGTCTTTATGTCGATCTCTCACGCAGCTCCAATGCGTGGGTCAATTTACTGGACTGACCGAGAGCTTTCTTTTAATTGTTTTCTGAGGTCACTTAGTTTTCTGTCCCAATCTCTGTTGTTTTCAACACAGGGCTCGGTCGATATATTCTCCGACCTTCCTGTATTGTCTGAAGTCGATGGATAGACGGAGAATTTTCATTATTCCATGAGAACAAATTGAATTTTACAAATGTATGTACGTACATGTATATGTATCTATATATGTATATGTATTCATACGTATATATATAAATGTACATATATATGCTTATATATATATGCATATATATATATCTACAATACAAAAATATTTATGTGTATATATATATGTATATATGTTTATATATATGTCTATACATGTATGAATATATGTATTTATGTAAATATATATATACATGTACATAAGTATTTCTATATATGTATGTATATTTATGAGTATATTAATGTATAAATGTGTATCAAAGTATATATATATGTATACACATATGGATATATGTGTATATGTATTTATATAAATAATTTTGCATGTATATATGCATCGATATCTATTTATGTATATGTATGTATACGTGTGTATATATATGTATATATGTGTATATATACATATGTACATTTATCTATATAATATTTTTCTATTCAGGTAGAGGGTTTTTCGTCTTCTGTTACAGTAGTGCCCATTGCTTTTAAAAGACTCAGTGAGGTGCTTCGAAAGCTTTCATCTCCGTTGCGAATAAGAAACGTTTGAGAGGCTCAGTTACCAGAAAAAGCAAAGAACTTGTTTCCCGAAGAATTTTTCTGCTTTCAATCAATAACACCCATGATACATTGATCGTGAGTGTCGGCTCTTAAGACAAAAGAAATTGGTGGCGGTTGGTATTTACTATGTAATCATAATGCTTCACTGGAAATTTTCTTTCCGTCCATCGTACTTCCGTCTAGAATCATTTTCAAAAAACACAGAACTTTATCTGAACAAAGCTAAAAAATGAAAAATGATTAATTTCACTTGGGAAATAATTTAAATACTTCCAGGTCGTACTTACGCACAACTGACATAAAGAAAGGGTCTGGGTCCGCATAAAAGTTACGTTGTGAGTCGAGCGTCTACCCTTCAACCAACAGGAAATTGTCTTCTTCTAAAACTGACACTTTCCAAAATGTAACGGAGGTTTTATCGTTACTTAGAAAAAATAACAAAAAAAAAAAGTTAACAAATCTTACACAGTTTTCCGGTTTTAGTGGTCAAACGAATATTACACATTTTTGAATACAACTTAACTATGTCCATGAATCTACTACATTCAAGAAACAGCGCAGACCGGGCGTAAAGAATAAGCTTTTGGTGTAAATAATCTCTTTTTCCATTCGTTGACTTGCGTACAAATAAATGTAGCAAAGAGCACACTCTCCACTGAACGTAGGTGGGGATGAACCTGCCGAAGAGTCTGCGTCACCCTTTCCAAGATCGCACAATCTACCATTAATATCACTAAATACTCTCTAACACCCTAGTTACGTTGCGTAGGAAGATAAATATATATATATCGAAGAACATGCTTTATATCTTTATTTTTAGATGTTCACTTATTTTCCCCAGCAACGCCGGGTATCCCTGTTAGTATATATGAGGAGAATTTGGTGCAAAACAGTGGGAAAATTTATCGCCAGTGTCACCTGACATCTTTATGTCAAACTTTCATGCAGTCGTGGCTCGATATTATTGTACTTGGCAAAAGATATAGCATTTCTCTCACCAGATCGTAGCATTTAATTTGATTTGCCTTCTATTGGCGAGAAATTGAGTCATCCATAAACTATATATTTTGCCTACAATTGGCAAGAAGTCAAGTCATCCATAAACTATGTATTTTGCCTTCAATTGGCAAGAAATCAAGTTATCCATAAACTATGTATTTTGACCATCCATTTTCCCGTAATTCATTCATGCATAAATAATAGAAATAACCGATCATTAACATCGGTAAATTGCATTCACATGATGACGATTTTTGCAGGCACCGTCCAGTCCACTGCGTCCAAAAATATTAGTTAGTTCAAACCTTTGGGGATTAGGAAACCTACATAATTTTGAAAACCTTGTATGATAACAAATCAGAAAATATTTGATTTCATTTTTTCTCAGATGTCAGTATGTCGGCCATATTGAATTGAAAATCATCATCATCATCATGATCATCATGATCATGATGATGATCATCATCAGCAGGAGCAGCAGCAGTCTTTCAGGGTCCGTCGTTGGATGAAGACTTTCCTCCATATTTTTCAGACCCCTCCATCGTGGGCGTCACGGAGCCAGTACTTTCTGAATTCATCTAGTTCGTCACGCTCCCTTACTTTCTGTCGGTCACAATTTTGCTCATGATCTTTGGGGATCCACATTTGTGAGTCGTGATATCCAGCTGATGTCTGTGATGTCTGACATTCTTACAATATGCCCAGCCCATTACCATGTGGGTTTTCTAATGATACCTTGGACTCCTGTCTTTTCTCTAATATACGGTGCTCTCTCATGATCTCTGCATGTGAAGTTCAGAATGATTCTCTCATATGCATGTTTCATGGTCCTCAGTTTGAGTATCAGTCTTTTGATTAGGTTCAATGTTTCAGCTCCATAGGTGACTATCAGTAAGATGCATTGATTGTAAATCTTTCCTTTTAGGACTTAGAATTTTCTTGTGCGTGAAAGTCGAGCTTGCTTTACCGAAAGCTTGCTAACCTAGAGTTTGGATTTCATGAAAAAAAAGAAGCATACTTCAGAAATCGATTGTCAAAACGTAAATACAATCGGACTCATGTCTGAAGGCCTGTTGACCTGTTCACATATCTTTATATCCCTTGAAATCATCATCACTCTCGCTGGCAAACGTAATATCCCGAGAGTCTGGCGATGAGTGTTACATTGACATCTGTTTGAGGAGCAGGCCCTTTTACATTGACATTTGACCATCTTAATGGGAATCTTTAGAGCTGGAAGGACATGTTATTGGTTCCAAGGGGCTATCTTCGTCTTCGTAGTATCCATTCTATAGTGGGTCAAGGAAGTCCACTTGAGCAATGTCTTCCTGACCTCACACACTGGCCTGGATATCGGCTCTTTGGACAAGTGAGAATAGAAGACTGTCACTCTCTGTTTTATCTTTAAAGAAAAGATGCTATCTCAGTTCAGGGATTTCATTCTTGGTTAGTATGGAGTACATGTTAATGTAGATAGCAGATCCTCTACTACTGCGTTTGTTTGTGGAAGTATCTGTGGAATCATGAGGACACGGTTGTCTGTTTTGATGTAGAAGTTCAGTTTGGTTGTTTTGCCTATTCTATTCAGCCTGCCGTGCAGATCATTGGTCCCTCCCAACTGTTCTATACTTTTGGCCAGATCAAATACAAATGACTAGGAAGACTAGGAATACAGAATTGGCAAACCAAATTCAAATTAAAATTGCATCTGCTGGGGTGGATCCGGGGTATATCCAAAAGGATTTTGAACAAGAGGCAGTCATAATGGATTTTGAGCAGGGTTGGTGGGTTGAATGAAAAAACATCTCTACAAATAATTACATGAAAAAAAAAACAAACCCAAAACCAGACAAACAAATTTCCTTCATCAAAAACAAGTAATACAATCCGAAATGTTTAACCGACATTTGAGTCATAGCTTTTTAGCACTAGAAATAAAATAGGAGTAAATAAAAAAATGATAAAAGAATAAGTCGAAACACGTCTCGTGTTAGACGAAAAAGAAAATGACAATGTTCTTGGTTTTAGAGCTAATTCGTAATTACGTAAGATTATTTGGCGTTTTTTATCTACGGAATTTCGGTATCAAGATATTTGATTTTTCTCTCCTTTATTGTTCAGTGTTCGGGCAGGAGGCACGGACCCCGCTGAACCTGCGTCTGTAATCAATATTCACTCATCAAAATATTTTTCGTCGCTTCCAATGAAACTACCTTTCAGCTGAATTGTAGATTTCATCATAAAAAAAAAATGATTCCAGTTTTGATCCGATAAATTCTTTGATAAAATTTTCCATACGCTGAACTTGTTAAACACGCTGATCCGACAAGTAGTATTGTATGGGATGAAACAAATGATCGTCTGAAGGCGAAATTTTTAAAGAACTTTCTACCCTACCCTATGACTCTTTGGTGTGCATGTCGTCAGAATCCCATCTCGGCCTTGCAGATTTTGTCTAGAGGAGAGCAGTGAGTAATACGCCTAACATCAACTTGACTTGGCTGGAGCAGCCGGAAGGAGGTCATATTGGTCGTCTAATCTTAAAGGGGCCCACTCCCTGATGGCTCTTTTCCTAGACTGTTTGCCTTTCCAAGGTTAGAAAGCGCAGTCTAAACAGCGCATCTAAACAGCCCGGACCGGAGTTTGAACACAGGCATCAATTCCATTGTTCGAAGCGATACTGACTACGCCCATTGCACCCCCTCTCTCTCTCTCTCTCTCAAAGATACATACCGATAACTGTTTTTTTTTCTTGTCTGTCCATGTCCCTTTCATACAATAACTAGAAGTTCTATCGATTAAATATTTAAAAATCTTTTCTCATATCTTCTCATATCTGAGGTTACCTGAAGCCAATCTCGAGCCAATCTTCAGTTCTATACAGCAGAAACAAATAATTTTTATACCAGCATTTTCGTCGATCATTCTTGTTCTGTCAATGTACGAGTTGATAGGAGCAGTAAAAGTTGCACGATGGATGCTTTTCGTTTCTTTATCTGAAGCGTAAGGATACATGACTCTGCGCATTACTGTCGAATTAGGCCATTCTTACGATAAAATTGAAAGTAATTATTCTACAATTTTTTTTATTAAGTATTGTAAAACATTTTTAATAATTTTTGACCACTATTTGCCCCCATCTTAATCTTTTGTTGATTTTTTAATCATAACTTGAGTAAGACAATCAATTAACGACTGTGCGTAAACAGCGTAGATTGGAAGTAGAGGTTTAGCTCTCTGCGTAAATAATATTTTGTACTTAGTATCTATCACTATCAACATCACTCTTTGTTGATTTGCAACGCTAAACTGGTCATGCTAAATTTTTGATCGAATCTAAGTGGGTAGATAAGCTATAAGATTCATATTTTGCATACATATCCCCAAACGTATTTTCGAATTCAGTGGTATTGGAAAAGATTCGCGTACTCAGTGTGGTTTTTAGACTTTTTCTAAAATATCTCTGTACATTAGGTAGGTGATCAATAAAGTGAGTAATAGGTTTTCTATCGATATGAAGTGAGAGCACCCCCCCAAAAACCCCGATTCCCCAACATTGATATGTCAGCGTAAGATGTCCCTGGACATAAAGACAGGGATCAGTTTTCTATTGGTATTTAGTGCTAAACTAATCATGCAAGTGCTATAATTTTCTATTTGTTCTTTTTTTTTTGTTTAATAATGATTTTTCTCTTTCGAATTCTAGTATGAGTATTTTCTCTTCTAGGCATGAAAGCATTTTTGTGTGTTGCTGTTGATGTTGTTGATTCTTATGAAGATCCCAATTTTATCGTAGTTTTTTTTTCTTTAGTTGTTATACATTACATACGTGTTTGGAAAAGTCTGTGTCGTTCCGTTATCTTCTAATGTTGAATGATTTTTTGTGGTTATAACTGATCTTGAAATTAGTGTTTGATGCTCCTATATAGAATTCACTATTGTTTGGTTAACGGTTGCTTTGTAAATCACGTTGTTTTGGGTTCAATTGTTGAGTTTTATGGAGCATTGGTCAGGGTTTCTGCTGTTACGATTTATTTTGATGATTTTTTTGTTTTGTTTATTTATGATTATTCTGTTGCCGTGTTTTTATTATTTTGATTATGCTGTCTATGCATGCGTAACTTATTTTAAGGATGTTTTTTTTGTTAAAGATTGTAGTGCATTTTCTCTTGGGGAGAGTTTAGTTATTCGGTTTAGAAATGTTTTACCAATGTTTGTCTCTATGTTTGAATCGAATGGTGGATTAAACCATAATATTTTTCTGTTCAGTTTATTTTTGCATAGGTCATATATGAAACATTTAAGTACATATATATATATATATATATACATATACCTGACTAAAAATGATATATTTATAATTATACACACACATATGTAGATATATGTACATATATATATTCTTGTCTCATCTGAATGTGCAGTACAAATCTTGCACTTCCATTCATACGATTGCTGGTAAGATTCTAAAGTGCGAAGATCAAGAGACAAGCTGTAGAAGTGGGGATATGTCACCAGGGCTGAGGGTCGCTGTGGCGAGTCACCTCAGACCATGGATCACATCCTCAGTGGCTGCTCATTGGGGCCCGCATGCAAAGACAAAGATTTGAAGCAAATGATAAACCTCTCCAATCGATACACCGAAGGTATGATGATGATTATCTCAGTATTCCTTTTCTCCCTTAATTCCCTCCTCTGTGAATACACAGATGTGAAGCGTTTTTACTGACACGCGTATCGACTGAAAGAAAAAAAAAGTACGGCATTCGGTCCACGGAAATTGCCGAACGACTCGTAGACGCAGGATTCAACAAGCTACAAAATCGAACGGAAAGAGGATAATAAATTGCTGATCGGTAAATAAGGAACACTGTCAACAAGAGGGGATTTTCTCTAATCCATTGTCTGCTGGGGGTAATGCTGAGAAAACTACGACTCGGGAGGGAGGAATGACCTTTATTCCATGCCTGAGGCGATTTACAACTTGACAAAATGTGTCAGCCTGCTCGCGTTCGACCATAGAAGGTGGATAAAGATAAGGAACGAAGACGACAAGAATTAAAAAAGTGTTTGAATTGTAATTAACACATGTATCTCTGAATAAATATTTACATTCTTAGGTATCACAGATTTTACAACAAGAAAGCACTCAGAGAACGCATATCACTACCAACGCCACTGTCACTAAAACCTGAAAATCAGCTACGATGTACGGGAGGTAGGTGAAAAAGGTCCCTGGATCCGTCCCCAAATTTAATCATTTTTCCTTTAGCACATGGTCTAACCTTCCACGAATTGCAATTACAATCCATTGGGGACTTTTGGAGATATTGTGTGGACAAACGGAAGGGCAGGTTGAGAGACCGACATACATGAAGACAATGAGACAGGCTACTAAAACGTATTAGAACAAAGAAAGAGAGAGAAAAGAGAGGAATAGACAAGGAGAAACAGTAAGAGAAAATAAAGAAGGGAGAATAAGAATGAAAGAGAGAGAGTGGGAAATAGAGATAGAAAGACAAAAGAGAGATAGAGAGAAACAGAGAGATTAAGAGAGAAGACGAGAGGAAGTGTGTGTGTGTGTGAGAGAGAGAGAGAGAGAGAGAGAGAGAGAGAAAAGAAAAAGAAAGAAAGAGAGAGTAAGAGGGAAAGAGAGGATGGCAGAGACAGACAGGGAACACGTTATTATATGTTTCACTTTTATTGACACATTCAGGTTTCATGCGTTCTAAAATGAGAATTCAGTTTGAGTGATTCTTTACTCGTACGCGCAATGACCATAAAGTTTTGAGAGATCTTTTCATTAATTTTCTATAAAATTCACTCAACCATTTTATATCCACACCCATAAATAACCCTAGTTTTGAATAGCGGTATTTGCGCGTGCTCGTTTATGTGTCTGTGTGCGTGCTCCTTATTCACATTTTGAATTCTAATATATTATTCTTCACCGTTGTAGAGAGCTGTAGAAAAGTCTGCGAACGACAACGTCACTACGAAATGATATCATATCGTGGTTCCCAAACTTTTTTCCGACTAGCTTTTAGAGCATATATTTTATCATGAAGTCAGTCTAAATGATGTATTGAAGATCAAATTTTAATTAGTAGAAATAGTCAACTAAAAAAAGGTCACTCAAACTGTCAACATAGGTTTCTTCTAATTTCATGTTGGTCCGGTTGGCTGGCTGGCTAGCTTATGTATGCATGTGTCACGCGTTCAGGCCGCACTAATAGAGCTAGAGGGCTGAAATTTCAAACATGTATCCCTTATTATGTCTACAAAATGTTTTTTCTGTTGTTTTTTTAATGCTAAATTGATCTCGTAGTTTGAACTCAGCAGGATTCACGTTTGTTCTTTGATGTTAGAGATTAATGCCCGAAAATGTCGAGAGAAGTAAAATTCATCATCATCATCATCATCATCATGAGTCTTTTAACGTCCGTCGTTGGACATAGACCATCTGCAGGATTCGCCACAATTCTCTTTTATGGGCTTCGCGGAGCCAGTACTTTCTGAATTTGTCTAGCTCGTTTCTCCATCTGATATTCTGCCGGCTGCAGTTTCGCATATGATCTCTGAGGATCCATGTAGTGAGTCGTCCATCAGTTGTCAGCCATTTTTGCAATATGACAAGCCCACTGCCATTTGAGATTTTTGATGGATTCTATGATGTCCATGACTCTTGTCTTTTCTCAGATGTACTGTGCTGTCTTGTGGTCTCTCCATGTGAGGCCCAGAATAATTCTTTCATGTGCACGTTGCATGGTTCTCAATTTGCGGATCTGTTTCTTGGTTAGGTTTCATGTTTCAGCTCCATAAGTGATTATTTTGAGGATGCATTCGTTATACACCGTTCTTTTTAGGATGAATGGGGTCTTCTTATTTTTGAAGGTTGAGCTTGCTCTGCCAAAGGCTTGCCATCCTTGTGTGATTCTTTGCTCGATTTCTTCTTCTTTTGAGGGTCTCATGGAGATTCGTTGTCCTAGGTAGATGTAGTGATCTACTTTCTCCAGTTCTGTGTCCTTGATTTTGTGTTTTTATCTCCGATGTGGTTGTTGCACATGATCTTCGTCTGGCTGAAGTTCATGTGTGGGCCGACTTTCTCGCTCTTTTTATTTAGTTCATCTATGATTAGTTGGAGGTCGAGTAGGTTCCCTGTGAAAAGGGTGATGTCGTCTGCAAATCTGAGGTTGCTCAGATACTCGCCGTCTTGTTACTTCTTTTTTCAATCTTTAAATTGATCAGCCACAGTACGGCAGGCTACCAAAAGACGTTGGTAACATGGCAGTGTCTGTTGAGTGACCTACCAGACCATTTAAGAGAATTGAGCATATATCTAATAACCAAAAATATAATGGTACAAAAGTATATGAAAGTACTCGATTGATTAATATAAAAGTAATTAAACATACGACTTCATGCGTTGGAGGTATCGATTTGTATTATTTGCTCCTCACCATCCCTTGCCTTTCAGCCCCACCACCCCTGTGCCTCTCAGCACTCCCATGGGAGTGGTAGACCCCACTGGTTGAAAATCCATTTTAACCCTCAATTCTCTTATTTTGTGTTTCTATAAAAGGCAGACATCTTTTATTTCCATTTATTCAAATACATTTTCCTGTTTGAAAAATTTTCTCGATCAGATGAATTACCATAACCCATAATCATTATTTTTTTAACCACCATTTATCTTCAGCCTATTCTCAGGATCTCTTTACTGCAAATTAACTCGGGTTGTCGATTTAAAGCAGTACATGGGTAAATAGCGCAAATAAAAAAATAGAGAAAAAACTCTCGATAGAACTCGAACTCATCTCTCTATTATCCCAGGGGAGCTGGGTTAAACATATGAGCTGCTATACCAACTTAGCTACGAAAGTTTCGAGGTCTTGCAGTAGTGAAAATCAAACCTTCAAATCTACTCTTAACCTCCCTGCAGCAATATCTGTTTTGCTTTCGATACTCGTATTATACTTTGAACAGTTATTATCTTCTTCTATCTATTCTTTATGAAAGTTAGTGAGCATCTTCGCTTTCTCCTTCTGAACGGTACTAATGTGCATGATTAGAATTCGAAAAAAATTCCGGGTTATTTCAAGGGTTTTTGAGTGGGATCCTTTTTACTACATGGCTCTAATGCTAAACTGTGCATCCCATTTTATGTCAGCGAAGTGAAAATACCAGTGATGTGATAAATATGTACCTTTAGAATAATTATTTTATCCCCTTCCATACTTTGGAAGATTTTTACTCCATATTCGACGACTGTTTTTTCTCATGTTAATATTTTTTTCCAGAACACAAATTGTAGGGGTAGGATAAAGTTTTTTTTTTACGACTGGATTTTCTTTTCAATTTTCAGGGGTCAAAATCTGAACGGATTTCTCATTTTCATTAGTAGGGGTCTCAGTTTAGTTTTCATTTTTAGATGTCAAATTGGAGGTGAAGGGTTTTTTTCTCTTATAGGTGTCAAAACCGAGGGGATTTTTTCTGTCCTTTAGATGTCAATTTGGGGGGGGGGTCAAAATCGATGGGATTTTTTTCACTTCCAGTGGTCAAAGTCAAGTGCTTTTTCTACTTTCAAGTGTCAAATTAGAGAGGATTCGGTAAAATTTCAATGGTCAAGATTAAAGGGATTTTCTCCACTTTTAGGAGTCAAATTCAACGGGGATATTTTCACTCTTAGGGGTCAAATGCAAGGAGATCTTGAATTTTCGGGGTCAAAAGGATATCTTTTTCAATGGTAGGGTTTGAAATCAAGAGGAGGATTATTTTCATCTTGAGGGGTGAAAGTCGAGAAGAATTCGATCTTTCAATTTATGGGTCAAAATCTAAGGGAATTCTTCTTTCACTTTTAGTAAACAAAATTTAGTAAACAGATTTAAAGGAATATTTTTTGCCCATTTTGGGGGTCGAAATTAAAGGAGGAAATTTATTTTTCTACTTTTAAGGTAAAAATCTAAGGGATTTTCTTCAATTTGAAAATCGAAGGTGAGATTTAAAAAAATATTTTGGGGTTAATATCGAATGCTAGGGGAAATTTTTTTTCATTTTTACGGATCAAAACCAAATGATTTCTTCCAATTCCCGGGGTCGAAACCCAGGGGGAAATATTTTTGACTTTAGTGGTCGAAATTTAAGGGAAATTCTTTTCACTTTTAGTTGAAACGGTTATTTTTTTTTTTCTATTCTGGAGGTCTAAATCGAGGTGGGATATCAATTTTTCACTTCTCAGTGTCAGAATCGAGGAAAATTTAAAAAAAAACATTTTTAGGCGTAAAAATCGAGGGAAATCGGAGGGATTATTTTTTCCATTTCATCGATCAAATTCTAAGATCAAAAATTTTCCACTTTTATGATTCAAAATCAAAGAGCAAGATTTTTTTTTCATTTTTTTGAGGTAAACATCACGGGGGATGATTTTTTTTTAAAATTTTAGGAGTCAAAATCGAGGGGATATTTAATTTTTTGAAAATCAGGTCAGGACATTTTCATCCACTTCTATGGGTAAAAATCTTGTTACTTCCGTTTTGGGTGCTAACTTCCGAGAGAAGACCATTCCTTCACCCACGCACTGTGTCTAAATAGGGTTTTGGGCCTTTTTCTCTTTCATTGATCGAATTTGTTGGGAACTTTTTATTCTACTTTCAGGGATCAAAAGCAACTGGAAATTTTTTCTCCCTTCCAGGGGTCATTGGTGAGGGGTAATGTTTTTCCATTATTTTCTCTGTTAGTGGGCTATATTAGCAGTTATCCCCTAGGCAATGCCAGTTATCATTGCTAGTAATTTATAAAATGAATATGATTAAAGTAATTGCTCTCTCTTTATTTCTAATTTGCTCTGTTTGCCCACAGTCGTTGATGGACGGCTGAGCTAGTTTGTGATAGAGAGCTACTAAAATTAGGATGACGGTAAATGGAAGAAAAAAAGTATCAATAAAATTTTTTGTGTCTGGATTTAGATTATTTCACAGTTAATACAGGGCTAGCCTTATGTTTCTTGGTGTACCGAACAAGCTGAAATTCGGCGTCCTCCAAAGCCTGATTGAGCTTATCGTTGATCTAGAGAATTACCATTGCAAATTGTTTTCTCTCAGCTTCATCATATGAGAAAATATTTTATTGTCAGGTAGTATTCAATCGGGTAATTATCTTATTTTGACAGTCTTCATTCAGTCTAATTCATTCATTTTCTCATTTTCCCTTTTGAACTTTAAAGGTCCTGCTGTCTTGGACAAATGGTAGGCACCCCTGGTGCTTGGCGCTTTGGGCTACCGTCCGTGTTACTGGTACCTCTGGCCAACTCTGGGTTATCGTTCCTGTTGCTGTTGTACAGCAATTTCGTTTTATCTCTCGTCGTTGGCAATATCTTTTTTCTGCAAATACATAGCAATGACAATCCCAATTACAACCTCTTCTTTTATTACACCAGTCTGATGCAAGTTCGGTTGCTTCCAACTGTTTTTACTGTTATGTCGGAAAGATGGCTGGGAAAAAACAATGAGTTGAAGAGATGAAAAGGGAGCAGGTGAAACTGAAGGGATGGCCCTGAAATGAGTGATGTCTCAATGTGTGTTGGAAAAAAAGGCCAGGCCGCTCGATATCTGAGAGGCAGCTGTAATGTCGAAGAGATTATTTTTTTTATCATCCATCTGCTTGTAACATCGAGGGTATCGTGGGATTATTTTTACCAGAGCATTCTACTATAGTGCAGTTCCAGCTTACTAATTTCGACGAAACTACACCAGAGCCCCGTAAACTGTACGTCTCGGGGGGGGGGGGGCACATTTCCACTCTGTTCGTTGCCAGTTTCTCAAGACACTGTACGAGGAACTTGACTTTCCCAGTTTGAATCGAGAGTTGTTAGTCACTTAGGTTTATTGCTAACAGCCCTGTCCTGCTATTTCATGTAAAACTAAAGGGAGAAGAAATCGATTCATGCTTTTTCTAAGGGTATCAGTGTAAAATGAACGCAGATTGTCTCAGCCGAAGTTTGAACTCGACTCACGAATTCCATTTCCTATGCTGTTAACCACTCGGCCACCCATGCCGAAAAAATGGCCGAAAAAAAAAAAATCCGAAGAGTTGAAGAGAGGGAAAGGAAGCAGGGGAAGCTGAGGAGGGGGTGGCTCAAACAAGATCTGAAACGAGCAATGAAGAGCCTCTTAATGTGTAAAACGTAAAGGCAAACAACAAAAAAGGAAGAAAATATCACGTTGAACAACTCGCTCGTCATCACCAACGCAGCTGCACATATAAAAATATGAAAGCTTTATCATGTCTCCTAAATATTTAATGCAGTTGCTCAAGAGAGCAATTTTATCAAGCGTGTCTCATCAGCGTCATGAGTTTTTATTTTTCGACCCACCCTACCGCACCCTTTAGCACCTGTTCACGCAAACTTCTCGTCCTGTAACGCGCCACTAGACACAGAACACTTCCGTCGATGCAACACGCCAAACCGGAAGTCTGTATCTACTACTTACGATGAGGAAAGAGGAAACCACTTTCTTTACAATCGCAGTCCTCATTTTTTTTTTGAATAATGTACCCCCTTCAGAAGTTTTTTTTCCCCAGAAATGTACCCCCTGACCAGCACAAAAATTTGGGTAGCAAAAAAACAAAACCAAAAAAAAACAAAACATTGTAAAGAGACACTATACTGCACTGCACCATAAATATCTGATTTATTAAATACAAGCTCAAGTAACCATGCCGGATGAAAAATTAATGTGAGAAAAAGAGTGCTAAAGCGTTTAGATTGGTAAAAATGTTTCCCTTAAAGGGGAAAGGGGTTCTCTTCACTTCTGACTCCGTAAAGCTGGGAAGAAGTTCACCTTAAAGGAGGAAAGATTCTCCGTTTACTTTTCTTCCCCTTAAATGCTGCGGGACGGGGATGTTCTTTTACTGTTAAGCCATTGAAAGGATGAAATGTTCCCCTGCTCATGGGCAGGGTTTTCAGCGCTACCACCCCCAAATTTTTTAACTTTAAGAATAAAACAAAACCGGGTGATTATCAACTCTTACATTATGTTTCTGAGTTGTGGTTCAATTTGCGGTGTAACTATTATGATGAACAAGACCTTGATTTTGTGACCATAGGTGGCGGCAGCGGCGTCGTGAGAGAACGTTATAACTTCATGAGAGTAACGTTGTGACTTTATAAGAGAAAATTCATTCTGATAACACTTGACCACGTATTCTAATATCACTTTTTTGGAAGTTGGCTTTCTACCTGACTTCATATTCTGATCGCACTTTTTGTTCTCTTTTAAGGATCCAACTTTTTTTTCACTTTTCAGGGTCAAAAGTGAGTTTATTTATTTTCTTTCATTTTTAAGGAAAATACTATTTATAAAGTTGTTCCCAAAATCCATTTATTTGAAAATAATTATAATAATAATAATTCAATGCAATGAAAGTGGCTCGACATCAATCTTACAATCCGGCAAAATTTAGTTCGAGCTACACCGGAAAATTTCTCCAATTTGAAGAATAAATCAAATCCTGGTTATATTATGTTTTTGGGAAGGGTTCTATTCACGATGGAAGTATAAGACTGGACTAGATCCTTATTTTGTGTACAGCTGCTGTGATGTCGTAAGAGAGCGTTGTGATGGCGTGCGAGAAGGGTTATTCTGGTCACACTTTTGAAAGTTGGGGTCAAAAGTGAGGGGTAACATTTTTTCCTTTTTGATGGTCAAAATTAGAGGGGAACTTTTTTCTCGTTTATAAGTCAAAAGTGAAAGGAAATTTCTCTCTCTTTTAGACGTCAAACGTTTGTGGTAACTTAATTCCTTTTTAGGGGCTACAAATGAGTGAAAACTGTTTCTCCAATTTGGGGATCAAAAGTAAGAGACACCCTTTTTCAAGTGTCAAAAGTAAAAATTTTTTCGATGCAGATTTGATACAAATCGAGTGACTTGATATTAATCTTAATGACCCCCCCCCCTAAAATAATGTAAAGTATCGGTACACCGATTGGAAGAAAAAAAAACTGTGTTTATTTCATTGCGAAACAAACTTAGCGTGGATAAAGTAACTATACTTCTTCAGAGTTAAATCATAGCGTTTTACACACTGGACACTAAGACCAGGGAAAGGTGAAGAAGTGATGCAACGATTTGGTTTTTAAAACTGTGCCTAAAACTTTCTGGATTTCTGAGATTGAGTGTTATCATTATCATATATTGAATAATTCGGACTGGTGTCCTCATCTCAGGTGTTATATTCACAACGTATCGGCCATTGTGCCCCCGACCTTCTTTATGTGTTTGTCTGGCATGGACAGCGGAATGAGAACTATGTACCTCAGTGCATTGAATAAAGGATTCACTTTGGAATTCATATAAGGTTACCGACTAAGACTGACAGCTTAAGAGGGTATATTTGTTGGAAGGGTTAAGACCAGCTGAATGCCACGTGTCTTTATCAACGTTTAGCAGATTAGAAGCATGAGATTTTTCTTATTCTTTTTCAGTAGGAAGACGCAAATTATCCTCGGGTATATTAGATATTTTGATACTTTATTCAAAAGTTGGCTCTAGTTTCTTTTAAACGGATAAAGAAAGCGTTAATTGTGCTTCCATATTCGATGTAGATACAAAATTCTCTTGATCTTCCCCAAGGAAATATATCAGAGATTGAAAAAAACATCTCTCTAAATGTAATTGCTGTTAATGTTAAATTGGTGAAGGCATTAAAAGCGCCCGCGATATAGGATGCAAGTTCAAGTCTTATCTGCAGATACTACTTTGTAAAGGCAGAAGAATTGCTCGGCTAAAAATGTTTGGATAAAAAAAGTGAAAAAAGGGAGATGTTAAAAAAATAAACATTTGCCAAACAGATTTCATCTGACAATCACTATTAATGTTTGACTCGTATTTCTTTCATCTTAATTTCGTGTTCGAGTCTCGCTTGGAACTTATTCTTTATGTCCGATCCGCACTGTTTACCAATGGCCGTATGAAGTCTCTCTGGAATGTTTCCAGTAATCAAATATTAACGAGAAAATAGCCTACTTAAGGCAATGGCGCCTTCGTTTCCTTCAAAGTACTTCCATTGCGTCCTCTCACACTTATCCCAGCGTTCGAATGTTACGATTTCAGTAATCTATGAGTTTTGTATAATATAATCATTTAAAATGTTTGTAATTTAGATGATGCAATTTATTGGAGGGGTCGATTTCGTTGCTATTCAAATATATTATTCACGGAATTGGAAGTATGTTTATTAACCCGTGTCTGTCCTTATGTCTGTCTGTCTGTCTGTCGTTCCGTCTGTCCACACGATCTCCAGAAAATCTTCATAGTGTAAGGCGTTGGTAAAGGTATGGCCTGTCTGAGTGTTTTATAGTTAAATATTTAATTGTCATGTGTATTTATAACTAATTAAATGAGTATGATACGCTTGGGAACAGTTTACTACGTTCTATAATGTTTATCATATCACTCGCTGTCTAGGACGCAGCTCTGTAGGTAAAAGTATTGTCTGCTACATGAAAAATAAGATCACATAACTATAACAAATAATTCTAGATTATCTGAGGTTCACAGATTCACCCAAATCACTTCAAACAAAACCCGTAACTACTCTGGATACATCTCCTAGTTTATAAACATTAAAAATCACCCAATATTGATATCTAATGGCTGAATACCCACACTCAGTTTCAAGCGAAACCTTGTCAAGACTCATTGAACCAGCTCGTGAAAAATCGCTTCATTTTTAACAAAATATTAGAGTGTATCAAAAGTATCTTCGTTGAACCAACCGAGAGCTCCTGTGCACCCTTTGAAGCTAATGTAATGCTCAACACATCATGTCTCCTCGAGTGTTGGTGGCTGGATTATACTCTATTACGCATTTCAGACCGTCATAGTCGACAACCTTTGATAGATAAGTCACCGCTCTTAAATGCCTAATCCAGTTTTTGGTGGTCCAGTCAGATATCATTCAATTTCCTGAATTCTGCAAGCTGCTTCAGCGGCTTTGGGTCCTATTTAAAATGATGCATGAAATTTGCCAGAATCTGAATAATTGTATCCGCCATCACGTTAAATCTGAAACAAAAAGCACAATTGATTATTATTATTATTATTATTATTATTATTATTATTATTAATAATAATAATAATAATAATAATAATAATAATAATAATAATAATAACAACTGGAACTGTCCCCAAAACGCTGAGGGAGAGACTGGAGGAGATCGGGATTAGGGAGAGGATAGAGACCGTACAGACAACAGCACTACTGGGAACTGCATGGATACTGAGGAAGGTGCTAGAGATATAAGTACTGCAACGAATTGTAGCTCTGTCATGATGTGCGAAAGAGAGAGGAGACGTTAGCTGAAGACCCGAGGAGACTTATTGTCACTCAGCCTTCAGCGATAACCCCTGGGCAACCAGTGTGAAACTGTAAATCGTAGAATTACTGCGACCTATGAGTACTAGGAGAGGAGGGCTGGAGACTTGAGGAGACTTGCTGTCACTCAAACTCCAGCGGTTACCACCAGGCAACTGGTGTGAGATTCCAAATAATAATAATAATAATAATAATAATAATAATAATAATAATGATGATGATGATGATGATGATGATGATGATGATGATGATGATGATGATGATGATGATGATGATGATGATGATGATGTACATGAAATAAGCTTGGAATAAGGGTCTGTAATAAATTCCAGTTCTTGGGACGTTTCACTTCAGCAGCACTTGGAATAAGAGTTTTCCGAGCATACAGCTGACGAGGGCATTGCATGAGAGCAGCCATTAAAAGATTCGGCCTCGTAGGGTTAACATAATTTATTTTCAGCGCGCATACCTGTTTCTGACTGAAGGCGATATTTGCAAGAGAGTCTTAAAAATTATCTCCATAGGCAGTAAACACATTCCTGGCCCTTTTAGTGTGGTCCCAGTAGCTCATACATGTTGGCAAAATGAATAATCACCGAATCCAGGCAACAAGTGCTGATTTTCTTAATCAAGGCTTCCTTCTGCCTTGATAGACAATGGAAGTGTCCTCTCCAGGGCATAAGTTTTCGGCAAAGCGTATGGAGACCCTGGAATGCTAAGTCGACAGAATCTCCCTTCGAAAGTGTCGTCCAAAGAAAAAAAAAACGTTTTGCATCGACTGTACTAGTGGAAGCTTCTGGAAGGACGTCTTTGACATTGAAGTCCCTTGAGGGGGGCTTCACTCCCTGGTTTGGAATCAGAGTTGTTCTTCTCTTTGACTAGTTGCCTTCCAAGGCTAGAATGCCCAGCCTGTCCAGTCATTTCGCCAATAGCTGGGAGTGGGGATTGATTCATACCAATTTTCAGCGGGATTAATGTGAACTGAACGTAAACTGACTCGACTGGAGTTTGAACTTCACGCCGTTGCAGCTCGATCCATCGCACCTCCACATTCAGATGACTAGTTCACCAGTGCTGTCAGAAAATCACGGTAATATCAAAGTGAGTTTTTTTGATCGTCTGAGATTTTATCGTTTGACATTTTGGCTTTCCCTGTATTGTCTCATAAATGAATTTTTCGGTGCATGGCGTCTAATAGCACTTTCTGTAACTCAACTGTTATCCACTCTTCTGGTGATGTAGAAGAATGTTGCATTCAAAAATATATGGATACATATAGCATTTTATATATTAGGATTAAACAGTATCAATAGTCTACTACTGCTACTACTACTACTACTACTACTACTACTATTAATAATAATAATAATAATAATAATAATAATAATAATAATAATAGTAATAGCATTGTCGATTCTGATGACAACTGGAAACAGTTGCCTCAATATTCTATTATTCAGATAAGCATCCTTATTTTTGTTGTTTTGATCACGACGATTCGGCACAAAATACTGGAGAGTTTATTGCTCAAACTTTGTAATAAAAAAAATGATGAGGATGTTAGATTGACTCCTTGAATAATGATAATAATAATAATAATAATAATAATAATAATAATAATAATAATAATAATGATAATAATGATGATGATGATGATGATGATGATGATGATAATGATAATAATAATGACAATAATAATAATAATAGCAGCTGTTAAGCACTGCGAACTATGCAAATCACAGGAATTCGATCAAGTACACAAATGGTACCAGCACAAACCAGAGACTGCTGCGAAAAGTAGAAGCAACAAATTATTCTGGGATTTCGTTATCCAAGCTGAGTGAAAAATTATGGAAATACCGGGACTTGGCAAAGGAGCTGAAAAAGTGTGGAACATGAAGTTCAGGGTAATGATAATAGGCACACTATGAACTCTACAAAAAACATTAAGAACAAGATTGGAGGTGCTGGAGATAAGACGAAGCATTGAGACTATGCAGATCACAGCACTATTGGGATCTGCACGAACTGGGATGGAATTTCGGAATAGAGGAATGTGCGCTAAAGGTTATGCACAAGGGAAGCCTTACAGTGGTTGGAGGAATCGAATTATAAAAAAACAAATAAAAAAATCAGATGATTAACCAC
Organism: Thysanoteuthis rhombus; assembly: GCA_963457665.1. Taxonomy (NCBI): domain Eukaryota; kingdom Metazoa; phylum Mollusca; class Cephalopoda; order Oegopsida; family Thysanoteuthidae; genus Thysanoteuthis; species Thysanoteuthis major. The sequence continues at coordinate 25,786,091 of OY735200.1, forward strand.
ATAGGACCAATGTGAATACCTAGGAGTTCTCGAATGTGACACGATAAAACGAGGAGAAATGAAAGAGAAAATAAAAAAAAGGAATACATTTTCTTTTATTAAAAAACTGGGGAACAAGGAAAATATTAGAAATCAAGCTAAATAGTAGAAATCTCATTACAGGAATGAATACATGAGCAGTATCGATAGTAAGATACATAGCTCCATTTCTTGGAAGGATAAAGGAAAAGCTCCAATCAATTGACCGGCTAACGAGGAAGCTTATGACGAAGCTCAAGGCTCTACACACCAGATATGACGTAGATAAACTGCATGTGAAGAGAATGAAGGCGACAGAGCACCCACCAGCATAGAAGACTGTATCCAAAACAGGACAAGAAAAGTATTTGCAAGTAAGCAGTGAAGACTTTATACAAAACGCCCTCATTAGTGCAACAGACAATAAAGAAGTAGCAAACGAGAAAACAGTAAAGCAGACAACAAGGTAAAAAAATTAGGAACGGGATCAACCATACAGGGAATTCAAAAGACAGATACAAAATATTGCAGACAAGCGGTCAAGGACATGGCCACGTAATGGAAACCTGGAGAGCGAAACGGAAAAGCTCATCATGGTTGAAAACAAATGCAACAGGACAAGTCATATCAAGGCGAAGATCGACAGAACACAAACAAACTGTAAATGCTGCTTATGAGGAGAAAGAGGCAAGACTGTAAACCACATAAGCAGTAAATGCAGTAAGATACTATAGGGTGGCAACAGCTATATGCTGGGAACTGAGTAAACGTTTGGGATTCGACATGCAGATAATGGTATCAGCACAAACTGGAGACAGTCCCGGCAAATAGAAGCCACAAATTATTCTTCGGCTTTGACATCCAAACCGACCGCCTCATCCGAGCAAGATCTGACTTCATACGCGGAGACAAGGGAAAGAGCCAGCATGAAAACGGCATGATTGAGACAGCACAAGCCACAGCGCTGCTGTGATGTGTGAAGACAATGAGAGGATGGCTGGAGATCTGGGGGGATTTACCATAATAGCTTTCAGCGACGACGACCAGGCAACTGGTGTAAGATGCAACTACTACTACTACTACTACTAATAATAATAATAATGATAATAATAACAATAATGAATTGAAAATAAACAAATTGAAAAATTTAAAAAAATAATAAAAAAACAAAACAAACAAACAAACAAAAAACTCTGATAAGGGAATTTTCTCCTCTAGGGAATTTTCTCCTCTAGGGAATTTTCTCCTCTACCCCTATATATAATCGTTGGCTTGCCCTGAAATCAACAGGACCTAAGAGAATTTTTTTTCCAGCCCCTACAGTGTGGACTGTATAGTCTCTCACCAAGTCTGGCAGAAGCTCTGCTTGGAGTGAGCATCTTATACGTACTCTCACTTTATTCAATTGTTTTCTACTAACCAAGCTAATTATTGAATGGATTATTGTAAGTCTCATTTTGTCCATAATATTAGTATCTATTCAACTGCCTAAATTTTTAAACCTGAAATGATTTAATTTACAGGAGACACCACCCCACACTCCTGCCCAAAAACTGTGGCAGGGGAATTCCTCCTCCACCTTATTCGAGGAAAACTGACAAATCCTAGCTTCAATGCCTGGACGAACGATTCTCTGTAAGTCAATCTCACTTCAGGAAAACCAACCCTCGTAATTAGCAAAACTTATCCGTGTATCTTGAACTGCGGTACCCATTTTAGTGCAATTGGACATCTCTCCCTCTCTCTATGTATATATGTGTTGATATGTATATATGTAATTAATTGTTTGTGTGCATGAGTTCATATGTATGTATACGTAGCTTTGTAATTAAGATCTGCAAGTAATGTGGAAGGTACTCAACCACAGGAAAACTTATCAATATCGTGCACACCCAAGCCTTCTCTCATCAAGTGAGAATACTATCAGTACCAAAGTCCGGTGGAACCCTGAGGTTACTGTTTGAAACCAGACCAAACCAATCCACCGTGGTATATTTCCGTAAACTCAGGGGCGGTAGGTCTCACGAGCCTTGTTTGGCAACTTGACGAGTGATTGTGTCACGATAAAAACACATCTTGGCAGTAAGAATGAAATGCAACTTTTTTTCTTTTTTTTTTTTTTTTTTACATCAGTACAACAGAACAAAACCTCCGCTGCATCGGCCGTCACGTGGATAACCAAGGGTCACGAGCTTTCCATCGAAACAAACTCCTCCGCTCAGATAGGCTCCCAGAACCGGAACGACTCCAATCCTGGTCCATCTGATTCGCCACCCAGCAAGTGTCACAAGGAAACACGCACGAATTGGTCACGCGCAGATTATAAAATGAAATAGTTATGAATGCATCCCACACGGCATCGAATAACCAAACTGAGAATTCAACAGCCCAAACATATTCTTTATGGAGGAAAAAAGTTGGCAAAAATACAACACCTACATTGATACAATTAAACTCGTAAACGTTTACAGATACGTTTTTAGAAACAACCGACTAAGAGCAGCGAAAATCGATGAAATTCAGTATAAACACAAACAACATCGAACAGGCAGAGGTAAATCAGAAACAATGACAAAAGAACCTCCAGAACATATCCGAAACCTGACAGTGGAAGAAATAAGACAAAATGTCAATGACTTAAGACCTGGAAAGGCGTTATCACGTATAACAACAAACAATACGAATGATAGATTTCTAAAAAAAACAAAATCAATATAGATAAGATAGACCCAGCAAGAGAGAACCTAGGGAATTATGTAAAGTTAACAATCTAAATCTGTAAGATAGACAATCACTTCCTAAAATCCGAAGAAAACAATAGAAATCTCCTTATGATAAAAATATGCAAGACAGCGCACAAAATCCTATTAGAGGGATGAATACCATAAGTATAACTGTTCTAAATAATATAATATATACTACTACGTATACAGCAACAAATGCCATTGGATATAAAATAAACAAAGGAAATACAAATAGGAATATACAACCAAAGTGGAAAGGGAATATACAGAGGTAAATAACCTAAAGGAGTATCAATAGTTGATTAGCTTTCTAATGGAATGATCATTAAAACTGAGAAATGCAGAAAGGTCATGAGGAAATATTAACTAACAACGGAAAAAGACTTACCCCAGTTAAAGAAATAATCAAACAGAAGATTCATATCAAAGCTCACAGGGTGAGAGGGTTAGAGGGTTTGAGGAAAGGACTAAATCTTACCTCTGAAAACCGGTTTTTAGTAAAGACGCCGAGAAATTGCCCAGAGAGCGGGGCAGATAGCCAGGCGAGGAAAACTGGTAACATCAAAATAAATCTTTTTAGACTTGGATGTAACCATTCAAAGACTTGAACAGGGAGGTATCTATAAATACCTCAGAATTAACAGAGGTAATGGAATCCAACATGCGTTCATGAAAAAAAAAAAAGAACTATTGAGGGATCCAGGCTATTCTCTAAACTAACTCTAAGAACTGCATCCAAGCTCTCAACACCTCAGCAATACCTGAAATACAGTACAGCTTTAATATCATAAACTGGAACATAGCTGACATGTAAAACGGACACTAAAACAGATAAACTCCTCATCAACAGCAGAATGCACAACTCAAAACCAGATATAAATCGACACTACCTTTTCAGAAAAGAAGGTGGTAGAGGTATGATCCATTTAGAATTGTCGTACAAAACTACAACTATTGGCCTTCACGTTTAATGGCAGGCAAGTGACTGGGTGTTGACTCGGGTGAAAAACAATGAAACAACAAAAAGGCTTCACTCAGTTGTGGAGGAATCCAAGACATTTCGAGTTGAACTAAACCTGACCGACATAAACCAACTAGTCTCTACACAAGCTACAACAAAGGTTGCAAAATACGTAAAAACTATGGCCAAGCGACAAGGGATATCAATGTTAAAAGACCACTGGAAACAGAAACCCCCTACACGGGCAATACCCACTTCGAACCCAAGATGCTAATGCAGACGAGACCAAAACCCATCAGTGCCTACGAAGTCCAAGGTTAAAAGTAAAAATATGGGCTTTCATCTTTGCTGCCCAATACCAGAGCTTTCTTAGCAGAAATGATACTAACCCCAACTGCAGGTTCTGTGACAGCGTAGCTGAGACTATCAACTACATCTTATCAGGACGTTCTGTTCTAATCCTCAATGAATACAGACACGATGAGTGGGCTAGTACATCCACTGGATAGTCTGTAGGCACCAGGCACTGCACATTGGTATGAATACCACCCAGAACCTGTAACTGAAACTCATAATGTGTCAATATTATGGATCAAACCATCAAAGCCAACCGCCCAGACGTTATAATCAAGGACAGGAAGGAAAAGGGGTGCCTATTGATAGATATGACCATTCCATCATACAAAAACACATCTGTGAAAGAGTTTGAAAAATTGTCCAAGTACAAAGACCGGGAAATTGAGATCACAAAAATGTGGCATCATTAGATTTAAACAATAATTGTTGTAATAGGTGCTCCAGGCATCACAAAAATGGTGTCGACAAATATTTTGGTAAAATACCAGGAAGCCTAAGCATCTATGAGATACAGAAAATTGTCCTTGTGGACATAACCCATATCCTTTACATTGTCCGCGTAAATATTTTGTTTTTTATACAACTATGTATTGTTTCTTGTGTAGCCTCCTCTTTATTGTTTATCTTCTAGTATTGAACCAACCCCCAAAAAACTGTTAGTGCCTATTAAGTCATGACATCGTCGCCTGCCCTTCATTGCAGAAACTCGATGTGCGATGAATACAACAACAACAATAATAATAATAATAATAATAATAATAATAATAATAATAATAATAATAATAATAATAATAATAATAATAAAAATGATAATAATAATAATAATAAGAAGAAGAAGAAGAAGGAGAAATAAAGCATAATGGTAATCGAACTCACTACAAATAACTTCTGAGCCAAGAGTTAACCACTTGGGGGGGGGTCAAAATTTTTATACACAGAGCAAAATATTGCGCAATTTCACGGTGGATCAATGGTCAAGAAGTTTGTCTTTCAGTTTCAGGGCCTACGAGAGGGGACTTCAGGGGATGCATCTACCTGGACCCAGGGGTACAAGGATGGGACTGTGACCTGAAGGAGACCTGGGAACTTCTAAGAATCTCAGAAAATGTTTGAGAAGGACCACGAAAGAAACTTTGTGCTCTCTGATAGAAATTCTCTCTGTGGTCCTGTGAAGATCATTAGTGCTGGATATCTCACATCTATGGCCGAGTATCAGGCTTAGCGCTTAGCTTAGAAATATCGGAGAAAATGCATTGAAATCGAATTTGTGCCGATAAACGTCCGAACATGGTTGAGCAGTCAAGATACGTTTCCTCTTATAAAACACTAGCAGAATGCCCGACTCTGCTCAGGCTTATATTAGTTATAAATGGCCTAGAATTGTTGTTAATGAAGGTATATTCAGCGTAATGAATCACTATTGGATTCCCCGTGAACAGTTATTCTCCACGTCAGAAATGAAATTTCATTACGTTCATAGCAGTTCAACGAGTAATGCATTCTATAAGTTAGTACATTTCAAGCGTACACTTCTGGAAACAATAGACCGTTTCGAAGAGGATGAAAATACACACTCATAAGCTTTCTCAAATATATATTAAATCTTGCGACTTTGTCCGTCTATTCTTGATGATTTGGAGAAAGCGGTTGAAAATAAGCTAATTAAATGTTTTATCAACTACGATCTGCGGTCGGGTGAAAACTGATGTCTTCTGTCTGACCCAATATGCAAATACGAATTACTCAAGGAACAAAAGAATTAAATGTCGAAGAGGAAGAATGACATGTTTTTATTAAAATGGAAACGGCTGTTTGCGCTCGTGTAAATGGGTTGATTTGAACCAGTGTAGAAGGAGATGTTTGTGTGCGGGATGTATTGGGATGGGGATGGGGATGGGGAGTGTGTCTGTGGCTGCGTGTGGGGATTTGTTTGTGAGCTTTTCAGTGTGTATAGGTCTTTCTGTGTGAGGGAGAGTGTTGGCGTGTGCTCTCGCATGCCTGCGTGTGTGTGCCAGTGCCCCCCTGCGTGTGTGTAGGTGTGTAGGAGTTATTCAGCGTTTATACGTGTGTGTGTATATGTGTGTGTGTGTGTGTGTGTGTGTGTGTGTGTGTGTGTGTGTGTGTGTGTTCACGTGCGCATGTGAATACGGAAGCATGATATTGTGAGAAATCAACGTAGATGCGTTAGGACGTAATCGGACCATTTATCCGGCAAGCTTCGGGGCGGAGGTAACCCGTATGTCTGTATTTTCCGGATATCGGGACCAGGGCACGATATATACTTAAAATATAAAATGAACAATGAAAAATTAAGAAAAAAAAAAAGAAAAAATTGCATTGAAAAGTTACAGATCAATACACTATTAAATCAATATTGACCCACTAATATTCACCGGGAGATAATTCAACCACCCCACAAAAATTGAAACAAAGAGTTGCCAACCGTTCTACGAGGCTCAGCTGATTCAAAACTAACCATTTTCAAAAATAGCCTCTTCTGGTAATTCCAGTTCCCTGGGAGCCGGATAGATGGTCCCATACTGTGGTGACGCAACATGACGCATCGGGTAGCGGCCCAGAAAATACAAATCTCGATCCAAGTTCGAATTTTAGCCGCCACTGCTGACGTCACTTTGATGTGGTTCTATTAGGAAAGCCTCACATTATATATGTTTTTTGGAAAGCCTTATTCACAAACATACACATACACATATATATGTGTATTTTATGTGTGGATGCATCCTCTCCTTGTGCTGTTAACAAATATTTTGAAATTATCAAGAACATGAAATATAATTGCTGTAGGCTTGAAAATCAAGAAAACTGATGTTTCGGGTTTTTTCCATCTGAGCGTTTGATGTAAAGAACTTCGTATTTCTCAGTCATTTGATGGTGACGACTTGTGCGAAAACAGGTGAAATTTAATCAAACACTGATAAAACAATCCTTGTCTGTCGTCTTCAATAAAACTTGCTTCATTATTAGTATATATGTATGTGTATATGTCTGTGTATGTGTGTTTATGTACGTTAGTGTGTGCACTGTGTCAGCAACAACATTAAGACACATGTGTGTAAGAGAAATGTGGTCGGTCTACACCAAACAACTGTTCTTCTTCTCTAGTCATGTCTCCTTGTGCTGTTAACAAGAAGAGAGAAGCGAATGCAAAGAGAACTGATCCAATCAGGCAGGAGATGCCATTGACGGGCCTTCATCTGCCTGACTTGCTCGAATCAAGTGAAGCACAGTCAGTTGCTCAGGCCGTCACTATGCGGGCTGTCAGTATTAGACCGAGCATCACCGGTCAACATCGGGGTATAAAAGTTAACGGTGGCGGAGGGGATGGCGTAGACATGTCGGTGGCTGAGCCAAATTTGAACGGAGACCGGGAGGTGGGTGAGTCAAGGGAGATAAATGTTGAACTAATCGTCACACAGAAACTCATTTGCCAGCCGAATGAACATGTACACAGCAGTGTGGCAAACTGCACATTTTGTAGGACGTGGACATTCCACACAACTTATAACTACACACACACACACACACACACACACAGACAGACGCATACGCACGCACACTTACAAGTGCACATACCCACATATAGATTCACGTAAGCATGCACATATCACTTGAAATAAGGAGGGTCCAACAACATACGCACATTACATATTGTACCATCGACACACACGAACGCACACATATACACATACAGACACATTGTTAACACACAAAAATGTGTATATGCATGCGTGCATGTATATATACGCATTACCACACGTACACACATACCAGGTGTGTCCATAAAGAAACCAAACTTTTGGAACACTGCACCAATGAGACATTTTAGCGTGCTCGTGGCTGAAACATTATGTATTAGTAACCTTGGACTTTGGAATAAAAAATGCATCAAGCTACGTTGATTAGTTCTAGAACTACACGTGTCACAGTGAGCGTGTACAAAGTGTGCTCAGTGTTTTGTTTTTATTTTCTTCAGAAATTGAAAACTGAAGGATGTTTAAGAGCCAATTCTGTTTTATGTTAGGAAAACAATTTTTGGGAATTTCCGAATGTTTCAACAGGCCTCTGGAAAGGATCGTATGAACCATACACAAGTCTATGAGAGGTACCAGAGCTTCAAATCGGGAAGAAAATCCATCGAAGTCATGGCCAAATCTGGATGACCTTTCATGTCTACAGTAACATTGCCTGCTGTAATCCACGGAAATCATCGCCTGACTGTCCGTTGCGTTTCTGATAAGTTAGGATTGTGTGAAATTTCGTACTGCGATTTTGAAAGAAAAAACTGGTGATACACCGTGTTACTGCAAAATGTGTACTGCCTCTGCTCGGAGATGGAAAAAAAAAGATCGAAACAAAAAGCAAACAAAACAGCTTCCAAAACGCATTGCAGATCTGGAAAAAACGAACAAACAAAGAAACAAACAAAAAAACGCTGACGTCGGTGTATTGACAGTGGAGGGAGCAATTTGTAGGTAACGGACCTCGTATATGCTTAAGTCTCTACTGAAACACATGAATGCGTGTATGTATGTGCAGAAACATACATGCTCATATACACAAACGAGACCGCACACACATACAAGTGTTAGGCTCAACATAAACACTTATGAATGTGCGTATGTATGTGTTCAAACAGTTACACCCACTTGCAGAGAGAGAGAGAGAGAGAGAGAGAGAGAGAGAGAGAGAGAGAGAGAGAGGGGGAGCTTTGAATGAATATTGTGACACAAGTACCAATAATGTACATGGATTTGTATGCATGTGTTCTCTCTCTTTCTCTCTCACACTACCTCTGTCTCTGTCTATTTGTCTGCCTGTCTATCTCTCTTTCACTCTCTCTCTCTCGCTCTGTATATATATGCGTGTATGATGGACGATTGGTTCTTTGTTGTTACTTTGTAAACATATTTACAGTATAAGAGAGAGATCAAGTAAAGAATCACTCTAGGACTGCAAGCCTTCGGCAGAGCAAGCTCAACCTTCACGAACAAGAAAATCCCATCGGTCCTAAATAGGAGAGTACACAACCAATGCATCCTGTCGATAGTCACCTATGGAGCTGAAACATGGAATCCAATCAAGAGAATGGCCCTCAAACTGAGAAGCATGCAACGTGGACATGAAAGGATAATGTACAACCTCACATCGAGAGATCACAAGACAGTGCAATATAGGGAAAACATCATAAAATCCATTAAAAACTCAAATGGCTATGGGCTGGTCACGTTGCAAGAAAATAAGACGATTGAAGGACATAACATAACTACTCACAACATAGATCCCCAGAAATCACATGTGGAACCGAGGCCGGTAGAATACAAGATGGAAAGACTAACTAGACAAGTTCAGAAAGTGTGGCGAATCCTAGGGAAGATCTATGTCAAACGACGGACGATAAAAGACAGATGATGATGATAAAAGCTCTTTCACTCCCTCTTGTCTCAACATCTGTGGTGTGCCCAAGATGAGACGTTTTGTGAAGCTATACGTCAATTGGATAAGGCAGAGAGAGTAGAAGATCTAATGCCGTTTTCAAGCACATTGTCACAAACAGAACGTCTCATTCGAAAATTCGAACCCGATTTGCTAATTCAATTTCTGTGCATATATATATATATATATATATATATATATATATATATATATATATATATATATATATATATATAAGATGAAGAGAAGATTCGCTACACAAACATGTATTTATTCTGCCCTGTTTTTTTAAAAAATAGGACAGAAATATAACTGTGTCTGTGTAGCTAATCCTCTACTTCATGATATTTTAATCGCTACTCTAGCTCAAATTGATGTTTTATGTCGAATGTATCGAGCACTTCATGAAATAAATCCATCGCACATCGGATATTGTACAATAATATATTCATGATTTTTATTGTGTTATATATATATATATATATATATATATATATATATATATATATATATATATAAATATATATATATATAAATATATATATATATAAATATATATATATATATGTATAAATATATATATATATATATAAATATATATATATACATATATATATATATATATATATATATATATATATATATATATATTGGCGATTTCTTTCAACTATAAAACAGATTTATGTGGCGATAATGTCAGTGGATTTGTTTGCTCATATATATATGTGTGTGTGTGTGTGTGTGTGTACGAAATGCAAATTTACTCACACTATCACTGCATTCATCTGTTCAGTAATCCAAATAATTAATCCGTTTGTGCGTTTGTTTGAGAGCATGCATTTATTTGTGTACACACAAGCACACACACACAAGCACACACGCACATACATATATATAATTGTACCGTGGGATGCACATATATGAGTACACTTTGTATACCCATATCTGTATTTACTTGTGTCATCAACATGCGTCCTTCAGGGTGTACACACCAATGTATATACGTATTTATGCATGTGTCTTTTTCTTTACACACGTTGTTAAAAGAGTTAAAAGTTAAGTAAATGCGTGAAGGTTAAAAAGAGAGCGTACGTCTATGATATTCTTCTTATTACTAAATGCTTTCAAATGTTATACTTTCAGTTATAATATAAGGGTGTTCGGTACTAATTTATATATATATATATATATATATATATATATATATATATACATATATTGTTTCTTCCACAGACAGCTGTTTCAATGTATTACATCTCTTCGGTGTGGCTATAGACTTTCCATTATCCCATCCAGTACGGTGAGACAGGATTGAAACCTTCACTTCGGACCCGGAAGCAGATATCCTACCTCTGGATTACGGAACTGGACGGGCAGTAAGGCTGAATTTAAGCGATATATTTATTTATGCAGAAATTCCTCATCCACCAGAGTGCTCTATTCCTATGGAAGTGCATTGCATAAGCTTACAATGGATGAGTTAGCTCACTTAAATAGTGCTCATCCTTGAATATATATATATATATATATATATATATATATATATATATATATATATACTCACATACGTGAGAGTGTGGGAAAAGAGAGAATGACAGAAGAGAAGGTTATGTAGGTTAAGAAGGGTTTAAGAAAGTACATTGCAGCAAAGACAGTTAGGTAGTTTTATAAGTGGGTAGGATTGGGGACGACAGAAGTGTTAGGTAGTTTAATAACAGGGTGGCCTGGGAGTGGACAGAAAAAAGTTTATTCATAATTGTATTATGCTTTCACTACTTGCGTTGGAATGTTTCTCTTTCAGTTATAACATAAGAAAAAATGTCAGACAATTTTATTTAATAAAGACAGGAAGAGAGATGACAGAAAAGAAAGTTACGTAGTTTGATGAGAAGGAAGAAAGACAGACAGCAGAAAATATATGTAGTTCAATAAAAGATTTAGAAGAAGGGTAAAAAAAAGGCATGTAGCTTAATAAGGGTGTAGAATAGGAGAAGGCAGAAAAGAAAGCTGGGTAGTTTAATAAGAGGATAGAACGAGAGAGGGGAGAGATGGAAGTTAAATAGTTTAATTAGAGGGTATGAAGATATAAGGGAGAAAGGAAAGTTAGGAATTAAACAAATCCATGCTTGTATAATATTTAAATAAAAATGGAAAACGAAGTTTGAACGGGACAAGGAAGAAAATAAGATGATACAGGCAGAGGGCGAGAGAAGGGCAGAGGCATAAGATAATGGATAATCATAGTTGTTAACACGTGGAATTTCAACAGGTTTAATTTATTGGAATTTGTTCTTGAATACATTTTCTATATTCCAATAGTTTTGAAGTTTTTCGTGTGATTATCTTAATGCAGCAGATACCCTGTGTATACACAAGCAGAAAGGTTTCATGTTGATTCCAATGCCGGCCTTAGGGTTCCTGGTACCCCAAGTAAGCTGAACTTTGGCACCCTCCAAAGTACGTATAGTATAATCTTGTTTATTTTTTTAGATTTTTCATACGACTTCGCCTCGCCCCATTTACGTTTCCTTCCAGTCCCCAGCAATTGTGAGCACTCTATCGCACCACACTAACTAATCTTGACTGAGCTTATTCTTGATCGTGAAAATGTCCTTTGCCGATTGATTCTTTCATCTCACCTCATCAGGGAAACCTCTTCGACTGGTTTTATTCTGTTGAATTTATTCATTTCCCCATTTGTATTTGGAAAGTGCTACGGTCTCAAATACATGGTAGGCGCCCCCAGGCAAGTGGCGCCATAGGCGAATGCTCGTGTTGCCGGTACCCACAACTGGCCCTGGTTGATGCTAACGTGTGTGTTGAACTGAGCCAGATTTTGTGTACGTGCGTCTAAATGGACTTTGTACGAATCATTCTGATTGGTGGAAAGTGACATCCTGGCACTAACAAGAATCTTGGCTCACCGATGCGCACACGAGCAGCTGATTGGATAGAAATTCATCAAATTTCTTCGATGCTGTCATTTTTGATGTTATCGCCAGTCACGACTTCCATACTGGTTGAAGCCAACTCAGACAACGACGACCTTTTCACCGACATTGACAAGAAACTCACAATGTCTTTTGTTGCTCAATTCTTCAGCAAAATTTCTTGCACAAACATCTGACATCCAAGTTTAAATAAATTACGCTTCTTGGCCAAGTTCACGGGGGAATATAAACTGCTCTATAGAACGTTTATTTTTAGAATTATTTTTCTTCTTGCCAGTAATAAAAGAAAAGGTCACACATGCTCACTGAGAAGAATTCAAACACTAATTATTTTTATCCAAGTCCTTTTGAGATATTGTGTAGACAGACATATAGCTATGATGCAGGCGAGGTAAGTGCAAAAATTCTTTGATCCGCCTCAATTCTCCCTAAGCCTAGGGCTTCAACAAAATCTTGAAATTCATTGAGAACTTTTAAAGATATTGTGTGAACAAACAGATATGCCTATAGTTAGACATAAACAGACACGATTGAATACTTATTCCTCTTCCAACTTCATTCGCAGAGGTGAATAATGATAATAAATTCTGGTTAAGCAACAGTCAAACATGTAACAGCAATAAATCATGCCCTTATGCTGGTTTTGGCTTCAGCTGTCCCTGACCGAACTCCATATATCACAAGTATCTCTATCTCGGCTAAACTTCTCAGTTTCCGACATTGTGTGATTTGTTAAATTGCCTAAGAAGCCAACAACACCCGAAGTGGCATCATTCGATCCGGTCGCTATTTTGTCCAAAGCTGTGTTTCTAGGAAAGATGGATTCATGTCTTTCCTAAGAGAGTTAGTGCGAAGTGAACGCTGATCTCAGTCGGAGTTTGAACTTGGCTCGCTGATTCCAAGCTACCAACCGCTTGGCCACCGACGCTACGAAGAAGAAATAACAGTAAACGGCGTAGAAGGTCTATCAACACAAAATTGGCTTACGTGGCAGAGAACTGAGAGAGAGAGAGCGAGAGAGAGAGACAGGGAGAGAGAGAGAGAAAAAAACAGGGAGAGAGAGAGAGAGAGAGAGAGAGAGAGAGAGAGAGAGAGAGAGAGAGAAGTAGGAAAATGAAAAAAAGGGGAGAAAGAAATTCTGAGAGTCAAGGAGAGGGGAGAACAATATAAGAGAAAGTAAAAAGATTGGAAAAATGATGAAGAAAGAGAGAAAAGTATTCGACGATGAAAGAGAGAGAGAGAGGGAGGGAGAGGGAGGGAGAGGGGGCGAGAGAGAGAGAGTATTTGGTGTGAGAGGAAGGGGGAGAAATAAAAGCTGAGAGACAAAAAGAGGGGAGTAAAAAAAAAACGAACGAAATAAAAGAAAGCAAGAAACGAGTGTGAGGAGAGAGAGTGAGTGAAAGAAAGGGGATGTATCCGACGCGCCATGAGTGAGTGTGTGCAGCAGACGAAGCAGAAGGGGTCATGGGGGGTCAGGGTGATAACAATTAGACGTTGTTGGATCGAATCAATTGGTTAGCGCCCGTGTGAAGTGACCAGCAGAAAGCAAGGAGAAAAGTGGGATTTTAATTGCCAACCTCATCAACCTGGCAGTCGGAGTCAAAAAGTCAGGGTTGGGTAGGGGCTGTACGGGTTGGGGGTCAGGGCAGAAGTGACAGACGTCTGTACGGGGATAGGAACAAATCTCTGTGTAGAGTTTGAGGTGCCAGTAGTTTCTTGCTTGTGAACTCTTTTAGGTTGACTATAGCAAGTGCGTATCCAGGAGGGGCCCAAGGTGCCCAGCTCAGGCAGAGCACAGAAAAAAAAATTCATTTTTTGATATCTAAATAAAAGAAATTTTAATGAAACCCTCAAATAACCATAAATCAACTTGAAAAAAATACTATCATATCCATTGTCTAATTAGAGGATTTGGACTACTTCTTTCTCAAAATCAAAATGTTATTACGTTCTTAGGAGTAAATTACTTGTTTTGTGTTTTCTTGTATGCATGTGTGTCATCATCATCAGTCTCTTAACGTCCGTCGTTGGACATAGACCAACCCGAGGATTTGTCACACTTCTCTATCATGGGCGTCGCGGAGCCAGTATCTTCTGAACCTGTCCAGTTCGTCTCTCCATCTAATATTCTGCTGGTCTCAGTTGCGCATGTGATCTCAGGAGATCCATGTCGTGAGTCCATCGGTTGTGCGCCATTCTTGCAACATGGCCAGCCCACCACCATTTGAGATTTTTAATGGATTCTATGATGTCCCTGACTTTCGTCTTTTCTCAGATTGGGTGGAGTAAACGGTTCGCTCGGTTTGTTAAGTAAAAAAAATGTTTTTTCTTATATCTTCGATTTCTTGAACAAAATGTTTACTGATTTGTTCTGTCAGCTTTTAGCAACTTCTTCATTCCATCCTTCGAGAAATGGGTATCTCTCTCTCGGTAAAGAGCTGTTCTAGGTGCCCCCTGCAATCGTCTTTGGAATAGAGTATTTTCATGGTGGTAAACTCTGTAAAGACCGGAACAGATTATCATCTCAAGTTGTAATATCTGGTGAACATGGCGTGTCAGTGAAAACTACCCAGACGTGTTGAAACAATTTTTGCCAGGTTACTAAAGAAACATGTGATCCGATGAAATATTACTAATATCTTGACTAATTCCACGCACTTTTCGTCGATTGCTACCCTCACTTGATGTAATTACTTGTTCGAATCAATCATTTGGCTTTCCAGAATGAGCTCATGGTAGAAGACTCCCTTTCAATCTGACTATGTACACAGCGTCACCTTTCGATGAAGATTGGCTTTTGGTACATTAAGTTGTGGTTCATTATCTCACACCCAATCTCTTTCGTTGAACGTTGTAGTATAGTACCCTCTTTTCATAACCCATCACAATTTCTTTTGGAAACTATAAATCTAAAAGGAGTCCAGAAGTCTTTTCGCATAGCAGGGAGTCATACATCGAAGCAATTAACATAACCAATAGTAAAAATTATTTTCAACGCTTGATTTGAATATTTTAAGTAACGTTGATTATTTTCAAATAATGCCTCTTAGTATATTTTGTTTAAATGATAATTCATTTTTAATTTCAAGTATCAGATTCCTTTTATGATTGGGTTAACATTTAAGCAAAATCGATCAAGAGACGGCATACAACTAATATCACTTAAAGATATCATTTGCAACGAATAAAGCAGTAAATGTATATATTTGATTATTCAGTTTCATCGATTCAGATCATTCATCTTTTTAATTTGTTTGTCATATTTTTTTTTATTTGTTCACATTATTTTCTCAACTGCTTGCCCATTTTTAATATTATATATATATATATGTATATATATATATATATATATATATATATATATATATATATATATATATATATATACATATATATATATATACATATGCATATATATATATATATATATATACATATGCATATATATATATATATATAGCCAGGATTTTGCCGATAAAACTACAGCCTATATAAAAAAAAGAGCCGACATAGGAAGCAAACGGATATAACTTGTGACCGACTACACATCTCTCTCTCTCTCTCTCTCACTATATATATATATATATATATATATATATATATATGTATATATATATATATATGTGTGTGTGTGTGTGTGTGTGTATTCTGGGAGGTTGACGATATGGATATAAGTTCAATGTTAGATTTCTTGGGATAGTTATTGAGAAAATTTGGACATTCTTTGACTGGGATATTCGTATGTAGTGAGGTGACGCCTAGGCCTGCCATCAAATTATTTCTCAATTATGTCTTTGATTTTGTTTATCAGGTCTCTTGAATTCTTAATGTTTGAGCAGCTAACTCCCCCCAGTAGGGTAGTTGAAATCTTCGCTAGGGTTTTAGTTACTGGGGCAGGAGGGGGAATGGCTGCCTATTCTTGATACGATGGATCTCATAGAGATGTTGGGTTTACGCATCTTCAGTTGACTGTGTTAGATTGGTAATCTAGGATGGTGTTCTATAGACTTGGTTCATATGTTGTTTTGTTTTTTGGAAAGTCTTTTCTCATGGGATTCACTAAATTTATTTGTCTCTTTTTCGATCTATGTTCTATCTGTTACCTCATTACTGTTGATGTCGGTCAGCAGGGATGAGATTTTGTATCCATTACGTCTATTCCACCTCCTTTGTCTGAGGATGCAGTCTTTCTAGAGAGGTCATGTATCTGAGTGGTACTATGAAATAGTTGTTATCTGTATACTTAAATCTGTGAATAACTCCAGCAAACGGAAAGATATTGGATGCCACGATTTGGTTCACAATATATCCAATAGAAAACCCACTACTGCAAAACATGAAGTCCTTCGTTTAGGCGTTAAATCTGCAACATTTCGGAAACACTCGCCAGCAATTACAAACACACCGATACGAAATTTGATGGAATATTCTTACAAAACATCATAACAGCCCCAAGTATACTGATAACAACGAGTACACAGTCCAACTAGATGCAGTTGGACCACCAATAAATTTCACACCTGAATGTGAATCCAAAGCCAGATCAACGTGCTAATGCACAGAACCAACAGCGTCCTGCAACACAGTGCGTTCTGCAATACCATAAAAAAAATTGAAAGATTTAGGCAAATATATCGTATCCAAAACATCCGCTACTATCTATAACATCATTAGAAAATCACACACTAACCCCACCTCCTAGCATCTACAAGATACCTTGCCAAAATTGCAACTCAATCTACATTCGGAAAACTTCTCAAAGAACGAATCTATGAACACAGACGGGCATTGATACTGGATAATCATCTTGATTCTTTGGTACAACAATGGAACCTCGCACGCAATAATTTCACCTTAATAAAAAAAAAACACAAATAATCGATGATCCAGAAAACGTAGATGCATTGATTTAACCTTCATCTCTATCGATGCAGTACGATCATTCAGCGTCCTGGCAGCTTTCTATTAGCTCCATCATTAGCAAAATTAGTCCTTAATCAACATAGAATACCTCATGTAAATGAAAGCAACATATTTGATGCTGAAGAAACTGAGAGAAGACAAAAGAAGGTATACGGCAGCCATCATCGAGACCAACCTCGAAAAACGTCGAGGATTTATAGCAATAAAAAAAGCTCTCAGTACAGGGAAGAAACAGATTATTAGCATTCTCGAAGCAAACGGAGACATAACAACAGATAGAGACAGAATAGTTGAACGCGCCTAAGAATTTTACCAGGAACTCTACTCTTCAAAACACGGACAATACAACAACGACCAGAATACACAAGATGCCGACAATCAGTTCGAAGACTTCCCCGAAGTTAAACCATGGGAAGTGAAGCAAGCCATCCAACAAACAAAAAAGGAAAAGCCCCTGGACCAAATAACATCACCATCGATGTACTCAAAAGGGTGGGCAAGAGAATCAACGGAGAACTAGCTATTCCATTCAACTTGTGTCTGAAACAGAGTAAAGTCCCGAAAGACTGGAATACTGCTATTATAGTGCTTCTACATAAAAAGGTAACCCCAAAGACCTTAACAACTACAGGCCTATAAGCCTGCTCAACTGCATTTACAAATTTTTCACAAAAATCATCACCAACCTGATTACTAAAACACTTGACGAGAATCAACCACGAGAATAGACTGGATTTAGGAGAAATTACTCGACCATGGATCATCTTCATTCAATAAATCAGCTGAAAGAGAAGGCAGCAGAATACAAAATGCCACTTGCTGTAGCATTTATAGACCTCAAGAAGGCATTCGACTCTGTAGAAATTCCCATGGTCATGAAGGTCATCACCCTACAAGGTGTAGACCCTGTATGCATTGAAGTACTGCAACATATATACAACCACAGTGACTCATTCATTAGGCTACATAAGGACTCTGAACCGTTTCAGCTCCAAAAAAGAGTAAGACAAGGTGATACCAGCTCACCCAAACTCTTTACAGCCTGCCTTGAGATGATCTTCCGGAACATGGACTGGGAGAATAGAGAAATCAAAATAGACGGCGAATACTTGAGCAACCTTGGATTTGCAGACAACATCGTCCTGTTTGCAGAGAACCTACACGACCTCCATCTAGTGCTAGATGATCTAAACAAAGAAAGCAAAAATGTCGGCCTACATATGAACTTCAGTAAAACGAAAATCATGTGAAATAATCATGTTGAGAATAAGAACATAACTGTCAAGATAGAAAATGCAAAACTCGGCAAGGTAGACCACTACATCTACCTTGGACAACGAATCTCCATGAGACCCTCAAAAGAGGAGGAAATCAAGCAAAGAATCACTTTGGGATGGTAAGCCTTCGGCAGAGCAAGCTCAACTTTCAAGAACCAGATGATCCCAATAATCCTGAAAAGAAGAGTATAAAACCAATGCATTCTCCTGATAGTCACTTATGGAGCTGAAAAATGGAACCTAACAAAGAGACAGACCTGCAAACTGAGAAATATGCAACGTATGCATGAGAGAATCATTCTCAACCTTACATGGAGAGATCACGAGACAGCACAGTATATGAGGAAGAAAACGGGTGTCTGTGACATCATAGAAACTATCAAAAAACTCAAATGGCAATGGGCAGGCCATGTTGCAAGAATGAAGGACAACCGATGGACATCACGTCTCACAACATGGATCACATAAGAAACCGAAGCCGACTGAACACAAGATGGAGAGATGAACTGGACAGATTCAGGAAATACTGGCTCCGCGACGCCCATGATAGAGAATTGTGACGAATCCTGGGGAAGGTCTATGTCCAACGACAGACGTTAAGAAACTGATGATGATGATGAAACATGCCACGAAGATATGATTCTCAACCGTTCTCCCTCTCACACACACATAGACCTTTTATTATCTTACCATCTTCTTAATTTCCCTTAATCCCTAACCCTTCACATATGATTGCAAAACCCTCGTTTTCTTTCTCTGGACATTCTCATAGATACACGTACACAGCCTTATTAATTAAAAAAGACATCCTTTTTGACAGAATCTCACCCCCATCAGACCCATTCCCTGATGTATGGAAATAAACTCCCCAGATCTCTATCCCCACTCGAACACAACGTTTCCTTTACCCAACTACCATCCAGGCACTCCAATGTATTCTCACCATCTTCTCAAATCGTTTTCGTTTCGATATTATGAAGAAATTTAATGAAGAATTCGAGATGTACAAATTATTCTAAAATCTTTTTCCTTCTGTCAACTTTTCACAACATTCTGATGTATTTACATCCATCTTTTATCTCTTTATCATCCGTATATATATGAATATTTGCGACATCGACGATGTAATAAATGTAACATTGTAAGGACGAATTAATCTAAGAAGAAATAAGTGGTTCCCTGTTTCGAAACACCCAGATTGTTACTGATGCAAACCCGGAGAAGGCTGGATGATACAACAGCCGAAACGTTGTGGCTAAAACGACCACGATGAGGAGTCCAGATACGTTAGATCATGATAAGGCTTAATCAACACTGCGTATTTTGTAAGAAGTGATGCGACAGGTGTTCAAAATTATCAAATCACACCTGATGATCACCCATGAATCGTTCTAATGACATTTGCCAAGTTTTCTGCTCTTCGTCCCCCCTGCTGTGCGCATGTGTGGTGTTCAATTGCCTTTTCAATGATTCTGATCATCTTGGGTCACTCGACCAGACAATTATCAGAGGCGGGTGAATTTCTTATCTTACCAACAACTGAGTCGCCACTTGGCCTGAATGAACAGACTTTCACGCCTACTTTCAAGGAGTTATCTCACTCTTTATCTATAGCTCATATATATATATATATATATATATATATATATATATATATATATATATATATGCGAGTTTGATTGAACATGACGGACAAGGAATGTAGTTTTATTTTTTTTTTTGTTGTAAAATCCTTACCATCTCTCTTTGAATAACTTGTGATTAGTCGATCATTAAAAAAAAGTGAGCTTAAAAGAACTTGGTAATAACTCAGTCGGAAGCACCCGATTAGAAATAACGTTTGGTTAATTCTTATATCAGTTGTACCCTGGAATTCGTTCTCTTGTGAGAAAAGAAAAACCACTAAAAATTCCTTGTACGCCGTGGTCAATCAAACTTGCCTAAATGGAAGATTGCTGTCCAGTTATGCTACACACACACACACACATATATATATAATGACGGGAGATCATTTCAAATAAGTTTCTGTATAATATAACGCATTTTATAATTCATTCTGTCGGACCATAAATGTCCATTTCTTAACATTCACACACACACACACATACATATGTGTGTGTGTGTGTATCTTTCTATCAACTAGTTTAAATGTTTTGCCCTGGAATAATGAGAGGATTGGCAATAATACCATTACTACTGAGAGGTGAATTCGATCCCCACAGAGCACCCTTTACTTTCAAAGGGTTTTCGTTCGACACACACACAAACCTAAGATAGTACAGTACACATCAAAAGTGTTTACTGTACATAGCTTGATAGCGATATTAAACATGTATGCTACTGGCTTATGTATTTAATGTATTGTATTTTTATCGCCCTTTTAATGTAAATTACCCTTACTTACAAATAAAACGTTTTACTATAGTTTCGTGTCGTGTGCAGCAGCAGCAAGTAGACCACGCAACCTGTAAAATCTTCGATACCCAATTTTTAAAACTTAATTGAAATTTAAAAAAAATGTAATCCCATTTTTTCTCGTATTTGTTAGATGTCCAAATTTCTGTCTAATGAATTTCATTCACTATTCGGTAGGATTGAAATATCTCTATTTTGAGGGCATTTTATACAGTTCTGCTAACATTGTATGACGGTACTTTTTGTTATGACGTACTTGTAGCTATTTTCAACTCCGCGGTTACTTTAATCTATTAATCTTTTTTATAAGAGCACTGTATCAATGAATATGCCACTGCACCTCTTTTACTTGTTATTTTTCCTCTCCAATCGTTTTCTTTTGTTAATTCTTTAATAATGATTCTTTTGTAAAGACGGACTTACCCAACGTTCGTTTCTTTTGATGAAATGAAACTAATTTTTCAAGAAAAGAAAAATGATTGAATACGAAATTGCCAAACGTATGGTTTCGAAATATACTATGTACGCACTGAAATTCATAACAACGGACGAATGTAAATAAAGGTGAAGTTCTGTCAACGCTTACGAATACATATTTATGATACACGTAAACGCTCTCTTATTCAGGGTTGAGCACTCTCTAAGTGAGGTAACTCGTTCATTATAAGCTTATACAATGCTCTTCCAACTTAGGAATAGAGCACTCTGGTGGATAAGAAATTATGTTTGGGTATATACATCGCTTAGATTCAACCTTACTGACCGTCCAGTTCTACGTAGGGCAGAGAGAAGATGCCAGCCTCTGGGTCTGGAGCGAAGGTTTCGATCCTACTTCATGGTACTGGATGGGACATTGGATAGTCTATAGCCACACTGTCTCTCTCTCTCTCTCTCTCTCTCTCTATATATATATATATATATATATATCATTTGGAATATCATACGATGTCAGAGCCAAATGATACATTTACTGCGTAATAACGTAATAACGTAATAATTTCCAATGGAGTTTCAAAATATTATAATGCAATTCAAGGTTATTACTGTCGGATTATGCATCCATTTCTGGATTGGTCAATAGAATCGGTGTGCCGAATTCAAATTCTGGACTGAGACGTTCAGTCTGTTCATATTAATCTATCTCAATGCATATGTTCGAGAGAACGTTTGTGTCTGTACACATTCATGTATAAACATCTATTACACCAAAATACTTCCTTGCCAAGAATTAATGCTTTGTTAATCAAATATGAATTGCTGCAAGTTTATTCTCATTCCTACTTTTATTTTTCAATTTTCGAAAGTTGATTGTCAAGAGCAAGACAGACAGAACGGAAGAAAGTAATCTTCAGGTCTCCATGCAAATCTGAGAATGGTTGACGCCTGATCTCTTTCAACCAGGACGAGAAAAAAGCGGAAATGGGGTAGATTAGAAAAACCCTATGTAAGCCAGGTATATCACAAGACAGGTACTGGAATCCATTAGGGAAGAGAAGAGTTGGAAGACCGAGGGGGGACTTGGAGATCAGTCAAAAGTTAGGCAAAGGCGGCTGGACTGAAGTGGACCCAGCTGGAAGGGGTTGCCCCGGACCGAGTCTAGTGGCGTGTTCTGGTTGCAGCCTTATGCACCGAATAAATTCCACGCTAATGTGTTGATTACCGAGAGTTCCGATATTAACATTCAGTGATGATTTAGTTAATGGAAAGGCTTGAGATTATCTTTTAATTCCAGAAATGATCTAAACAAACCTGTAAACACATTATCAGCTATATCATCCCACATATTTTATTATTAGTTTTGACTTTACCACTTTTTAATCCCAATATTTTTGTCTGATCAATTCTTCTTTGATTGTTAAATTAGTAGTATTACTCTTGTTTTGAGAAGTAGTTAGCTGGATATATATATATACATATATATATATATATATATATATATATATATATATAGATAGATAGATAGATAGATGGATAGATAGAGAGAGAGAGAGACAGAGAGAGAGAGAAAGAGAGAGTAATGTATCTATCAGAATGCCAATTTAACAAAAGGTCTCTTATACTTCATTCCATCGTTTCGCCCAAATCACTTTTTAAAGAAATCTTGGAGCATAGAAGAACATGGTGTATTTATAAGTGGTCAGCTGCTCGTAGCGGTTGAGGATCGATTAGTTTTGGCGTTGGGCTCATATTATAGATAAATGGGAAATTTGTGTTGTTTGATAATCAGTCTTGTGGTCAAATGTTAAAGAAGTCTGGTCGTTGAACAATGGTGTTACTTTGAGTAATGAGCATCGATTTGATGTTTGAATTGTGCATTTTTTATGGTGTGAATGTATCAGAGGCCAAAATCATGGCTTTCTTTGTCTCTATGTATTTTGTGGGTATTAGAGTTATAATTTATTTTGAGGGCTCTTCAGTATTCGTAGATTCTTTAGTTGGCCTGGAATTTTCCCCGATATACGCTTTAGGGCAATCCTGACATGATATTGCACATATGTATGACTTGGAATTATTTTCTATTATTGGTTTTTGGTTGAGGTCTTTGATCGGCGTTGTATTTATCTGGGTTTCTAAGATTGTTGGCGCGTAACGTTGATTGTAAATTGGTCGGCAGTGAAATGTATCTTTTAGTTGGTGTTTTTTGAAATTTTATTTGTGCAGGTGTACTGTATTTTGTATGCTTTTCTTTTAGCCTTTTGTATTAAATAGTGGGGTTGTAGAGATTCTTAAAGGCGTGTTCAATGTAACTTCGTTTCTTTAATCATTTGGGGCTGAATATCCTCGGAGCTGTCCAGTGGAAACCTATAATGACTCCTTATTTGATTTCTGTATTATGCTGTGAGTATAAAAATTCTTTTAATTCCTGGGTAGATTTTCGGAATACAGTTAGTTCGAGGTTCGAGATGGATTGATGCAGTAAGATGTCAAGGTAGGATAGAGTGTTGTTTTTTTCTATTTCATGTGTGAAATCAATGGTGGGTTCAACTGGATTATGTTTCGGTGTTAGGGTAGTTAGATCTGTATTCTTGGATTATATCAAGAGGGCATTTCGATGTATCGGAAAAAGTGTGCGTTTTCAGGTATTTTGCGTTTAAAGGGATCGGATACTAAACGTTACAAAAAAGAGCATGCAAGTATTTTGTTGAGAGGAGAGCCCATAGGTAGCCCGAATTTTTGTTTGCAATATTTATCGTTAAAAGAAGAGAAATATTTATTTGTGTAGACTACCTATAAATACACCATTCTTGAAAAAGTCGTTTGGGCGAAACATTGAAATTCTCATATTGCATATTCGATAGTTTCGTCGAATACCGTATTGCCGGTACGCAATCAGCCAACCGCTGTCTAATCATGCGGACGCTTCGTTGACAACGTTTTTGACGAAGTGATGTTTCGCCGACTGCGGTTTCGTCGAAAGAATTGTATCATTTAGAGAAGAAGCACTTTACAAGCTTAATAAATTTACGCCTATATAACTTATAGGAATGATAAAATTTCTTTTCGACTAGAAATCGACATCTGATGAAAAAATCTTCCATATAAAAGTTTTGTTTGGTAAATTATCAGATAACTAACTACGGTGTATGTATGTTGTCGAAAATAAAAGTAAACAAAAAGTGACCACGAAATATTGCGATATTCAAATTGTTAATTAATGGACAATTGTTTTTCATTTCTTTTTACCAAAATTTGGGCTTTTTTCTTTCTAGCAAAGCCGAGAAAAACCCTAAGAACAAATTGTTTTTAATTACATTTTTAATAAAGGGTGTCGATGTCTTCGAGATTATTTCTCTTATCATCCACAAAAATTCATTTTTTGATATCATGTATTTATTATCCTGTTCGTTCAATGTTGTTATTTAAGATGTGAAATAAAATTATTTTTCAGAAACTTCACTGTTCTTTTCGTTCTTTAACTTCTCTGTGGTACAAAACAGTTATCGACGAAACAGCAGAAAGCGAAAAGCCAAGTCGATAACACCACGTCAAAAAGATTGTCTACGAAGCGTCCGCTTGACCAAACTGCTGCCAGCTGTTAATGTGTCGTCAATACGGCGTTTGACTAAACAACCAAAAACCTGGTATTATCGCTCCACTCTCACATCAACCGTAATGATACCTTGGACTTGGACTTGGACTTGGACACACACACACACACACACACACACACACACACACATATATATATATATATATATATATATATATATATATATATATTGAAATTAACTCTACTCTAAACCAACTAAACGTTCAAAGTTGAATGTATCCAGAACTCCATGAAATAAACCCATCATACATCGGATATTATATTATATTGCATCCTTGAATCGTATTATGTGATGTACATATTTATACATTTGAATTTGTTCGTGTGTGTGCACACAACCCAACTATATATATATATATATATGTATAAAATATAGTTAACATTTGTAATATGCACTAACTAAATCCGTTTAAAAGAGTTTGTAGAGTTAACTATTTGGCATACATCAAATTTCTAGCAATTATAATTAATTTGAAAGAAAATATTGTCTAGTTATCTCTATATAAATAATAAAAAGATAATATACTTTCAATACAGGGTTTGATAAAGTTAATTTGAAATAATATAGGTCTGAATATGATTATTAAGTTAATTTTCATTTAAAGTAAAAATATATTTCTAAAAAAACACATATATACGATTTGGTTGTTGTTATGAGGGCACTCAAGGCTCAGTCACATCAAAATACTATATAAACTGATTTCAAATTTAATAAAAAAAACACTTTTCAGGGTTATTTTTCGACTGTACCAACAAGTTTTCAATTGCAATTTACATTTTTATGGCTATTTTTCAGAAGTGGTCGAAGTTACTCTGGCTTGGTTAAACCGCCGTCTAAACTTAAGTATCGAACGATTGAAAGCATAAAAAATAGTAACTGGTAACTTTTACGTAACAGTTTTTCACTGGAAACTTATGGCAACTTTTGCTTACTTGCAATATTTAAAATGAAATACAGATTTCACTGGGGGTATTTTCTCACTCCTGATATTTTATTAAAAACTTGCTGTGAATCCCGATGTTTCAAGGGAGAAGAAAATTCAAGTTTGACAACACAGTCAAAATTGTTTCTTAATATATTTCGTCTAACAGAACCCAGCACGAGAAAGGGGTGGGCTGACTGAAAAATTAATGCTAAACGTGACCCGGGGTATATCCAATTGTATTAACATTATCATACCCATTTGTGCTCAAAATCGCTTTAAGAACTGCACTCTTACAAATAGATTAACAAACTATTTCGTTTTAAGTCGGCATTTTTAAGAGAGAGTCTCTTGCAGTATGTGGTCAACCATGTTTTTCTATTACGATTGAATTTGAAAGCTTGATCATCATCGACAACAGCCACTGCTGGACAAGGGCCTTTTTCAACTCTTTCTATGACGATCTCTGCTATGTCTTACCAGCAAACCCTTCTATCTCATCTCTTCATTTTCTGTCTCGTCTTTCCATACAAAATTTTCTATCCCTTAGGCTTCAAATGATTTTTTGCATCATCTATTGCCCTTCCTCCTTGCTACGTATCCTGAACATCTTCGTTTTAGTCACTTATTTACTTTTATTATAACTTTTATTTTAGTCTGAGAACCATGTTGACCTGACCTGAGTTATTCTTAAAATTTCTCTTTCCGTTGCTTTTCGTGTGATTCTGAATTCTTTTCAAAATAATTTTATTTGTCCCAATGTTTCACATCCGCGCAACATAGCTGGTTCTATACATTCATGGTACACTTAACGTTTTAAGCATATTGGGGAGGCGTGTTTGAATATTTTTATATGTTTTACTGAATGAATCATTTCAAGTCATTTTATTTCGCTTTCGTCGTCATTTTCTAACTTTATCAACCGACCAAGTCAATGCGTTCCTTGTCGAATTCCATATCTTCATCCTCTATTCTTACGATCGCTTTAGGGTCTTTATGAAAGAACTTTGTGCCTAAATATTTTCTATGTACGCCGAACGTCTTTTCCATGGAGACAAAGTCTAAACTGTGACGGATACAATCTTAGTAAAGCTCCCAAGACCGTGTCCAACGAACCCATTCTTCGTTCAATAGGAAAAAGTAGCGTTATGTTGCAAATTACCTACATTGTTATACCATGTTCTGCCCATAATATACGACATGTATAATATCATCAAGTTATATGAATCAATAACGGCGCTTTTATCTATTCATTGTTGAAAAGGAAATAGTTTTCGTAATATTCCAGACATTATAGAATAAAACAAAAGTACTGAAATATTATCCAAAATACTTATGTATACACTCATTCATTGACTGCAGAAGGTGGTGGAGACTGATACTTATCCATTGCAAATTATAAGCAAACCTATGTCCTTGCTGATGTTCCTTGTCCTTGTCCTTTGCAAGATAATCAATCAAACCTTCAAGAACAAGAAAATCCCATAGACCTACAATGATAGTCCAAAACCAATGCATCCTCCCCATAGTCACCTATGGAACTTAAACATGGAACCTAACCAAAAGATTGACTGATAACCATGCAACGTGCAGGGGAGAGAATCATGCTCAAAATCACATGGAGAGACCTCAGGACAGCACGGTATATTAGAGGAAGAACAGGAGTCATGGATATCATAGAAGCCATTAGAAAACTCAAACAGCAATGGGCTGGTCACGTTACAAGAATTTCAAACAACTGCTGGACAACACAGCTCACAGCGTGAGCCCCCTGAGATCATATACGAAACTGCAGCCAACAGAAAATAAGATGTCATGTCAGACTAGAAAAATTCAGAGGATACTGGCTGCCCAAAACCCATGATAGAGAGGTCTGTCGAATCTTCCGGAAAGTCCAACGAAAGATGCTAAAACACTGCTGTTGCTGATGAAGATGAAGATAAAAACACTAACTCACTGCTATCTAACAGACTCGCAATCAATCACGATGAAACGAATATTCCATTGATTTAGCCATATAACTGCAATAGCGGATATTTCCGTCATCCGCAGTTGAACTGTACACAATACTTTTGTACACTCAAATCCTTTTTATCTCTCTTTCAGGTCCTCAGGCTTAAGCCTACTCAACCTAATGGTTAATCTAAGCCACATGTGTCGAAATGCTAGTTTGCACAGCTTTTACGGGTTGACAGTCGACAGATAAGTGAGCAGTTTTGGAGGAGAAAACGACCTTCATAGATTGATTGAGAGTTTTCATGTTTGTGTTGATCTTAGGACAAGCACTCGGC
Source organism: Thysanoteuthis rhombus (assembly GCA_963457665.1). NCBI lineage: Eukaryota > Metazoa > Mollusca > Cephalopoda > Oegopsida > Thysanoteuthidae > Thysanoteuthis > Thysanoteuthis major. The sequence goes on from OY735200.1 coordinate 25,814,456, forward strand.
CCTCTACAAATACAGCTTAGCGACACCAGTACGTGTGAGTCACCAGTAGATCGGGGTAGACAGCCGAACGGGTAAGTAACTACGTAAATAGCAAGCCGGTTGCTGAGGGTAACAGATTAGGGTACTCTTAACTCTATCAAGTGAGTCCAGCCGGGAAAAAAAATCCAATGCATGTTTCCATTTTTTTTTTTTTTTGCTCGGCTTCTTTTTTTTCCTGTGTTACAAATGCTACTCGTGTATCAGCATTTTTTTTTCAGGTCACGCCCATAATTCATCCACCCCCGTAATCCATCCCCCAACGCGCGCGCACACACACACACACACACACACACACACACACACACACACACACACACACATATGAATAGACAGACTGACATATAGATATGAACAAACAGAGATAGACAGTGTTGTACTACTAAAGAGAAGTGAGGAGACGCAGGCCTGCCTGCTCCAGCCTGCGTATCGATCCGGTGAGCAAAACAATTATCTGCAGCCGGGTGGTTTAAGGATGGGGGATGCGTATTTTAGGGGTACTTTGATTCAATATATATAGTTACAATGCACCGTTTCGGTCTATTTTAGAATACAATCAGATGAGCAGAATGCGAGTTGTAATGTATAGATTGTGAGGGAACTCTGCCCCCCTCTCAAAGAATATGAGGCGATGCTGTGCCCACACGTCCCCAAAGTACTTACTACATCAAACAATTGATAGGTAGATCGATAGATTGATTGATAGATAGATGTTAGAGTATTGGCATGTGCTATGTCAGTCTTTTGGATTCGGAGTTTCATTTACTGAAGGGTGCTGACTTCAATTGCGAAGACACAACAGGACACTAATAGATAAAAGTGGTCATCTCCAAGAAAAACTCCCTTGATGTTCGGAAAACGTTCGTTCTTTATTATTGCACTGAGAATGGAATTTGTGAATCGAGTTCAAACTCCAGCCGAGACAGTTTGGGTTTAATTCGCACCGGTGCCCTTGGTAAAGGCATGAATCCATCTCTACTCCTCCCAGCTACGGTTAAATAACAGGTGAAGTGGGTAACAACGCTACGGAGTCTATTTCCACTTGTCGCCCTGGTAGGAACGGCTTCGCCATACCAGCGTAAGAGAAATAATTGACTTTCATTGTTTTTATGATGACAACATGAAGACACCAGCAAATAGAAGCAAGAAAACTCAAGAACAAACTTACCTCTCCACCAAAAACAAACAAACAAAACGCAGTTATCAGTACCTACCGTAGTGCATTGGTTTAGCTTGCTCGTCTTGCAGGCCAGTTCACATGTATAATGAGTTCAGTTCTTATTGTAGTCTTGTGACAGATTAAACTGAACCTTGTAAATAATTTATGGTCTGTCACGTGATTGAGGTGCTTCTACCTAGATATATTTACCTCTGATGTCCTAGGATTTCGAATCAGTGGAGTTGGGGGTTACGTAGGGTATGACATATATCTACCTTTCAATTTCAGCCTAGGTTAAATCGTCTCAAAACTGCCCCGAAATTGGTCTTATTTAAAAAGAATTACCCACGGGGGCTCGCAGTGCCCCAGAATCTCTGGCTGCATCCGAGCATGAATTGTTCATACAACTTTATCATATAGCTAGATCTCAAAACCCATTTCAATCACTGTTTCGAATGGCAATTTTCAGGCTCTCCCCACTTCAAACATTGGCTCCACACAATCTTCCCATTTAAACTCTCGCACCCATTTGGTATTGTATCGCATCAAGTCCAAAGTATACATCCCAAGACACAGAAATCAAAATACATTTTTAATCGGTTTTACATTTTATAGAAGCAAGAAATAAATAATGATATTCCAACTAACCTAGTTGAATAAATACAGGTTGTCCTACTGTGATCTAACGCTCTGCGGACTGACAACTCTCATGATGAGGCAAACTTTGAATCAGCCACAATCAGTTGTTGAATTTGGCACTAAAGTTCTTTGATTCGGTTTCAAACTGCAGATTGAACAGTAATTTAGCAGTTTATAGGCTGACTCATTAAACTCATTACACATTAAACGTGTAAAAACGTAACTGCAGTTTGAAATCAAGTCTAAATGACAAAACTTTTCATGATTATCATAACGTAAAATTAGGCACGTATTTATTGTTTTTAGAATCTCATGGATTATGTTTTGGTACCATCGATTAAGCAAACAAATAGTTTTCATTTATTGTAATACAATTTATACTATATAAATTATACTAAAAATAAATTGTAGTACATTCTGCGCCATTAAAAATGCGTTGACAATCGATAAAATGCTATTATTTATTACATAATAGTATTAAAAAATAACGCTCATTTTCTGGCTTTTTGTGGTCCATCAATGACCAGATACTAGAGGCGCCGTGTTTAAGAGATCCAATTGTATCTAACACTTAATAAAGCCGAGGTATCTTTTTTGAATCCAGGGAAGTAACTCCTAAAAATGAGAATACAATTTTGCAACGACGAGTAATTCCCCTTGTACTGTGATCCAGCTCATTTTATGGCCTCGTAGAAATTCATGTGATTTTATGAAAGTAAACATAATACGTTCACAAATCTTAAATACGCTCGTTAAGTTGGTTTTATTTGACGAAGGCTTCTCACAGTTTCCATGATTAACGAAAAGCCTATGTGCTGGCGCGGATCCAGCAGGGAGGGTTCGTGTTATTTGGACCCCTGACCGCCCTTGGACAAATGGTAATTTAAAAAAATTCAAATATCTAGTTGAATAATTATTATGAATAAAAACCCCAAATAATCCCTGAAATCAAAATTTAACCTTAAAAAAAAATGTTTTTCATCTAATATAATTATGATGTCTTCCGTTTTATTCTTTATCGATTTTTTTATTTATATTTTGGTTCTGTGGTAAATTTCTTTGATTAATTTTTTTACTTTACTATTTTGTCAATTCTTGGGTATGAAATCCTAGATCACATATTAATTTCTTATTTTTGATGTTTGATATTTTCAAAAATCTACGAATATAAATGATGATGTGATCTTTTCAGATTTTCTGTATCTAATAATGAACTCCTCCACCGGAAAGTAATTATTTTCCTGATAAGTATATCTCATATATCATTTGAAACAATGGACTTGAAACGAAATCAGTTGTTTCTTTTCTTAGAAAAATAATCTAAAAGAAATTTATACGTCATTTTTTTCACGAGGACTAAGTAGTTTTTAATAATCATCAAGTATCATATCATTTAAAAAAATGAATGTATCTTGCGCCTCTGCTCTGATGTAAATGCCTCATGGTTTGGCATTCAATAGAGAAGGAAAGTTTTTATTTATACTATCTATCTTAATTTGAGCCTAACTTATATTGTCTTCGGTCGCATCTAATTAGACATTACATTACGCTGAGAGCTAATAGACTCATATCTGTATTCTGTTCATTAGATAAATTTCCTATTTTACAAGAATAAAATTTAGGTTTATTCAAATTGTAAAAAAAAAAAAAACAACAAAAAAAATCACAACTATTAAAATTTCAAACTCAAACTATAAAACAGAGCGTTACGAACGATGATAATCAGCCGTGAATGAGACAAATACAAAAGCACTCTATTCTGATGAAACAGTTAGCAATCGTTTTTTTTTTGTTTTTATTTTTTTCATAGACAATTAAAAAAAGGAATTCGATCCCCACTGGAATTGTGTAATTATCCTCAAAATATTTTTGTCAGAATTCTCAATTTCTTGTCTATTTGAACAAAGAGAAATATTTAGAATTAAATAATCCAATGGATCCGAAGTGACTTTTTAAAAATTTTCAAACTAATGATACAATTGGTGTTATAATATCCCAGGCTTGGATTGCTGGACCTTGTTCAAGGCTGCGCAAATAGTGCAACTGCACAGGACTCCAATGATTTAGACCCCACAAACATGTCTTTCAAAAATATGTTTATTGTCATCTTTTTGGTGATTCCATTTGTTTGAGGATTTATTATGCTACGTACAGATCATTGATCCATAAAAGAATATAAGTCAAGTTAATCATCATGATTTTTTTAGAATATTTCGTTTTTACTTGGAATGTTCTGTTTTTTATTGTTGACAATTGGTGATTCACATATCCGCACCGAGCCGTACTTAAGGTAGTGCAAAGATGTACAAGGCCCCCAGACTATATGCACACCTAAGTCTTCGAAAAATGTAGAATGTCTCGAATAAACTTGCTTTAGAAGTTTTCATGTTACATAGAGATAGATTATTGATCCATGAAGTTTAATCAAACGCCATAATTTCATGAATATTTCTTTTTCGTTTCGACTTGTTTGAAAATGATAGCTAAATACGAAAATAAAGGAGCCCCCAAGAAATGTTATACTCTGTTTCCCATCTATGTGAAATTCGTCCCTTTGTGTGAATGATTTGAAGTGAGTCATTGTAAATCATATTGGCCATTTAATAAGTTTTCACCGATGAAATATTTAATATGTACGGCTGTCATTTGAGAACGAACAATTCTATTTTCGACTCGGCTCGGCCATTTTATCTTTCAGTTTTATTTCATTTAACATTTTTATCAATGTAGATAACAAGTAGAGAGCTCTCAGAGAATATCAGAGTCACAAAAATTGAACCATCTGTGTACAGATCCCAAATTATGTCGTAATAAACGCTCGTTATGATTATTCTTCCCTTTGTAGCTTCATTCATTTCAACACTATTTTTCTAAGTCTGAGTAGCTTTGTTATTGATATTTTATCATATACGAAAAGACGAAAAAATGTTATATCTCGCTTTGTAACAAAAGAAAAAACAACAAAAACAACAAAAGAAAAAATAACAACAACAAAAAAAAAAACATTGTAGGAACAACAAAAATAACAATAGAATGAATCCCATTGCCTGTAAAACTCTTGAATGAAGATTCAAAGTCTTTTTTAGGTTTCATTGTTTTGGAAAAATGGAAAAATTGTATTAAATATACACGAAGCAGTAAAAAAAAGTATGCCAAACTGAAACAGTTTCGATTTTGAAACAGTGTCGATATTGTTTTAATAGTACGAAATATTTAAAGAAATTAAAGGGAAATATTCAATAGATTTAGTTGAAAGGAATTGTTGGAGCATTGAATTTGGTTTCGATTATCATAGCACTGAAGCAGAAGATTTACACACATTTATTTATAAGACTGAACTATGGGAGTTGAGAGTCTTTTAAATACTCTTTTCAGATTTGCATTTCAACTTTGGAAGTCAGGCTGAGCCGAAATTTGAAAGAAAAAAAAAAGAGAAAATGACAAAAATTATCTGATTAAAAAATCTAATATTCTATCTTATTTTTGAGTTAACACAGAAAAAAATTATTTTCATACGTACACACCTACAACAATACGCATGTCTGAACACGTGTATACATGTGCATACACACACACACACACAAACACACGCGCGCGCGCATACCATGTATATTTAAACATTCATTTAGAAAAAAAAACATTTGATAATATAACACTTATTTTCATTGATAATTGCAAAGATTTGAAGTAATACTATTTACTTGTATAAAACATTGAACGTAACTCCGTATTTTGTCTGTAACACTTTTCAAGGGAAATAAGTATCAAATGCTAATCATAGAGTAATCTCCCTTATTTTTTTGAGAATGTAAAATTCCAGGTTTATTCTAATTGAACATAAACAAGAAAATGCAGAACAATATGATGTTTTTGATATTTTTACAAGTACAAAGTAATTACGAAATTGTTTAAATACTGACGTCATTTTTTTCGGTAAGGGTAGATTAGTTGAATAATGAACTCAAAGTTATGTTTGAAGTATCATTATAAATGAAATAAATCATTATTGAATAAAATTACGTTTGGATGCCAAGTGTTTATGAAAATAAAACGAACAATCAAAATATTTCAATTTTTTACGTGTCCAATCTTAAAAATGCTGGTATAATCAATAAATCCAGTGTATAATTACAGAGTGAACCTTTTAATGATAGATTAGACGAAATAAAAGTAACAGCAGACTTTGATGAGAACTGACAAGGCCTTTCTTGCATCTCAGCTTAAATTCCCGCCATTATTGAGACTTTATTGTACGTGTTGTATATAAATGTGTCACTTTGGCGCCTGTGAATGTCAACATATGCGTTTGTTCATCTAAGCGAATGGAGGGATGAGTGAACAGAATTATTCGAAGAGAAACCTCATTTTGAAAAGCCACCCAGGGTGGAAAGCCTCCTCGGGTGAAAGTTGCTTGAACAGTGAACCACCCCCGAGATTCTGCGTTTATTGTGTGAAAGCACCCACAGCTTCTGTTCTCACCCACAACTCATTCATCACTGCAGGGACCCTCCCTCTCGTTCTACCCTGATGGAATGACTATTGGCCGAGACAGCGCCCAAATGGATAGCCAAGATTTCCGGCTTTCCTTTTGATCTTTTTTCATTCTTTATTACTTCAACGAGGAGAAAAACAAACCATTTACATCATTGATACGTCACCCGAGCACATTTTTAGACAACACATAACCAGGCTGGCTGGAAGGAACCAGACGTTTTCCCGATTCCTATTTCACACGCCCATATATCCAAATGCTTCAAAAACAAGCAGTCCAGTAGATTCTCAAACGGTACAAAATAGTCTTTGAATACAGACGTACTTTTTTGGTCGTCAAGTCTGTTCGTTTAGAGGTACAAAAACCCATAAACAACAAAAAACAAAATCGTCCCGACACGCGCTGCGGTGTGAAATAAGAATAAAAGACACAATAAGACGATACAAATTCAGACACTCCCTGTCTGAATTTAGTTCGACGGGATGTTTTAATCCTCATTATTATTAGAGCTTATTTTTCCAATGTCAGATCTGCACTATTTACGAATGGCCGTACAGTCACGCATTAAGTATTTACGATGGATAGCAACTAAAATTAAGATGGAGGAGATGTTGGTAAAAAAAAAATAATTGAAAATGGCTCCAATTTGTGAATTTTATTGAGACAAATATTCTCTCATCTTTATTTTTTGATGACACATTTTTTCCACGTCAAAAATTCGGTAGATTTTCGACTGGGAGACCTTGATGAAAAAAATGAAAACTAATAAGCACCCAGAGAGTGCATACCGTAGCCAACGTCACTGTCACTCAAAAACTGAATGAAAATCAGTTCATATCTTGCTACGATGCAGGGGAGGTTACGGTATAAAATTTGTTGATCCTCTTCAAAACTTGATCAATTTTTTTTATGCTTATGGCCCACCCTTCCAAAAAATATCATTGGAATTAATGGAAAACTTTTAAAGCTATCATATGAACTTACAGACAGACAATAATAATGTAATGTTTATACCTCTTTCTACTTCATGAGCCGCGATAATAAGAATACAAAAAAATATGCCTGAATACAAAAAAAAAAAAACGTCTGCAAAATATGCCTTTATCAAAATATTTCATCAGAACTATAAACATTGAAATAAAATGTGGAAATGATTCGAAAACACATCGTTTCATTCTTTGTAATGAAAATTCCCTGCATTTTTGTCAGTTTTTTTAAAATCAAATGATGGATTTGATTTTTATAAAACAGTCAGCGTTGGTTTGCTCTAAAAAATCTGATCAATCGGCTGCAAGAGTTGTTTCCCTTTAATCATATTTCACTCACCTCAATTTCAAGCGATGAAGAAAGAATGGGCATATGTTTGTCGTAAAATGAATTCCATCGTCAAAAACTATCCATTCACCACATAGGGAGATACATAAGATGGAAATTTAATCGAAACAAAAACGTATGCAAATATTACACGGCGTCCAATGCAAAGGTAAGTATAACTGGAAGCCATCTGCTCGATGTTCTGAGATTCGGATGAGTTGAAGTGAGCATTAGTCCTCAAAATGGCCTTGTAAATAATTCGTCTTGATTCTAGGATATACGGTTGTTTTTTTTCTCTTTAACCCACCCCCCACAAACAAGAACAACAAAAAATCCAAAAAACAAACAAACAAACAAAAAACGAACCCCGATCTTTAGGGTTTTCAATCCGGTTATGGATATTTAAAAAGTGCAAAATGAGGGTTGGAAACAGTTTTGCAAAACCCACATTTCCCTTCCGTGATTTGAACTCACAACCGACCGTCTTACTGACTGAGCTAAATTGAAAAATCTTGGATATTAAAAAAAATACAGGCTTATTTAATTCTAATAAATAAATACATTTTTACAAAAATATATATATATATTCAAAACTTTTTTAGATATAAAATATATACAGTATAAAGGTTTTAGTAATCATCTTCGGCCAGGATAGAAATTGGAGTGGAGTTTGACCCTGCAGCAGCTAGGATTCATCGAAACTCATTTTCCTTAATTCAGTTTGAATAGGACAATTTAATAATAAAATACAAAATTATGTTTTTATTATTATTTTTATTAGATAAAGTATTAAAATCCATCATTATTAATTTTCACTTCTTTTTCCTTCATCTTTTTTTTATCAATTAATCGTGGTCAAAAGCAACTTCAATTCAAATTGAAGGAAAGTAGTTGTCATTGCGTAAAACGATGTTGTATCATGTTAAATAATGTTGTCTGTTTTGAGGGTAATAAACAAAAAAAATATTTCAACCATCAGTAATATAAGGTTCAATAGTAGGGAAGTTGTAATTCGTGCTTTCACTAGAGTTGCTGCCGCGTAACATTTGACGCGAAAAGACTTTCAGTGGGGTAGGGGCTCAGTTGCAAAAAGTGCAGGGGCTCAATCAGGAAAATTACCCACAATTTTCAAAAACCAATAAAACAAATGAAACCTGTAATACCATATAGCCTATGTATGTGGTATGCACATAAAAAGAATGATATTCAAATTAGTAATAGTGGGAACTAGCTGAAAATTATAGTGACGTGTCATCTATTAAAATGTATTTTTCGCATTTTGACTGAAAAGGGTATTTCTGGTAAAAAAAACCCAAAAAACAACAACAAAAAAAAACGAACCCCCAAGCCCACCTGTGCTCATGCATGTACTGAATCAGGATAATTCCATAGATGTGGCATATTATGATTTAAAGATCATTACAACAGGTTACTGCATCGAATGAGCCATATATTGATTAATATTTTCCGTTTTTTTTTTTTTTGTCGTTGATATCATCCTTCATCTTACTACTAAAATTATTCTGTACATAACGATTTGAAATTTACCCACTAAACCCGAGCAGTGATATAAGGGGAATAACTGCGATATGCTTATTTCCGGTAATCATTGCGTCTTCTGATAAATTTGGAATTATTTTCCAAAAAAACCATCGGTTATATCTTATTTACGTATGTATACATTTTTCTAGTGTTGTTTCTAATATTCACTAAGAACAAGCTCGCAAACGGAATTTAGTTTCGAAAAATTGGTATTATATATTTAGGAGCTTTCAGGCAATCACACCAATACCTCGAAATCTCGTTACAACGCAACTTGATGTTGCATTTACTCAAGAGCCACGAAATGAAAAAAAATCCTCGTTGCGCGCCTTATCCTTGGGATTTCCTGCTTAAATTTGGAAATCTTTACGAGAAACTATATCGTAGCTTTATTGGTATGCAAGAGAAAGGAATCGGTCGTAATGTCACACTTGGTTTGCATTTGCGGTCAGAAGTGTTTGCTTGGGCTATATCGTACAACTAGTGTAGCGATTTCGCAATTTTTTAAAAGTACAAAATTTAAAATAAATAAATCTAATTTTAGATATAGACGAATGTGGGTTAACATGGAAACTTTACCCTTCAAAATTTCTATCTCAAAGGAAGAGGAAAAAACACCAGGAGGAAAAGACTGTCTCGCATTATTGTTTGAGTCAATGCCACTTTTTTCTCTATTATAAAAGTACAGTTGGCCTAAACCTACTGTATTTTAAAACTCCAGCACGAAGTCTGGTGTTGACTTTGTTTTCCTACCGTTACAAAAATAACAAGAACAATCCTCATGAAAGAGAGGGTTGTTGACCGATTTGTAAAATCCACATTCCCCTACGGTGATTTCAACTTTTTATCGCGAAGAGGCTGTATCAATGACTGAGTTGAATCAACACATTTTAGATATTAACGAAAATTTTTCATACCGGTGCGCATGGGGTTATTTATTTCACTCTAATGAATAGATGCATTTATACAAAAAATATGAATATTCCTATTCGATTTATTTGTTATATATACAATACAAAAGCTGCAGTAATCATCTTCAGTTGGAATAGAAGTTAGAGTTGACCCTGCAGAATCTTGTTTTAAATAAATGTATTATTCTTTCGATAGGTGAAATAAGATTATTCTGACAGCGCAATACAGAGTGTAAACCGTGTAAACACAGATTTAGGTATGCCGTGAGCAAATCGATGGACATTTACTAGTATTGGTGAATTCATACAAAAAGTATTCATGACAAAATACGTCAGCAGTGGATTTTGCAGTAAAAAAAAGTATAGAATTTCTCCGACAGGAATCAAGAACATCAAAAAATAGACGATGGAAGGAAACTTGCTGGACGCGTTATATATGATTGGCCAGGGGTGATTGCTATCAACATAGTACAATTGTTGGAGAAGAGCAAAAAGGTTAAGAAAAGATTTTCAGCTTAAAGGAAAGGTGCAGTTACTTGAGTTGCAGTTTTACCAAACGGATATTTCAGAATAGAATCACAATTAATCATAACTACTACTACTACTACTACCAAGAAGAAGAAGAAGAAGAAGAAGAAGAAGAAGAAGAAGAAGAAGAAGAAGAAGAAGAAGAAGAAGATGGAGGAGAAGAGAAGGGTAAAGAATAAGAAGAATGGAGGAATAGGTTGAGGAAAGAGCGGAATAATCAAAAAGAAAATGTAAATTGTTGTAACATTAATTTTAAGTACAAAGGTAAATATGATAGTCATGACATTATTACAATACTGAGAATGACATGTACGACAATGAAATGTATTATGAACTAAGAACCACCACGCAGAATAATAAAAGAAGAATGGCTCAGTGGGAATGAGAATTGATTGAAGACGGTGGAAAGTAATAAAGAAGGCGGACTAACATATATTTGCTCGTTTTGTTGATGGTAGTCGATTGAAAAAGTTGGATTGACAATTTCGTTACACGACATCTGTTTTTTTTTTTCGAAATCTTTTCCGCAAAACAGAGACAAAAACAAAAACAGGCAAATCCGAAATTGACCATTCGCCTCTATTTCTTCCAAACTCCAAAGAACAAAGAAAACGAAACGGCCTGTAATTAAAGGAAAAAAAGATTACGAAAAGCCCGCATAAGTCCGTTGTAAGTCCGTTGTTGGACATAGGCCTTCCCAAAGTAAGTGTAAGACATAGGGGGTGATGGGTCTTTCTCTGCCATGCTGGCCCATGTCTTGTTAGTGGGGGAAGGGGAGAGACAGATACATGTCTTTCCCAAGGACATCAATCCGAAGTGAACGCAAACTAAGCCAGAGTTTGAAATTGGCTCACTGATCCCATTCTCAACACGACCACCTTGCACCTCAAGTCGGTGATCAGGCGTACAAAAAACCCAATTGTTATACCAATAGAGAATCTGGAGGATTTATAAAAGGAAAGAAAAAGACAACGCCACGTCTCCTGGAACATTGATTCTTTGATAGACCATTTACTTCACCTCTGGTTGGTGTGATCCAGTGGTTCTCAAACTTCATTGTATGACGACACACTAAGAAATATTTTCGACTTGAGTGATATACCAAAATAAAATGAATTAGACAAAAACAGATCAGCAGTCAGCATACCGATTTGCACACGCATCAACTTTTTTCCTTTCATTTGTCGCCAGAAGAATTGAGAGCTCACAAAAAAACTAATGACAAAACCACTAGTTTGTGGTGGAAACGACACAAGCATAATGCCCCGTACTAGATACGTTCTATGATCGAAATACATGTTTGCGTAATTGGGAAAATCTACAAGAACCAATGCATCCTCCCAATATTCACTGATGGAGCTGAAACATGGAACCTAACCAAGAGACAGATCCACAAATTAAGAACTGTGCAACGTGCACATGAAATAATTATGCTGGGCCTCACATGGAGAGGCCACAAGACAGCACAGTACATCCAGGAAAAGACAAGAGTCAGGGACATCATAGAATACATTAAAAAGCTCAAATGGCAGTGGGCTGGCCATGTTGCACGAATGGCGGACAACCGATGGACATCGCGAATCATGACATGGATCCCCCGAGATTACATGCGCAACCGAGGCCGGCAGAATATTAGACGAGCTAGACTATTTCAGAAAGTACTGGCTTCGCGACGCCCATGATAGAGAAGTGTGGCACATCCTGGGTAAGGTCTATGTCCAATGACGGACGTTGAAAGACTGATGATGATGATGATGATGATGACGATGATGATGATGATGACGAAGATGCTGCACGTAGATGATATTTTGCTGTAATGCACTTTTTGAGATTTACTGATGTAGTCTAACAAAATCTGTTACATTCATATACAAGGCCCAACACAGAATGGAAGAATGACGTTTACTGTTTTAAAATAAGAAGGAAAAAAATCTTTTTTCATACCCCAGTGGTTGATATTGACCCCTGGGGTCGATTAGGAATATCAAAAGGATCGATAAATGTCTTGAGGTAAAAAAGGAATCCATAAACACCACGGTTGGGGGGGTTTATTGAACTTTTGAGGTCAAAAGCTGACATTCGTATGAGAATTAAAAGTAATAAAATACAACTTGCTGGTACATAATTCAGATTCATATAAAATTTCATTATCTGTTTATTTTACATACTGCTTACCGAAACAATTATAATAATCAGAGATAGGTTTAATTTCGTTTCGTCCACGAATGGAATAAAAATAGTTCTCGATTTTTCGTGCTTTTTCTTAAATAAAAGACGAAATGAACCGGAACGAAACCATGTCTGGAACCAGATCATTATTTACTTATTCATTTTTTGTGCATGCCTGATGCTTGATAGGGGATCAGGCATTCCTTGAAAGGATCGGTGGTCTAAAAAGTTTTGAGATCCCTGCTTTGAACTAAATGACAGTAAATTTCCATCTATTATACAAATAAACTGTATTCTTAAAGCGAACTCGGCCTATTCAACAAAAATAGTATTCATCGCTTTCCCCTCATGGGATTTTATTCATGAAAATTGTTATAGATGAATAGCTATCATTTTCATGTAAATGTCAGAATTATTTAGGTTTAAATCAACGTAATTCATAACATTTGAAAAAAATAATTTCTCTGAATTTCATTGGGTTGTCACAAATGAAATGTTTTTGAATAGTAAGATGAAGGGCGATTCAAAGTACAAAACAGTAAATAGCTAATCAAAATATAAACCATTCGAAGCAATAAACCTTTTCCAATGATCATCTGATCTTCATGAGATTCTTCAGTCTCATTAAGATTCTTTAAGTGGTCAGAACTTCAATAAAGGCATAACTTCAATAAAGGCATAACTTCAATGAAGGCACTCATTATTGAACCTTTTATGATGGATGTGAAGTTCAAAATATTTGATAAGATGATTCTTTGTGGGAGAAATATCAGGTGAATATAGAGAATGCTGTAATTCTCCATGCTCAGACACAGTCAGCCAAGAAGAGTGAGATCTGAGAATTTCATTGATGATTTCATTTAGCATCTTTTTAACCTTTCCTATTGCCTTGAGATGACGTAATATGGGTGATGCTGAAGAACTAATATCTTCAGAAAGTATCCGAACCGTTGTTCGTGGGTTGATGCCCACTACTGTCGTTTGACCCTTCCCCGAGGTTTATGATTGCTATCCATGTTCCCAGACTTGAACCTATTGAATCAACACTGAATAATTTGCTCTATAGTGTTGTCCACTCCGAATACTTTGTTGATATTATTAGCAACTTTAGTATCATTGGATCCTAATTTGAAAACATATTTGAAACTTTTTCTGACTTCTTGGACAGGCACCATTGCTTTTAAGGCCCGTAGAACCTCCAATGACAAAGGATTATATCTCTATTTTCATTGAATCTGTCAAAAAATGTAATTACATCTGAGAATCTTTGAATTTAACATCATTTTCAACGATGTATTAATAAAAACATTCATGCGTAACAACCTGATAGATAAATAGTTATATTCTTACATGTCTAAAAATATAATTCCCAGATGCTGGTATTGATATGAAACCCGGGATGAACTGTTTAATTCAAAATGTTCTATCAATACAAGTACGTAGAAAACCAGGATTCAAATGCTAATTTTTTCATCGTAGAAAGGCCTCCCTTACTTGAAAGATTGGTGCAATAAAATCTCACTATCCAATTTCCCCCCCATTTTACCTTGTTTCTTACCAATCGAAGCCTTGTGAATATAAATACAAGTTCCCCCTCTTGTGTTGCTAATAAAAGTAGGTGAAATGAATTAGGGAAACTAAAATTTTGTTTCTCTAACATTTCATTCATCTTTGCCAACGAAGTTAGAAAATTCATATGTATTCACTCGTATGTGTCTGTCCGTGTGTCCATACAATATCTTCAAAAGTTTTCGACGAATTTCAATATCATTTTCAGGAAGATGGGGCATGGGCTAAGCAAAAATCAAATGAAATTTTTTGAGTGGATCCGGGAATTATTTTCACAAATACTCCCCTGCATCGTAGCTATATTTGAACTGATTTTCATTTATTTTTTTAGTGACAATACATACATCATAAAGAATTTAGAGAGCACATACCTCGGCCAATGCTGCTGTCGCTAAAAATTGAATGAAAATCATTCACGATACAGGAGAGATAATTTAAAGAAAAAACCCGGAATCCTCCCCAAAATTTATTCAATTCTTCCCTAGCCTATAACCCAATCCTTCACAAGATGTCATTGAAATTCATTGAGACCTTTTGGAGATATTGTATGTACAGAAATGAGTAAATGCATACATGAGTGGAGATCACCCTATCAAAGCTAGAAGACCGAACTGGATGTAGTTAACAAGGCAACAAAGAAAAGATTTGCTAGGCCGAAGACATGGCTGTGCCAGTGGAACACTGGTGTTAAAAACACCACGTGATAAAATGTTCAAGGGTTTCAATGGTTATGCAACAACTACCAGAAGTACCCAGCCATACCGTTTTTTTAATACCTAAATATCTATATTTTGTATGAATTGCGTTAAAAGAGATGCCAACAATCTTCACTTGGTCTAGAAATGATGATTCTACCAAAGTTGTCGGTTCTAAGTAATTAGGAAATAGTTCTATTTTACCTCTATAAAAACTGCAAAAACATAGACGTAAAAAATGCAGAACCTAAAATGTTATTCTATTACAATTCAAAAAAAAATTTTTTTTCAAAATATTGTACTAATTTACACAATTTCTATATGTGAATTCTTTTTATCTAGATTTGTTTTTTCAGGTGTCAATCGCGTCATGTATTCGTATTTATACCTTTCCTCAGGACATTAGTATTCAGTGCCTCTCTTAAGGCATTAGTGCGAAGTGAACGTAGATTAACTCAGTCAGAGTTTAAACTCGGCTCGACAATTCCATTTTCTATGCTGCTAACTGCTTGGCCACCGATGCCTTCACTAATATCTTTTAAAGAAATCAAAAATTGTTCACATACAATACGAAGACACATACTATTGAGGCGCTTCCAGTTTATGGGGTATCACGTAAAAAGATACCCCTTTTGCAGTGTGTCTGAAAGCTGTTTTGATCCCTAATTGACTTTGAGATCAGTGCCACCTAACCGATGTTCATCCTCGAGTCAATTTACCTTTAGTCTGATTTTTCACTTATCCATGGTCCAGCTGCTTCGTCAGCCACAAGAGGCATAAAACTAACCAAGCAAAGAATTGCAGGCGTTATATTAATCTAAACATGTATATATGCAATTTTTCTCTCTGTTTGTCTCTGACGCATCTCATTGGTTAATTTACCTTCCTATTATGACATAACTATGAATATTACGTCATAGAAACTCTTGAGACTCTTCGTCTTATAATCACACGTAAAATAAGCTTGAGTTGAGTTGAGATTTTCAAATAAAACCTACAAATAGGATACTTGACTTATAAAGAAATGAATTGCCTAATGAATTAATTTCATACTCCTTAATGCTGTCATTTTTTATGAGTACATGCTAGTAGATGTAATGATGCGCATATTGCCTGCAACTGTCAGTGATCTTCTAGTCTAGTGGTTTTGAGTGAAAAAAAGTAGCACGTCTCACTGATCTGTACCTGAGAACCCAGAATATTGACTGAAAATAAGAGATTGAGTTCCCTCGTTTCAAATCGTCAAGGTCGAACAAAGGACAAGAAATTCTTATTTCAAAACGTCTGACCACTTCGACCAAACTGGGTTGAAGCATCTCTGCATCCTGCTTTGAAATACTGGGTGCTCGAACGGCAGGATCGAACGAATGCCCTGTGAATTTTATGCCAAATCTCTACACTTTGGGGTGACTCTGGTCGGTTTATATATGCTCAAAGCCACATCATCATGCGACGTGTACTTAGTTGACTACATTATTGGCGACGTGGACCTATTCGATCATGTGTTTTCCTCTAATCACATCATGTTATTGAATATCAAGCCAGCCAGAACTTGCTTTGGTCAAGCCACGTTGCTAAATATATTACAATTAAAATCAAGATCAGATCAGAAATCCAAAGCAGATTCGTGATTGTCCGGACCAAGGCAGTGTTGAGATCTGCGAGGATACTGACAATGGTGTTGGAGACTCTATCTCCATCGATAACAAATAAAATACAGGGAACAGAATCATGAACATTATCATATATATGATAAGAGTCTTGCTTTGAGTATGTTGCTACCCGGCAACAACAGCCATTATCAGCAGTCAGTAGCAGCCTGGTCGAACGCTTAGCGTAGGATGTTAGAGACGTGTCCGTCATACTTACTTGGTCTTTATTTCAAAATATGTGGGAGACACACACACACACAACTCATATATATATATATATATATATATATATATATATATATATATATATATATATATATATATATGGATTACAGACAATGATCATTCGACGTAACACGATGCTATTGAAGTGTTGCAAGGTTAGGATTGAACTCTTCTAAAATTACCCTTTGGACAAAGTATCAGTTTGGGTGATTTTTCACTTGATATAAGATAAATTTTTATTTGTGCATTTATGATAATTGACAACGAGGCGACGTGTTGTAAACTGGTATAGAATGAAATGATAATAGTACAGAACAAACAAAACTTAAATGATTCCATTGTAATGAGTAAATTTGGAAGAAGCGAAACATTTAATTCTTCAAAGACGTCACGTATCACATGTTTCTCTGTTTCAGATCTAGTTTACAATATGTGAAAAAAAATTGTTATATTCTACTTTACTCATGCGCCGAATATGACCAATCTTGAATAAGAATAAATATTCAAGACCTTTTTTTATACCTGAAGGTATAGTTTTATTGAAATTTCAGTTTCTTAATATCAGTTAACCCCCCCCTAAAAAAAGAAAAGATAGTAACATGTTTTAGTGTTTTGAAGAAATTGCAATGGACATCATCCTGTGATTAGGGCAAGGAATTAAGGTTAGTTGACCTTTTTTGAATTACTGAATCAGTCTTTAAAATAAAATCATATTCTAAATCGAATTCATAATGAGCCTTGAACACTTAAGGCCAGTGGTTCCCAAACTGGTGGTCACAACTCAAATGAAAGTCGCAATAATGTTCCTAAGGTGTGTCCATGACTCAAGAGGCCTTTATTCTAAAATATATGACTCGAATGAGAGGCACCATAATGAGGAAGTAGATAATAGGAAACTACCAATTATCGATTGATGTACCTGTAAGTAAACAGGATAGTACAAACACGCACCAGCGTATCATTGACTATTTCATTACAGTAAAATTTATTAGATAAAATTAAACGGAAAAAAATTGAAATCATATTTTTCGCTCTTGGGGTTGTAAGACCAAGACAAAAATGTCTCCATGGCCGTAACGAAAAAGTTTAGGAAACCCTGCTATAAGCTATGCAAGTAAGCGAGTTAATTCTTATACTGGATGCAACTCCAATATATTGCAAGTTTCTCTGTATCGGCTTCGGTTTTTGTAAATAGACTCAGGGGTGATCAACACCTGGAATGGCGACATTCACTTCACCCTGCGCTATTTTACTCATATCTAAGTGAGAGATTGATTCATGCCTTTGAAAAGGGTATTTGTGTGAAATGAACACGAAGTGTCTCCACCGGCGTTTGAACTAAGATCGTTAAGTCCATTCTCCGGGCCTTTAACGGATACCCTGCACCTCCACAGTCAATCTATGTAACATTTAATATTTCAAATTGAAAGTAGGTTACATTTGCTGCGTGAGTTAAGAAAATGTTGACAAACATTCTGAACGAGAAAAACAATGTAGAGGAAAGAAAGATTAATTGGTTAAAGAGGTTCAAAATAGTCGAGCAATGCAATCATAAGAAGAAAAAAAACAATAAGTAAAAAGTGCCCCCTTGAAAGGAACGTAAGAACTAGTGAAGAGCTAGGGAAATGTGTCGAATGAAGGGGTAAGTGTCAAGAAGGGCGGGGTTTAATGATGGAGAGGCTGAGGAGATGAAAGAAGGAAGAGTGAGAGAAATTAGAAAGGGAGTAGCAATCACCGCCTCCATCGAAAAAAAGGGGGGGTCGCCACTTTGTCCTTGTGTGTCTCTTGCTGCCCGGTGATTAGAGGAGTCGGGGTTGTGTGGAGGTCCGTTCCGTCGCACTATGTAATCTAAGACGAGGGGTAGGGGAATCGCCCTTCCCTTTTTGCTCCTTGTGTCAGCTGCGAGCAGGTGGGCTGTGAACACAGAGGCGACGAGTGGAAAGAGAGAGTCAAACGGGAATAGGGCAGTGGGAAAGTCTCCCGCAACAGCCCGACCACGGAGAGAGAAAATATAATAGGAGAGGGTTAACATTTGGCCTACCATGTAAACACTATTCCTGCTTGCAGTTGGGGCTGCCAGGCTTGTTTTTGTCACAACAATTATATCTTAATGCACAACAGGAGAAGTTAAGGTAATATTTGCAGTCACATTAGTGGTCTTAGTAACTATTGTAATTAAAATATATTAGGAGTAGATTTCCATTTCGTAATTAATATTAGGCTTTGTTAGTAGCTTCATTTGCACTGTAAGATTCATAATGATCGGCAATATAGTAATTAGAAGATTTATAGTGAATTTTCTATTTCGTAACAAGAAACTTTGACCCGTCGCTTCGCTGACAGTTATCATAAGGGTACAAGATGTAATTAATATCAAGGGAACAATCGTCAAAATTGATGTATTGTTTACGGGGTGATTCGAGAAAAGTTCAACCCTAACCAAACAACACCTTATTGACATCATGTTAGTTCTAATCATCATTGCTCTCAATTAATATATATATATATATATATATATATATATATATATATATATATATATATATGTATGTGTGTGTGTGTGTGTGTGTGTGTGTGAGTGTGTGTATTATGTTCTTTACTTACATGCATATTAACCAATTATTTCTTTATAGACGACAGTTCTTGTTATTTTCCCCTCTCCTTCTTCCTCATTATAACGTCTCTGCATTCCTCTCAGGTTATGCATTTTAAAATAAAGGCTTCAAGAAAATCAGTGCTATCTTAATGATCAGAATAAACCTGGATTTATCACGCATTTGCTAAAAAAATAAAGTGAATGAAACTACTCTCACTTAGCATTGAAAGGTCATCTCCCTTGTCAAAAATTCGTTCTCAAAATGTGAGATACGGACGGACACGGTGTTTATTGTGTGATAGATTTGAAAAATATTAATAAATATCTATTTCTTGATTAATATAAGTGAAAGATAATAGCGGATGCATTGAATGGCATGTATTGTTTAGACGGGGTTCATTTTAACCGAGTACTGTAATGCGGGGGGGGGGGTTAGGGTTATTAGGGGGGATTTTCAACCATGTACCGTTCTACGTTTCATTGCATGTACGTGCATCACGACTGCAGTTAGGGAGAGAACGATGCAAGATTCATGTGGGGATTCAAAATCGAATCACTAGAGAGAGAGAGAGGTTAATCAGTCCTTCCACTGCCAGCGACCAGAGACCGGCAGCCGCAACTCTACAACTTTTCATTCTGCCCTGGTTACCAACCTGTGCATCTCGAACTTATCGGCAAGGGTCATTTTTCTTTATTGCTGTATCCTTTGCTAAATTAACGTACCCTCTTCTATTACCTGATACCAGGAATAAAGGATCATCTACCCTCCTCTCTTCTATTTTCCTCCCGTTTTCTCCAGTTTCTCACGCCACTAAACTTATTGTCTATCTTTCTTACATACATATTAGTAACGAATCTTTGAAGACTTAGTATGTAAGCATAGTTCACCTATACCCACGCAAAAAGTATCTTTATTAAAAGTTTTATTCAAATGTGTTAGGAACCGGTAGCATATCTGTGCCAAATTGATATTCGTACATGACCATTGGCAGTAATGTTGATCTTTATTTTTCTATTTCGTAATTGATACGAGGTGCGGTTTCTATTTTGGTTAGAACGGTCTTTGTGAGAAACGCATTAGTGTCACTAGACGAAAAATTTATATTTGTTGTAAAAATAAAAAGAATTAATAAGATAGATTGACAGATGTAAATCATATCTTTATTACTACTGATCTTTCTGTGGGGCGTAACCAAAACAGCTGCTGATAATTGGATGTCTCTTCCATCTTTGTGGGTCCTATATTTTGTGGTAAAATGAATGATAATCTCTTTGTTGACAAATTTTTTTTATTAATTCGATCAATCAACAGATTTTAGATAAAAAAAATAGTTCATAATAGCCGACTTTATAAGAAAACATGGTTAATCTCGGTATTTCGGAAACCTGAATGCATTCAATTATTCTGCATTCTGCATAGAATATATGCAAATGAGCTATCCTGAGCAAGATGTCGCTTGCATGTACGTAGCTACATAATGCCAACGGCGGTGCTCAAACAATCAGAATGCAGTTCATATACCAAAATTGGAATGATACACAGAATTTATAATTCATATTATCAATAATAATCCGAACGTAAGACCCCAATTTATAGAGAAACAAACAGAAACGAATGATATCATTCATCATATGAAATAGCTGTATCATCTGTCCGTTTACACCATTGCAAATGATAGCTGTTTGAGGTCAAGTTAAACCAGGATTTCTAATATTTTTTTTTACGAAGATGCGTGGGGCAGGTTCTTCCCAACTTCGTAAGGTCGACGCAACACAATTAAAAAAAACCCAACTCATCCGCCTATTTAGCAACTAAGTCGGGCTTAGTTTGTATTACTTACTTTTTTTTCAATCCTGATTAGATTAACTGAAGATAGCATAATGCATTACTAACAGCTATAGTTGTTCTGCTTGGTGGCTTACGTATTTGCGTATCCCGCTTCGGTATCTGTTTCGCCGGTGTTCGAGCCCAGATTTCTCTCTCTCTTTATATATATATATATATATATATATATGCAAATTTACCAATTGTTAGACAAAACAGGAGAATATATCTGAGGGAGAATTCTTTCTTTTTTTTAAAACTTTCATTTTATTCTGGTAGCAGATTAGTTTCGACCTATTTGTCATCCTCAGTATAAAGTAACATAGAATTGGTGTCGAAACGATGTCGTTTTCTCTAGTGCTTTTTACCTACTTGCTTATCCGAGAAAGGGTTTGATCACAGGTAAGAATGAATACGAGAAATTATAAGTGTCATGTTAGGTGGTTGGCGTGAGTGAGTTAATGTGTATGCGTGTAGGTGTGTGTTTATGCATGCGTATAAGAGAAATATTTAGTATTTTATTGTGTGTGAGCAAATGACGTCTGCAATGATTGCGCCTTCCTCAGGTCGTTATCGGTGATGAACGACTTTTTGAATTTGTGTATAAGAAACATAGATACGAGTGTTATGTGATACATTGTCGCACGCACGTGTGTGTGTTAATGCGTGTGTACGTATGTGTGAATGGATTTTTTTGTGTGCAAGTGTGAACAGTAGCAAGTGACGACATAAGTTATTGATGATCTTCGTAGATGTACTGAATATATTGACTCTGAGTCGCAAATAAATTCCAAAAACAATGGATCAAAAGAAGCTTGGCTGCGCTTGGTTCAGACTCCCTCGTTTCATCAAAATCTGAAAGGTGAACAAAACAGGATTCATTTCTGTATACACTATTATTTCAAAACTATGTGTCCCATTTCTTTCATCAGTAAGTCCTGTCGATGGGATTTGCAAACTTTAGCCTAACAATTAGACCTGGCCCGGGCTTTAGAAATTCATCTTCAGTTTTTGCGTACGTCACTGTAATTTGCGCTAAATTTGTTGCTAAATTTCTTCTGGTCATTGTCATCCATTGTTAGTTACGAGTATAAACTCAAAACTCAAATTGTAGGAATTTGACAAAAATTGCGAGGATCCGTGCATTTTGAAAAGCATTCTCATATATACATGCATACACACACACACACACACACACACACATATATATATATATATATATATAGTTTAACTGGACAGAAATCCTTCATTTATGCAAGTTTGCTTGAACGTGACCGACACAGAATGTCGTTTTCATTTTCTCAGCAATTTTCGTTTTTTTTTCTCACAAGAGAACGAATTTCGGGATGAAACAGATTTAGAAATTGGTTTCGATCTGAAATAACATTTGGCCAATTTCTACATAGCTTTGACCCTGAAATTCGTTATCTTGGGAGAAAATGGGAAGATTACTGAAAAAGTTATAACGATATTACTTGTCGGTCATTTTTAACAATTTTAGCATACATAGATGTGTGTATATATATGTATGTGTGTATGTGTGATCTAAAAGTTCCAAGACTGTCCCTGTTGCGACCAAACTGAGCGCGGGACAGTCATGCCGTGCAGAAGTAAGTTGGTCAGCATGCCACGGGGCGTCATGCTGTGAACATTCTGACCATTTAGACGCGCCCACGTGCTCATTTGCGAAATTTCGTGAAATAGGCAATGGACACCCTTCAAAACATCGACATAGTCCCGCAACAGCGTCGCAATGAGCCGGGCGAGGTGTTGTGGGTGACATGCGCTTCAAGAATAGTAAAACATCACTGGAGGATGCCGAGACGTCAGGGTAACCCTCGACGAGCACTACCCCTAAATGTCCAAGAAAGTGGACGAATCGTGCTTCAGAATCGCTGGATCACCCTCAATGAAGTTGCTGATATTGTCAGTGTGTCATTTAGATCAGTTCTTTGAGAGACCATTCGGTGCGAACGGCCCGAACCGTGGCGCGATGAGAATCGGGTGTTCAGCATGATAATGCCCGCTCACAGTGTGTTGTTTTTGTGCTGCACCAGCATGAGGATCGCTCTAAATACGCCCTACGTTGGATCTGGTTCCCCACACCTCCCTCTTCTCAAAGATTGAGCTCAGACTAAAGGGTCACCGTTTTGACATCTTGAAGAATATCCTGCGCAATCGCTTTACATGCTCAAGAGCAGGATTTTCAGCGAGCGTTCCAAGCGTAGCAGACGCGCTTTGAACGCTGTATCATTGCACTAGTTGACTGCTTCGATGGGAACGGAGGTCAAATTTTAATAATAAAAACATGAATAAATCATGGACTTTCTGATTGCACCTTGTATACACATATACATATATATGTTGATGTTCATTAGCATTCTGTCAGATTATTGCACATCGACACAATATATAGATATATATGTGTATATATATCAGTGATATTGTGAAATTGGTAATTTTGTGAAATCTTGAGAAATACTTGAACATTTCAGTAATTACATAAAATCCCTAGTTTCACAAGCAGTTTCATAAGCACTAAATCCTGGCCCCAAACATTAGGAAATCCATGTAAATGACCAAAAATGAGCTCCGGTCACTTTGATAGATATACCCATGGGCTAAATTTCAGCATCTCTAGTGCGAGTTTGTGGCCCCAAACTCTGAAAATTAGCTAGAAATGACTGAAAAATGGCCTCAGGTGATTACAGATGACCACCTAGGTCAATCTCACGTACTCACAACATGAGTTGACTTTTCTTACACGCAGAATATAAGTTAGATAGCGGTTTTAGCGAAGATAAGACACGAATGAACAAACAAAAGGCTCAGTGGAATGCATTCAGGTTATGCAAGTCATACACGGCATGGCCATTGATTTGTTCCAGAAGTGTCCAGAGCTGAATAATAATAAAGAAAGAATTTTAAATCATTAAAAATCTGCAGTAATTTAAACATCGTCATGTAGGCATACGTCATAGAAATAGCACTTGATGCCTCGTAAAAAATCATTTATCTCCATTGAATAGACTCCACACATCAGCTGCTGCAGTTCTGTGTCATATGTGAAAACTTGTAGGCTTTCTCATTAACACATGTTTTTCTCCGAAGTCCGTTGATGTGTCCGTAAAAAAAGTAATTTTTCTAGGTAATCAAATTTACAAACAGCCAATAATCATTGAAAATTGTTTCAATTAATTTGTTTGAGAGAACCGAGGAAATAACACCCTCTCCGCGCGTCAGGTATTGGCTGATTGTGATAAATATGGATGATAGGAATTGGCAAATATAACAGATCGAACACGTATTGAACAAGGTAGCAAGCAAAGAAGGATAATCAGTTGCGGCTACCAAATGCAAATAACGGTAACGTCTGCAATTAAAACAAAAATAATCAAAATAAGCCCCTCAGAATTCGTGAAACTTTGGACTTGAAAAAAAAAAACAACAAATTTCTATCGAAATTTTCCTACAAAATACCGTTCCAAGAAGGAAGTTCATTCAAAATTTAATATATCACTAAAAATCGGGCTATTTCTGCTTGTATATTGGGTGGCAAATATCAACACGTTTTCAAACCCAGTTATCTGCAGTTTCATATAGTCTACAGAAAAAATACTGATAGTTTTCGGCAATCGTTCTCCGATTGACACATACAAATATCACCACGATATAATCTATAGGTTTCTAGTTACAGACGTTTATCGACTTTGCCAGAAATCTGAAAAAAAACCCCTGTTAGCACTTCAATCAAAACCTCAAAAATGTCGGGGTTCTGGTCAAATTACGTAATCACGGTGTGAAATTGCTTAGAAATCCTCTGTGAATGCGCAAAATTATTATTGTTTTTTTAAAAACTAAATCTATGCTATATCCTTGTATTGAAGAGCGATCCCTGTGGCCATGTTACGAACACAAGTGGTTCCTTTTAATTAAATAATTTCATAAATAATTCAGTAGAATCCATGGGTACTTATTGCATGGTCAACCACAAAGGTCACCGCACGCCACTGATATATATATATATATATATATATATATATATATATATATATATATATATATATATATATATATATATATATATATATATATATATATATATATATATATATATATATATATATATATATATATATATATATATTATAAGTGCATTATATTATTTTAAAATGCTCTCCCGTTATTACACAGTGAATGCATCATTTAGCCTGGACAGTGTAAATATAATAAAGAATTAAAGAAAAGGTGGCTGCTGCAGGTATCGAAACTGCGACCAATAAGGTAGCCGCTTCAACATAGCTATATCATTGAGCTAATCAGCCACCGGTAATGCAATGGTCCATATAACTGCTTCAACTCCAAATTCTCATTTGCGTTTTTTCACCTTCTATATCAGCCCTATTTATTTCTCAACGCAGATAATTATATTTTAAGGAAATGGGCATGTATAATCTGATAGAAATATAATTATGATGTATGGTTATATATACATATCCATTTCCTAATGAGGTTTATCTGGAAGGTATTCGGCAACTTTGAAAATCTCGAGGACCGGTAGCGTTGCCTGGATGTAACTAGGCAACTAATGAGAAGGGACCATACTACGTACGAGAAAACACACACTTTCCCATGGGGTTATCCAGTCGACAGTCATTGAGCTTTTTGTACTGCGTGACCGACACATTCACAATGATCGAAACTGCAAATTCTTCACATCATTTTGGAATCAAGTGTGTAAAAGAATAGTCCGAAAGCATGAGAACTAGCGCTATATATATATATATATATATATATATATATATATATATATATATATATATATATATATATATATATATATAAAATATATATATATATATATATATATATATATATATATATATATATATATATAGCCAGGAAAGAGTTTTTAATATTTAAATTGCGTATTCCATCATAAATGAATGGAATTATTCGAGTATCATTACAATTGCACTTACTTTGAAATAATCAAAAACATCGCATTGCTTCGCAAAATGAAAGAGTAAAAAATATATGAATAAGGGAGACTTCTATACAATAAGTATTTAATTGTTATCTCCCTTACACAGTCCATCATGTTGCTTATCATATAAGCAGATTTCTCTATTTTGATATCAAGAGAATGAATTGTACTTTTCCAGAGCAGTCAGATGATCGAGATGACCTGGACCATCTCTCCACTGGATCCACTTTAGAATCATATGACGCGATAAATCTTAATAGATAAACATGTGCCTACTTATATTGCAATAAGATCATTTGAAATCTCAACATGGCCACCGACATTTTCTGGCTGCACGAAAAAGTTCTGAAAAAGATACGAAGCCCACCGAAGCAATGCCGTAAAAAAAAAAAAAAGATGCTAGCCGACTTCGTTCTAATCCCATTAATTTTATTGATACTAGCAGAATATCCCTCCTACAGACGAATTATTTGGCTAGTTTTGAATTTAGCAAACATTCTCTTTTTATTCTAATAAATCGGCTGAAATTTCACTATAACCCTAGAAATCATTTTTTTTCTTTGTTCTTTAGAAGAATTTACTTGATTAAGTAGAGTCAATGCCTATGGGACCACAAAACTAGAATTAATGCCTACAGGACCATGATTGTCAGTCAACGCAAACCAAGCCGGCGTAAAAGAGACCGAAATTTGAAGACTGGATTCAGGTAATGAAAGCTAAGCTGGGGGAGAAAATTACTTCAAGGAAGTTATATGTCAGAAAGAAAAAGAATGATTTCCGGGCATATACATAGCAAAGAGTACGGTGCAGAAGATTAAAGATATGATGCACTCTTCACTGGATGCATTCAAACTGAATATACGCGGGGGCCTTCTAAAAATCAAATAAATAAATGAACGAATACATAAAAAAACGACACGTGTTTACATCGTTTCAAATTAAATCACCACAGGTTTCAATTTCAATTAGTGCCATCTGATGTGACAAGAATGAATCTTTATTTTGTGATGCATTTGCAAATGAATAAACAAATAAATAAATAGGTTAGGGATACTACTCTCCTTGGGCATTTACTTATCTCCATTGACGAAATTTCAATTTTTTAAAGTGTAACAGACGAGCAGACACGTTGCTTATTATTTGAAAGATTTTACAAACGCACGTGAACGCTTTGATTCATTTATCAATTTACACATACTCACTGGACACATTCAGATGGAATTGACACAAGGCCACTAAAAAAAAATAAAAAAATAGATAAATGAATAAATAGACAAATGAGAATGACACGTGCTCAACTTGCTCCAAATCAAATTACCACAGGTTTCAATTTCATTACCAGGGAAAATAAAGTAACACATGTACAGTCCGCTAATTAACTCAGATGACAGTTAACGTCACGGACAATTTACCTTCCGATCGAGTCACGTGATTTTGATATATAGTGCAATAAACATGAACATTCTACTCATCCCAATTCATTTTCTCAAAGAGGTAAAGGCAACAGGTCGTTGTAATTAGCTTGCAACCACTTCATAGTTTAAACTACGGTTGTGTAACAACAGACGCTCAATAGAGTAACCAAAGGTTGAACTGTACTGAATCCAATTAATTTTATTGATATGAAGACGCAAGCTCCGACCTAGGTACCAGCAACACGGGAGGTTGTCCAGGGTGCCAAATGCTGGGGCTGTCTGTCATGTTTCTGAGACAGTATGACTTTCTGGATACACACAGAAAATGGGAAACTGATTAAACTGAACAGAATAAAAATAGTTAAAATCAGAATTTCTCTAGGTGTGAAGTCAGATTTTCCAGAAATATCTGACGATTAAATGATTTCTGTTGTGGAGGAACTAAGAGAAACGATTTGCAAAAGAAATTCTCATTAATTTTATTCATATATATGTACATACACTCGAATACAACACTTTGAAGGGTACTGAAGTTCAGCTTGTCCATGCAGCCAGAAACCCTTGGGTCGACCCTGATAATACCATCCTGGTACCGAATATTGTATTAGTAGAGAGATAAAACAAGTACTGGAAGAGTCACTCACCTCCTAAAAGAAATCATCCAGTTTTGACAGGATTTGAACCCTGATTGGTGACGCTGCAGTCATTTGACACATGTTGCCTTATAACTCTGCAGTCGCGCTATACATTGAAAATAAAAGGGACGGCAAGCGAATGAAAAAAATAAGGCCAGTAAATGGAGAAAATATAACCAGGAAGTTAAAAAGTATACGAGGTTGGAAAAAAGGACTAGCAAATTAAAAAATTCAAAATGACAATTGAACTAAAAAGATAACTATGGATAATCATAAACAGTTACTATTGCTACAATCACTGCTATGTAAAATTTCCTTGCAATCAATGCTGGGTTTGTTGAGACCGATGAAGAATATTCCCCATCAATTTTAGACAAGGTCCATTATATATATATATATATATATATATATATATATATATATATATATATATATATATATATATATATATATATATATATATATATATATTACCCACAGCAGCCGGGGGGACTTAAAATGAATTTTTTTCATTTTACTGGTTCTACATGACCATTTTTAGCCCTCTCCCTCCCCCTCTCTCTCTCTCGCTATATATATATATATATATATATATATATATATATATGTGTGTGTGTGTGTGTGTGTGTGTGTGTGTGTGTGTGTGTGTGTGTGTGTGTGTGTGTGTGCGCGCACAAAAGTATTAAACTTTCTTAGCATATTTCCCAACTTGTTGCATCAAAATCTGTGATTTAAATGGATTTTTTCAGTTTATATCATGGACCTTTACAAAATGTTCCAAATTGGTGAAGAAGATTTCATTTGATGGACCTACACAAGATATATTGTACTGAAGTGGAGTGTGAAATTGAAAGGAAAAAAATGTTTATATATACATAAAATGTTTTGTTAATCCGACTAGGTAAGGGAGACCACCCAACAAACGTCATCATGAAAACCATGGAACTCTCCAAATAGGAACAAAGCTGTTGAGAAGCCATGATCACGGTTGGGACAAGCAAAGTATCCTAAACTTTGAACATCCCATGCAGCACTTTGCAAATTTGGACTGTCATTGAAGGGCCATGACATAAAATGAAAAAAAAAAATCATTGAAATTACATTTCATAATGCAAATTAGAAAAATATCAAGGAGGTTGAATACTATTGTATGACACTATATATATATATATATATATATATATATATATATATATATATATATATATATATGTATATATATATATATATATATGTATATATATTTATATATATATATATATATATTAGGTAACTAAGAAAAATGTTATTATCTTCTGCCATCTCCCAGACAACTTCATAATTCCACCCTCCAATAACACTTTTATTTTTCTTGACAGAGAACTGTTCTACGTGCTTTGCTTTCTTCCAGAGTATTGATTCTTTTTCACGTAAGGGATCCTATGTAGACTAGAATAAATGGTAACCGAAGGGTACAATATCTGCAGAGTACAGGGTATAAGTCAATTTTCCCCTGATCCCCAGAGGAACATGCAATCTTGCATTATGCTGATGGAATATTATTGCTGATACTTAGGTACAAGAGGGAGCCGTACTTGTTCGATTTGATGGTTTGATTCTCCCTGAGGAGCTTATAGTAGAGTGTTCTCTTCCCATCCAATCATACGTAAGACATCGCCCTTTTCGGATAATGACCGACTTAGGTACGGTAAGTCGGGGTTCATTTTATGTGATCCACGATCTCTTACATTCAATATTACTGTGAAGCACCCATTTTTCATGCATGACAAAATTCGCTTAAAAAGAATTAGATACAATCCACAAGAATTTTCCCGCTCACTTTATGTGGAAGTTGCACATCAAAGTGACTAACATAACCAGGATGATGCAAATGAATTGCAACGCTTGATTTGAATATTCTCAGCAAGTTGGATATCTATTTATTCGTATAAAGTTGATTATTCACAAGTAATGTTTCGATTTAATCGCTATAAACCTCAACTGATTTACCCGACCGAGGAGCAACGTTCAACGAGAAATTTGTACTGATTAAACGTTCGATTATCCACTGTACTTTCTCAATGAACGGTGCATATCTTGTTTCTGTGTGTTAGTTGAAATTCTAGCTTTCTTAAAATAGAAAAAAAGCGTAGTATGCCAAAAATATTGTTTTTTCCCCTTATTGCCAATGTTAGAATCAATAAACAAAATCTTGCCCAAATAAAAAAAATACACTATGATCGACAATACCTAATTTATATACAGGTACAAGTTCAGCCTTCCGCCCTTTTTTTCGATCAAAACGTTTTACTATTTATTTGTGTTTCCATCAAAACATTTTACAAGTACACGTTCAGTAGTCTAACCTTCTTTTTTCATCCTAAAAATATTCAATCAAAACGTTGTATTCACTTTTACTATTGTGTAAATCCACTCTATAGGCGCTAGTCCTGCAGCCTGTTATACTTTTTAACAACTTATTTAGACTATCACAGTAAGAAAACAGCATAGATTGGAAATAAAGAATGAGCTCTTAGCGAAACTCGAAGACACGCCTGAGCAATTTGTGTTAAAAAGCAACTAAAAAAAACTAAACGAAAGAAAACACTATTAAAAAAATTGATAATTGTTGACATTGCTTCATCGATTAGAATATAAACCACGATGATAAATACAACAACTTTACACAAAACAAAAAAAATACGGCGCCAAATAGGGAAGGGCGAAGATGAGTTTGAAGATTTGGTTTTATGTTCTGTTAGCTGTAAGAAATCTTGCAGCTTCGTCCGGTAGAGCTGTATTGCTTATAGACAGCTTCCTGAGGTGAAAATTGGATGCTGGTCTCTCCCAGGGATTATTATCTGTTCTCATTCGATCTGCGCTGTTAACTCACTGCTGTGAAGTTACAATCTGAGTAAAGTTACGATAAAAAAAGGAACTAAGATAATCTGAGATGAAAGAAATGATCAATAATGGTTGACAATGCTTCATCTAATGAAAAAAACAAATAAAACTGTTTAATTTGACCAAGAAATCAAGTTAACACGTTGTTATTGTTAGCAATCATCGCTTAGAAATACAAACATGGTCACAACTTCATCACGGATCGGGAATAGAGGATAAGCTCCCCGGGCGACTTGAACTCACGTTTGTTTTGCCTTATAGAAGTTTGGTTAAACACAACAGGTTCACTGCCATCTGAGCAACGAGAACTTCGATTGCTTACAGAAGTTCAAACCTTACTTTTAAACCCACGATAATCGGATCTTTCCGCGCATTGTGTTCGTTTTAATTTCTGTACTGGCAGTATCAGTAAAGTAATTATTCTATGATTTATTTTTATTAGTTGAAAAATTATGACCGATTATCATTAGGTTTTGGCAACTATTTTCCTTAATCTTAATTTTTAGTTGTCTTTTTTCATCAGAAAATGATACAATACTTCATCTAATAAAATCATATTATAAAAGAAGAGCCCCATCCTTTTCTTGGTAAACAAACTATATCTAATTCGGCCAAGAAGTCAAATTAATACATTCATATTGTTAGTAATTATCTCTTAGAAATACAAACAGGGCCACACTTGTACTGAAGTGAACACACTCGCCATGTTTAATAATCACATATATTTACATCGATTTAGTTTCTAGAACACACGTGCAAGTGTTGAACAAGTTCCACACAAGAGCAACTGCCTGTCAACACATAAGCCGAGTACAATGTACACAAATATACATGTATGACCCATAATGATGACGAAAATACACGTACGAGGGGGTACAGAACTGAAGAAAAGAAGGGGTGACACCAGACACCCGTTTTCCACACGTGGCGTGCGTGTGCAGCCGTTCACATACCCGTCCCACCCCGACACGAACCTGACACGTTTGAGTTGAGACACATATATCGAGATGAATCCACACCCACTATGAAAATACAAGGGAGTCCATAGACACACGCAAACACACGCACGTGCACATATACATACATATAAACGTTAGTACACACACAGGCAAAGGCACTCAATCACATACACACACATACTCATGCGCAAACATGCACACATGCATTCGTACATACAAACGCACTCGCACATGTGCATATACACGCACATGCACACACATACGTGACCACTCGAACACACACAAACACACCCATACACGCACACCGACACAAATCGTGAGCGCAGGACCCACGTGGTAAATTATGGGTTAGATGTAACATGGACTGTTTTCTTTTTTTTATCTTTTTTTTAATTTTGTTGTTGTTGTTGTAATCTTTCCATTGATCAGATCAGACTACACGAAGATTAGGAAGAGAACACAAAAAACGAAACAGGTAGATAGACAGGTAGAAGAGAAACGGGGAAGAAAGGAGAGTGAGGCAACGATAATAGAGGTAAGGATTGTAAGGCAATAAGAATAGAGGTTCAGCCAAAAAACCAGCGAAGTAACTGATTCCTTTCTTGTTTTGCACCCAATAATTTGTCAATAGCGAGAATCGTTTTCCTTTCCGCCTTTTTGCCCTGCTTTCCAAATCTTTCACCTTTCCCCAACCCTCGTCAAGCCTATCTCACAAGAGACGACCCGCTACTACAAGCGAATCGGGTTCACCCACACTGCCATGTTATTAACTTCCTATTCAACAACAAATCATTATTTCCGGGTCAACTTTTCGCGCTGCTTTCTTTTCTTTCTTTTAAAAATTGTTTTATTCTTTCGGTCTTGCGTCTTCATTGTTTATCGCTTTTTAAAAAACTTTTTTACTCTATGTGTGAGTGTGTATGTGTGTGCGTTCGTGGGTATGCGTGTGTATATGTTGGTGTGGTATGTATGTATCTATGTGTGGTACGTGTGTGTATGTGTGAGTGTGTGCATGTATGTATGTGTGTGTGTGTGTGTGGCGTGCGAGAGTGCATGTGTTTTTTTTTCATTCTCCCGTTTTTACCAAGCAAAAACATTGAAGTTGTAATATTATCCTGATTTATTCCTTTAGTTGATGGAGCTTAGTCAACCATTACTAGTTTTTGACTAGTATTTTCTTCCATCTTAATTTCTGTTGCTTTCCATCGCAACTACGACGGTGAGTAAGCAGCACAGATCGGAACTAAGCTCTTGGCAGACTTGAACTCTCATCCTTTTTACCTTGCGATGCATGCATATATACGGCAGCTGATTTATCGATTGCTTTGCCGAGCTCTGGTATTTCATCTCAATTTTCAGTTCCTTTTTTTAATCAAGACTGAACTTTGCCAATAGCTAATTCTTCATTTCTGATTTGCTCTGTTTACTCGCTGCCATAGACGTAGTGCGCGAATACTTGGGCAAATGACTCTCCCGTAACGACTTTACCACCGAGACAGTAGTGACAGTTGAACAAAAAAGTAGTTACACCCATTGGCAGGTGGTAGGTCGCTAATCATTGTGGTCATGGTTGCCAGTTTCACGCTCTTGCTCCGAGGACAGGCGAGATTCCGAGCCAATTCCAACCATTTCCCTTTCATTGACAAGAAAAAAAAAAAAGGAATGAAGGTGGCAATGAGTAAGTTACAAAAAAACATAATGGAATATTCACTCGTCATATTCCCCAACACGGATGAATGGCATCGACAATGAAGCAATTCTACACCATTTCTTCATCGATTCACTCTCACAAATCATCATCATCATCATCATCATCATCATCATCATCATCATCATCATCATTTTTCTCAGTCCTGTAGGAAGAAACCCTCCCGTAGTACCTTGTTCACCACGCTTGGCCTTTCGTGTTGGTGTGGTGCGCTCCCTTGAACTTGTTATCTCTCAAGTCCAGAGAACCCAGTCTGCTCTGCTATTTCATCAATAACTTGGAGGCTTGAGAAGAGACAGATTCGTGCCTTTCCCAACAGCATTAGTTTGAAGTGGACATACAGCCTTGGCTGATTCCGCTGTCTGCTTTAACCGTTACAAATAATCGACTTATTGTACCGGCGGGGTAGGGGTAAGGATTAAAGCTGTGGAGAAAACAGAGAGATCCACGTTTTTTGACAACAATCAGTAAGAAAGTTGGTCTTCGATGAAAAAAAAAAGTGACATGTACAACAAACATGTTGAGGTCAAAGACAGAAAGATTCAAATCGAAAACGCTGACCAGAAAAAAGTACACCACTACATCGACCTAGAACAATGAATCTCCATGAAACCCTCAAAAGAAGAAAACAAGCAAAAAATCACTCAAGGATGACAAGCTATTGGAAGAGCAAATTCAACCTTCAAGAACAAGAAAATCCTGCTTGTGTTAAAAAGGAGGGTCTAGAATCAATGCATCCTCCCGATAGTCACCTATGGAGCTGAAACATAGAACCTTACCGAAAGATTGGCCATCAAACTAAGAACCATGCAACGTGCACATAGGAAAATCAACATCACATGGAGAGATCACAAAACAGTACAGTATATTAGAGAAAAAATAAGTCACCGATATCATCGAAACCATTGGAAAACTCAAATGGCAATGAACTGGTCATGTTGCAAGAATATCAGACAATTGATGGACTTCATGACTCACAACGTGGACCCCCAAAGATCATATGCAAACCTGTGGCCGGTAAAATATAAGAAGCAGGACTAACTAAAAAAGTTAAAAAAATATCGGTTCTGCGACGCCCATGAGTTGAGGTAAATGTTTGGGAAGGTCAATGTTCAACGATTAAAGGCTGCTGCTGCTGATATCTCCATCTATATGTGCCAAATCTTTTTAGGATATGGGCGATCATGGCACTCCCTATCTATAAAGTGTGAATTTCTATCATTGCTGTCATGGGGAAATAATCGAGTGATTTCCAAAATTCTTTTAAAACCCAGAGTTGTCCATCTCTGAGACTGATGGCCTCCCAAGGCAAATGAAACCAATCTTCACCGTTATTTCACCCATATCCAGAGAAGTCACGCCTTTCCCAAGAACATTTGCGTGAAATGAGCGTAAAGAACCTCGGACAGATTTTGAACTCGGCTCCCAGGTTCCATTGTCTGCACTTTTAACCGTTACGCCCACTCGCATCTGGTAAAAATACACAGTGTCGTATTTTGTATCCGAGCATTTGAAAAAAATAATTACTGACGGAATATCCGGCATTTATGATTATGAATTCTATGATTTTTTTGATTTTTTTCTGTCAGTCGGATTCTCTTCCCACGGACTCAAAGGTTTATAGGTGATTCTTTCTCATTTCCTTCAGGCTGAACAACTGACATCATAAGAATAATCAATTTGAACTTTAGTAGGCTCGGCACAAGACCTAACGAATGAATAAAAACGTCTGAAAATTGAGCAAAGAACCATAAAAGAAACTTTGAGAATTCCTGGATGGAAAAAATTTCCCCTTTAACAGCTTTTCAGTTTCATGGCAGAATTTGTTGGTACTAAACATTCTTGTAAACCATTGAGTCATCCTTTGAGAGAGAATGTGTGCCAGAATGATCCCGGATTTTTGAACATATTTGTATATAGATAAATAAAAGAGACTTCTCTATGATTAGCATTTTATATTTATCTCTCTTGATAGATCAGTCATTATAGAGATAAAAGTAATCACAAACATGGACACTGCACTATTATTATCCAGATGCAAATCTGCGCAAAACAATCCATCAATAACAACCTAAAAAACCGGACAAAAAGCCACAAAACAATTTGAAATATCTATTAAGAACGAATTATGTTTGACAGTTTTTGCAGGTTTATGTCAGAACTAGCTTACCACCTTAAAAATGACAGGATCAATCGCGTATATATATATATATATATATATATATATATATATATATATATATATATATGATTTATTTATCGCAAAAAAGAAAACGTATACCTCAAACATAATTCATTTTTCTGTCTATCATCTACAACTATTCATGTTTTCTGTTTTCGATAATTTTATACGAATAAAACCACATAATAAAGTAAAAATGAATTTCTGAAAAAATGAATTTTTTATGAGAAAAACATAAGTTATTCATAAAAATATTCTACCCTATTACGAAAACATCAACAGCAGCATTTTAAGCGGCCATGGAGACGTGACCACACGGACATATACTTCGATTTACTTCCTTCCTCTCTTTCTGTTTGTTTGAGCATGACAGAATCGAACAAACAAATAGTGACGTTGGTCTTTATGTAATAATCGGTGTGTACAAATACGGGGATTCGTTTAAACAAGTTTGCCTGGACAAGAAAAAAGAACTTCAAAAGACTCCATTGCTTTAAATACAACCAAACCTGCAAAGGAAGAGGGATTACCAATTGTTACTAAACAGGTGGGTGGATCTGGACTCATCCTGAGTTAAAACGTGATAAGACACGACTTTTTTTTCCATGAGTGTCTTTCGGACCTGGACTCTAATATGCTCGGACTGCGATATCCTCAGGTCACTACTCTTACGGGGTAGCCGACCCCTGTAGATAGCGCACACTTGCTTTTGTTGGAGTGTGGAGGATCGGTGCTCGAAGTTGCAGATAGCCGTACTGTCCAAAGGATCTTGAAGTAAGACAGCCGTTTTTTCCCTGTTCTCCTTCGAAAGTGACCGTAGGATCATATATATATATATATATATATATATTATTGTGTCATCCACAGACAGCTGTTTCGTTGTATTACAACTCTTAAGTGTGGCTATCCATTATCCCATCCATTACCATGAGGCAGGATCGAAAGCTTGGCTTCAGAGTCGGAGGCTGGTATCCTCCCTCTACTCCACGAAACTGGACGGTCAATGAGGTTGAATTTAAGCGATATATTTATTTATCGTATATATTCCTCATCCACCAGAGTGCTTCATTCCATGTTGGAAGATACTAGAAACGTCTAAATGTTTTGGTTGCGTCTAGATGTCAGAAATTGCTATTTTTAATGAAATAAGTTTTTAAAAAAAACTTTCATATTTAATTAATACTTCTAATGAATTATGTGATAATTCGATTAGATAAATGTGAAAGATAAAAGTCCTATTTGCTTTAATTCGAGATTTGGAATGAATATTTGGTAAATCTTGACGTTTCTTGGTGTTCAAGGGTGTTTTTCTGGCTCAATCTTTGATGTAAACTCTAAAATAAAGTTGACATCTCTTCTCTTGCTAGATTTTTGCACAAGGAAAGAACTAGTGCATGTGTAGTCCAACATTTAGGATCGTTTTCCATAGAAAATAGAGGCGAATCCAATGCCAATTGTTTATGGAAAAATGATATCGTGAATAAAAAATAACAAGGGGAAAAACAACTTAATCAATTCGTATTTGAAATACGAATCAAAGTTGATAATTAAATGAGGGAAGAAGTAAAATTGAATCCAACTCCTTTCGATTACATTGACTGCTGAATGCATTCCACCCACTCACGTTATTTGGTGGGGGTGGGGCATCGCCTTATTTGGTGGGATCGGGCATCACCTTATTTGGTAGGGTGGCGCATCATCTTACACTGAACTTGCATCGTTTTTCATGGAGTTAATTTCCCTGTATTTCTTGAAATATTATTTCTGCTTTGTTTCTATAAGCTTTACTGTCTCTTCCCCAAAGAAAGCTGCTACACAGGGGCGGATTCAGGACTTGATTAGCGGTGGGTGGTGGTCCTAATGGAAATAAATACTTTTACAAATGAATACGTGAAAAAAACAAAAAAAAATTTCTGACATCAAAAACAAGAAAGTAATATGAGATCAAGGATTTTCATTTTGAGT
The DNA here is from genome assembly GCA_963457665.1 of Thysanoteuthis rhombus. Lineage (NCBI taxonomy): Eukaryota > Metazoa > Mollusca > Cephalopoda > Oegopsida > Thysanoteuthidae > Thysanoteuthis > Thysanoteuthis major. The sequence goes on from OY735200.1 coordinate 25,852,542, forward strand.
CGTAACTCCTAAGCACTAGAATTGACAGAAGAGTAAAATGAAAAAAATCAATCGGAAAAATTCATCTCAGATCCAATCAATAAAAGGTTTATAGAGAATAAGCCTAAGACAACTTACTTAGAGACAAAATAGTAATGTTTTCGATTTTAAGGTTATTTTTTGATTATTTGGGATTATTTTGGTTTTTATTTATAGAAGTTCTTTATGTAGATATTAAAACAAAATTCGTCTGAGTGTTGGGGTGGATCCCCTGGACCACATCTCTGGTGTAAATGGATATTGGATGGAAGCAAATCCAGTAGACTAAGAGAAAATGGCCTTGTGCCAAAACAAGCCATTTTTCTGTTTTTGTGCCCCTCCCCAGATAATTGGCCTTGTGCCAAACTAAGTTGAGTTTAGTGAATAACTTGATCCTCACTGAGGTCTTGTGTCATAAAGTTAAATTTAGTGAGAGCTTCATTACCGTGGCCTTGTGCCTGACTAAATCATGATTGGTAAATATTGTGATCCCCACAAGGGCCTACTAATGAATCCTCACTCCCGACTAAGTTAAATTTTGTAAATAACTTGATCCTCACTTGGGGCCCCATTGGTGTGGCCTTGTGTCAGACAAAGCTGTTCTGAATAATAATAATAATAATAATAATAATAATAATAATAATAATAATAATAATAATAATAATAATGGAGGCGGGTGTTCCCTAGTAGATGCGTAAAAGCCCAATGCGGGTGGATGAGTGATGAAGATCCCAGTTACAGTGTGTTAGATAACACCCCTGCACAAGTCGCAATATCGACACCGTCTAGGATCTTGGCCACCAGATCTCCTCCCCTATCCCGTCGAAGCCACCTTTTTACAAGTCAGCATCTCTGCTTCACTTCTTCACAATTCTTCAGTCTAGTCTGCCCTGATCAAAAATCATCCGTTTCTTAGAAATTCAGAGCAAACAAAAGACATGCTATTCCTCTCGGTCTAAATCGTTTTTCAGCTTCCTGACACCCGTTCAAGAGTACGCACGTATATCTTCCTGCGGGTACATTTTTTTCTCTTCTCTTCTCTAGCCAACCAAGAGGAGGAAGAGGAAGAGGAAGAGGAAGAGGAGAAGAAGAAGAAGAAGAAGAAGAAGAAGAAGAAGAAGAAGAAGAAGAAGAAGAAGAAGAAGAAGAAGAAGAAGAAGATACACGAATATTTTTTCCTGCGGGTATATTTTGCTCTCTCTCTCTCTCCTCTCCCACCACGTGTCGATACTTTTGGTATCAACCCTTAACACATAACTCTTTGGTTTTGCTCGTTAAGTACGGAAAATCTGCTTAGATAATAAACGAAAATGGTGATAATTCGTTCTGACAATTTCAGCCCATAATTACAAACGTTTGAATAAATATCATTTAAATATGAGTAAGGATACCCGCTGATGCCCAGACCTCCCTCTGCAATCGCCATAAATCATTGTTACAAATCGGATCCCCTTCTATCCGAATGATTCGATGGGAATAAAAAGGGAGTTAATATCCATTTAAATCGGTAGCTGAAATCAGTGTGGGGCGTACGCGAGGATACGGCGTATACCAACTTCTCAATTTCAAGTTTTTTGTATGTTCAATTCTATTGATAGAAATATTAACGTATTTCTAGTTCCACAAAACAAACTTTACCGTAAACCTACTGCCACAAACTCCTTTTCATTTCTTGATTTAAATTCATTGAAATGAAATTTTCATGTCATCTTTTAAAAATATTCTTTTCAGTAAAGAGTCTTCCCATTGTTTACTTTTAAAAAGTCAATTCCATTCATCTTCTACATTAGCTTCAAGGCTCGACTGACATTCACCGTATATTAACAGGAGATCATTTCAAATAGAGTTTTAAATTATTATAACTCATTTATAATTATTTCTGTCTAATTATTCATCTATTTCTTCATTATATGGCCATTATGTTTACTGCTGGACAAAGCTCTTTCTCATTTCCTTCCATGATAACTGCGATTGCATTAACCTCTGCCATGCCCTACCAAAAGAACCTTTTTTTTAATCTCAAACCACCCTCGTGTCTTGTCTTTTTCTACTGCGTCAACTGTCCCATGGACACCCATCAGTTAGCCTTTTGCTCCATGTGTTGTCATCCCTTCTTGACATGTATCCCACCCATCTCCATTTTGCAGCTTTTGAATTATATGCTTCACTGTACTTTCCCCCTGATCCATGACCTTTCTCCCTAGCATTGCTCTTCCCATGGATCTTTGTGCGATTCTAGGTTGGATTTCAGTTCGTTTTGTTAGTTTCCATTGTATACTTTGCACTTTAAGCAGGTTGGTAAAGAACTCTTCAATGAATCTCTATTCACACAAAATGATTTCCAGACAATCTTGATGCATCGTTGAACTTGGTGTTCATGGCCTTTCTCAAACTTTATTATCTGTGCTCGGTAAATATATTCGTCAACCTCTTCTCGTAACTCGCCTCTATTCTTATGGTCTTTTCGCCTACTTTATGGCTGAACATTACTTTTGTCTTCATTCTTTTCATCTTTAAGATTACTTTTTAACTATCCCTATTTATATCAATCAACTTGTTTTGTAGTTCTGCCGATACTTCTGATGTCATGGAAACGTAACCGGCGGATCTCAGATGGTTTAAATATTCCCCGTCTATATTTATTTCAAAATCGGTTTTCCGAAAGCTGCTTTCAAATCTTGCAATAAATAGTTTGAGTGATATTGTATCCCCTTGTCTTACTCCTTTACTATCTCAATCTTATTTGTATCTTTCAGCGGTCTAACTGTTGCAGTCCCAGAAAAGTGCCTCAACACTTCCGTCTAGGAATAGTGATCCTACATAACATACTTAACTATTCACAAAAATTAATAGGCACCGTAGATGAAAACCAACAATGCAAGTAGGTAGACTTCAGAAGTGGCATACATGCAATAAACTAACTGATCAAGAAGTCATTCAAATACAAAACAACAATTTGCTTGGCCTTTGTAGATTATGAGAAAGCATTTGACTCAGTAGAACGTACGAGAGTCGTCAATTCCACACACACAAATATATATATATATATATATATATATATATATATATATATATATATATATATATATATATATATATATATATATATGAGATGTGTGTGCTTGTCTTTGAGTGTTTGTGCACAAAGTACTGCCCGGAAAATCAGGGAAATTGAACAACGCAGGCAAACTGAACGTATAATGGACTTTTGTTGCGACAATTTTTTGGCAGTATACTTTGTGAGCGAATGTACACACATAACCAAGGTCCTCTTGGGTGCCTATCTATTTGATACTACAGTCTGATTCTCTTCATCTGCTCTAAGTAACCTAAACGATACTTTATAGCCTGAGGAATGGAATTAAGGTATCCCTAAAATTGAAAAAAAAAATGCGAAGAAATCTGTCTGATTATCGATTGAAAAATGATTGTGTGGAATCTACGATCGCGCTCATCTCTATATGATAATGATCGATTCGTCCAGAGAGATAACTATTAAATGCTAATTACAGCGGAGCTTCCCTTATCTATTTATTTGTAAATGAATAAACAAAATCTGGGTTCGTTATGGTTGTGTGTTTGTATAGGCGATGAAAAAAAAAACACTTCATCTGAAAATCTTAACATTTGATCGCATTATGATTATTTGAACTAACTTCATTCAAGTGATCTCATTCAAAAATATGAATATTCATTGTATTGTGACAGCTGTCGTATCAATGCACATTTTTCAATGTCAAAATTGGCGTGTTTTATTCATGGAAATTATCGGTGTATAATGCATTTTTGTGCAAAGAAAAGGTATAAATGCGACTCAGATACGTAAATATTTTGTTTATAGACAATGTATTAGGAATGCTCTAACGTGTCACGAGTAGTTTGTGAGGTTTTGTGCAGAAGATTTCTCACTGCATGCTCTGTAGCCGAGACAACAGGTCGAGTTCAATAGCGATTAAATCAATCAATGGATAATACTTGAGAAGACTCGAGATATTTGATGCAGGAGCCAATTTTTTTTGAATACTCAAATAAAGCAATAGTGATCATTTTCACCAGTTTGTTTATGTTAGTCGTTTTGATGTGTGGCTTCAACAAACATTGAGCGAAGAAGAATCCACTTGGTTGTATTTCCGTGATCGATTTGCTTCAAGAATGTCCCGTTTTTGAAACAAATCACGATGGGTCATGAAAAGTTGATACTTTATAACAATCTGGAATGCAAGAGATCGCGAGACAGTCACAAATTGCACTGAAGTCTGTCAAAAAAGGCAATGCTGTGCATATGATGAGGTCGGTACAATGTCCTCTACAAAGAATTGGTTTCGGAAAATCAACCTATCGGTTCGAAAAATGAACAGACAAAACTTTTAAAGCTTGGTATAGAATTACGAAGTGGCCAGAGAAATCGTTCATTTTCTAGATCTGTTCCTATCCATTTATCAATTTCTCTTGGATTAACATTATTTATTCGCCACCCAACAAGAAGCAAAATGTGACACAGGATGAATCTTTATATTCACTCCATACACCACATGACTAAAATGCACATTTTATGGTGAACCATTCAGAAATTGTTCAAATCCATGGCCATTGCCTCATACACCAGGGCATACCCCTGACCTAATCATTTCTTAGGGTTATGGGGAGTTCCCTGATTATCAGGTTTCAATTGATTTTTGGTAGCGAACAACAAATGACCCTGACTTGCAGGTGTATATTTATTTAATAACTAGTCTCCCTATGCAGTAAAAATGATAGTTGTGTTAAATAATTTTGCAAATGCGTTGTACTTATAAAATATTTAAAAAAAATAAAGTTGCTTTATATTTTTTTTTTATGTTTGACCTGGATAATTTTAGGCATTTGAAGAAACAAAAAAACAAAACAAAAAAAAATAGAATAAATGAAAGGAAAAAATACCAGAATCATATAAGAAGGTTATTGTACAATTAAAATTTAATAGTTCTCTCCCTTCCTAAATATTACAAAGAGAACATATGATCTATCAAGTTGTCTGTTATATAAATAGATTTCAAATCTCAAGCAGAGGCAAACAGTTAATAGTATTATTCAATATCGTCTAATGATATACCCCCGACCCTAAATACAGGTTGAACCTCACTAACCTGGAATTCGACAGTCTAGTTCAGGAAGAAAGATTTGAATCTGGTGATCATGTACGTATGAACAAAGAATTTCGACAGTAAATTGACACCTGAGGAAAACACTTACATACCATCTCGCACAGACCCCCCCCCAGGTTTCTGGTCATAAATTTACATACACCATCCAAATATTCACTCGTTAAGTATTTTAGAGAAAATAATTAGTCTATTTCACCAAAAATCTACCTTATTGATCACTTTCACCCCATCGGAGATTTTTCATGTAATATGTAATAAAAATTATTTAAATCAATCTTAGGAAAATGCACAAAAGTTTACGCACACCGGGAACTAATATAGTTTGAGAACATACGAAAATCGAGCACATTTCAAACAATAATTCTAATAATTGTGACAATATAAATGCTTACTACATGCGCATGATTTAATGTTATAATGACTGAGAAATACTGTTAGTGTTCTATCAAGTGTAATGTTTGAGCGAGAAGATCCTACTGTGGGTATCGTTTTTTTACGTTTGGGATTTTCAGCCATTTTCATACCCTTGTAGGGGGAAATATACTAGAGATATACTTAATCTGATTCTATTTCCGAATTTTATTGAACAGGTTAGCCTCGGTCCCAAAGTTTCGAAACTGTACATACTATATCAAAAGAGCAGTAAATTAAAGGCTCGTTCGACAAAGTGCATAACATTTCAAGACTATTAGAGAGCAGACCTAATACTTACAGTTCTCCATAAGTTTGGCATAGGAGCACGCATGATTCTTTGAGTGGAATCTGAAGGGGTGACCTGAAGAGCACTGAATGATATAATATTGAATGACTCCTAGATGTAATGGAGCAAGAGAGTTTTATCCTGGTGCAGCCAAGCTTGAGTTATTTCCTTTGAAAAACTGGCAACAGCCTTTGGCACTGATGCATCACCAAAGAATCAATGACCTGTCTCTATGCTTTTCAGCATTTTCTTGGTTTACTAGACGTCAACAAAACGTTTGTAATTAGGCTCTTGAATTTCAATTTTGGTTTCATCAGATCTTATAATTTTATCCATAACGTTGTAGGTTTAGCATGGTGGTCATTGGTTAATTCAAGGTGCTCAGTTTTGTGTTTATGTCTCAAATTGTTACTTCTCCCCACCAGTCCAACTTTTTTTCAACTGGTATCTTAAAGCTTTGGTTGTGATATCGATTCTTGCTGCTTGTATTGTTGCTTGAATATCAAATAATATTAAAGTTTTCGGAGGGCCTCATAAGCTTAGTGTCTGGGGTGTTACTATGTTTATTCGTTCTGATCTTGACTTAGTGATAACATACCAACTTGATTTCCACTTATTTAGTATCGATATAAGGTACGAATTATCAATTTTACGGCTTGGGATATGTTCCTGTATGACTTGCCTTCCTTGTGCAGCTTTACTACTCTTAGTCGTAGGTCATATGATATTTCTTTAGTTTTTCAATGATGGTAAACAGAAAAATTGAACAATATGTTTATCAAAAAATACTAAGCACTTTTAAAAGCAGAGACGGAATGTCAACCAGTTTTTGTGGTTTTATTTTCATACTTAGCTACTCTTGAATGTAGAACGGCATACAAAGACATCATGGAATGAGTGTTTTTACTTTTGTACCTACCACAATATTTGAAATGTTATTTCAACAAGAAATACCCTGTGTTTAGGTTCATATTTACATTGAAATATACATTATCGACACGTGGGTATATATAAAGGAGAAAAATGAAAAAATTCCTTATATGAAACGCATAGAAATATGTAATTACTGTAAAACCGAGGATGGCGTAAACTTATGACCACAACTATATATATATATATATATATATATATATATATATATATATATATATATATATATATATATATACACACACACACACACATACACACACACACTGGGGGACGTAGTGTTCTTGGTAAAAATTACTATTTACATTAGGCGAGGCTGTTTTCTCGATTATTTGAATAATTTACTTCAACACCTTTTTTTAAGATTTCATGTTTTGGTTTTATTTAAGATTATTTAACTTCTGCACGTCCAGATTTGGGACCAATGCACTAGATATTGGGATGGGGGGCTCACAAGATCCTAGTTTCCAAAGTCCTCCATACTTTTACCCACGATTCCCTAGTGATGTATTTTGATACTTAGGGGTTTGACCTTCAAGGAGTCAAATCCACATAACCCCGAAATCTCCAGCCACGTCCATGAGTTAGACTACTCTTACAATAGGTGTAGTGCCACATAACCCCATTGGTTTTTGTCAGCAATTTTCTTCCATGTCATTAGTTGAGAACCCTCGGTAATGATACAGTATGATATATAAATGATGAAATTTCAGTCATAACTTTTGTATGGTAGACAAGGGAAGCTGCTCATAGACTTTGACAACGGCAGATTGTATTACTACGATCAGATTGCACTGTTGAAGATATATCGTGAATATCAAGAGAAACAGTCATAGAATTGTTAAAAATGAATTTTATCATAAGGAATGTTATTGTCATTCACGAAAAAAAGAATGACGAAAATTCTTGCATAAAAATCAAATTTTTATGAGATATACGACTGATTATTGGCTATGGAATGAAATTTGTTGACCTCGAAGCTTAGCCTATGTGAGAAGTCGACTTTTATTGATTCCCCATGTCAAATATCAGGTCAATCGGTACGGCAGTTTTAGCAGAGAAGAGGCACGGATAATCAAACAAAACATTTGGATATTAGTAAAGATTACGGTCAGATAAACAGAGGAAAATATTTCAAATTTTTCAAAAATTTCAATAATCAGTTTAATTTCATGGGTTTTCTGTTGATATATCAAAATTTACGTAGTTACCTCCCTTTCACGGAAAGATTTTTTGTAATGAATTTAGTTTTTGTTTTTTGCGACTTTTGTTAAACGCTTTGACACACCCTTCTGTCTCGTGTCAAACGTTGATAGAAAAGGTATAAGGAGTATGAACCAACTGAGAATATCGTGTAGTCTTGCAAGAATACAGGTAATTGTTGTGTAAAATATCATTGTGCAGAATAAATCCTTTTCACACCATTAGGCTTTCGATTTTATAGATGCACCACGTATATATATATATATTTGTATATATATATACATATATGTGTGTGTGTGTGTGTGTGTGTGTGTGCATGTATATATATATAACCTTTCATAAAATGACAGACTACATGTATGACATAAACTATATAATGAGAAAGATGGGGTGTTGTTTGATCAACACTGCTGAGGTGCCATGGTAATATAACTATTTTGTTTTTTATATCCTCAGAACAGTTACATGGTAAATAACTGATGATCCAAACAAGACACAATTTACACATTGTACCTTATTAACAGATTATAAGTGAAACAAGGAAAAACACTGAAGAAAATCACATAAATTGCGCAAACGGATATTCGGAAATAAGTGACTGAGATGACACAAAAATGTTTTTCATATTCAGTGTTTGAAGCTGTAAACAACTTCTTAGAATATATATATATATATATATATATATATATATATATATATATATATATATATATATATATATATATATATATATATATATATATATATATAACAGCGATAAAAACGCAGAGCCGAATCTATCACTGCATCAACACAGGGCAACGAATCTCCATGAAATCTTCAAAAGGAGAAGAAATAATTCGAAGAATCACTCTAGGTCGGCAAGCTTTTGGTAGAGTCAGCTCAACTTTCAAGAACAAGAAAACCACGCAATGTACACAAAAGTGATTCAGGCTCAACATCATATATCACGAGACAATAAAGTGCAGAAAAACAGAGAAAAACAAGTGTCTGAGAAACCATTGAAACAAAATTCAAATGGTGATGGGCTGGCCATGTTGCAAGAATGCTAGACGACCGCTGGACATCACGAGTCATAACGTGGATCCCCAGAGATCATATGCGAAAATGCAAGCGACGATATGTGTGGTATTGTAACAAATCAAACTAGTTCAGATAGTATTGACTCTGTGACACTCATGATGAGAGGTCTGGCAAATCTTGGGGAAGTTCAATGTCCAACGACGATCTCTAAAAGGCTGCTGCTGCTGATGATAACGTATCCAAAGCTTGTCCATAAAGAAACCAAGCTTTTATAAGATCTCACCAATGATATGCTCTGAAGTGCTCGTGAGTCTATTCTTAACGTTTTGTATGGGCCTCGTTGATTGTTTTTTTTTAGCTACACGTACCAGAGTGATCGTATGCATAGTGAGCTCGACGTTTTCCCCTAAATTTAACAAAGAAGGATCTTTGAGAATAATGTGTTTACGTGGAATTTAGTTTCAAATTAGGAAAACTTTTTTGAAGATTTTTCCAATGTTACAATATGAGGATTTATGTGTCATATGCAATGCCACGCGTGATAGCAGCATTTCAAATCGGGAAGAACATTCACTAAAAGCGTTGCCAAATCTAGACGACTTTTTATGTCGACGGACAACGATCACATAGAAAAAAAAACTGTGATGTGATCTGTGAATAATCTGTGAAATTTCCGAAGAAGTAAGAATCAGTATGTTCATGCCAGATGATTAAAAAAACAATAACAAAAAACAAAAAAGAAAACTAATGATGCATACGGTTGGCAAGAAATGTGTGCTGCGTCTGTTGAACGTTGTATAAAACTTTTGGTGAAGCAAGAGCAACTTCCATTCTCAACCTTTTTTTTGTTCTCAAAATTGAAAATGTTAATCTAAGAAGAACGTGTTTCTATTTACAATGTAGACTGGACCCTGACTTTTCGTGCGCCGTACGGAACTGCAGATGCGAAGCATTTGGTTATTTCTTTTAATACCATCATGGCGTAAATTCATTGTGAAGGTTTTTTTATTCAATTAAAGCGCTTGAAAAAGACAATGAAAAAGTACTTCTTACTTTCCTGCAGCATTCAGTGCTTCCAGATTGTGTATTTTGTCCCAAGAGTAACTTTTTACCCCAACTTCTAACATGTTTTATTGCCGTAGAAAAATTCAAAATACAGAGAATTTACATCATCCTTAGAAGAATTAGTGGATTAAGATTTATGGTTAGGGATAGATGTTCTTGAGCAACCATATTCAGACATTAGACTAAAAAATGATTATTCTCGAAAATTTTCCTAGTAAAGGTTTATTTGCTTTTTCATCGTCATTGTAAAACAGTTTGAAAATATCAAAGAGGTTAGAATAAACACTTCACAGACACGTAATCGACCTTCTTGAATTGAAAAAATGTTGCAACACTCGATTTATTATTATTAAAAAAAATTCAATAAAAATTTGAAAGAAAAATCCCTTCAATCCATTCAAATACACAGTGTGAAAATCCATATAGCTAATGACTTGTGCATCGAAAAGATGTACCCTTATGTCTAATTTCAGTTTCCTTGGTGCGAAATTGTAGCCTGCAACTAAAAACATACAGAAATGCAGATATACATACATTTACAAGCTGTTATCAGTCTATAGCTGGACAAAGGTCTTCCCCATTTCCTTCCACGAAGAGCGTGTTCATGCAATCCCCTGTCATGTCAGTTAACTTTTTTATATCATCCCTCAATCTTGTGTGTGGTCTTTTCCAAAAACGTTTGCTGTCCCATGGGCACCAATCGGATAGCCTCTTGTCCCATCTGTCATTTCTTCGTGCTAAGTGTCCAATCCTTCTCTATTTTTGTTACTTAATTGTTCATATGATATCCACCACCCTCACCTCACTATCTTTTAGAATTATCCGAAGTAATCCTAAGCTGTTTTTTGTTCGTTTCTATGTTTTGTATTCAGCACATTAGCAAGATGCTCTTCAATACGTCTTTATCCATACCAAACGCTTTCCAGCCAATCGTTATGCATCATTCGATTTCACTTTCATAGTCTTTCTCTAACTTCATTTGCTGATCTAGTTAAACGTATGGGTCAACCTCTTTTGAATACTTTTGTCTTTGTTTTGTTTATTTTAAAACCTACTTTTTACACTCCCTATTTAGATTATTAAATATGTTTTGTTATTTTTATAGATATTCTCAGTCTATACTTACCTCTCCTTCGCAATGTGCTACTTCAAGGAACCAACAGCATCCTGCAACGCTATGTGTTCCGAAAGGCCGCGAACAAAAACATCTACTATAACATCACCCATGTTAAATCTAGCATCGTTATAGGTTTTTTTAAGGACCCTAAGAACCTGCATCTCAACACAAGGCATCGGCGATTAATAGTTTCAAAATTTGTATGCCCTGAAAAATACTATTATTTTTTTAGGGATTGATAAACTCTTTTTATGTAAAATACAATTGAAAAGATGTAAACTTACTGTTTGGTCAAACACACACACACACACACACACACACACACACACATATATATATATATATATATATATATATATATATATTGACATATAAGGATTAATAAACCTTACCACCAAAAACTTCACTCCTGAGTCTGTCTCACTCTCTAAAGTACACATTATATATATATATATATATATATATATATATATATATATATATATATATATATATATATATTAAGACATGGATTCATGTTATCTGACGGAATAATTATAAATTGTGCTATATCATATAGAAACTTATTTGAAATGATCTTCCGTCACTAGACGGTTAATGTATCACTCACCCTAGACAACGTAGATAGAATAAACAATTGAAGAGATTAGGGCTGCTGCAGGAAACGAACCTGCCACCGATAGGGTAGCTGCTTCAACCTAGCAATGCTCTTACCATTGAGCTAAACAGTCACCGGTAATACAATAGTAAGAGCATCGCTACGTGATACATCAACCGTATAATGAAGGGAGGTCTAAGTTTCTATATGATATAACGCAATTTATAATCATTTTGTCGGGTCACATTAATCCATGAAACAACTAGGGAATACACATAAAGTGCATACCTCCGCCGACGCCATTGTCACTAAAAGCTTAAAGAAGATCAGTTTATGTATATCTACGATACAGAGGACGTAACTGTAAAATGCTGAACCGTACGCACCGTAGTAATGTTCATTCCAAATATTCGGTTGGTGTTATTAGCAGCTTGAGCAACATCATGCCCTAATTTTAAATCCTACTTGGAAATGAGTCTAATGTTTGAGGTAGATACTATTGCTGTCAAGAGATGAGCGCCCCCAGCAATAACCGGTTATATCAATATTATTATTATGTATATAAAAACAACAATTATATCTCTATTCATATCAAATCAGCATAGAAATACTATTGAATCGGTAAGTCTTTCACTTTTAGCATTTTTCATGGATAGCAACCTCACACACACACATATATACAAGTCTTTGTGTGCGTGCACGAGCGTGTGTGTATGAATAATCATAACACGACAAAAGAGTGTATAATTTTCATAAAGCAAAAAAAAAAATTCTTTCGTTCATTTCCTAAATCGTCCAAGTGAAATGCCAAGTTTTGGCTTACCTTTATTAATAGCTACCTACCCGTGATGTCATCCTTTTCACAAATTTCACGCCGCGTATCACAGTGGTCATTAAAGAACAAGGTAAAAAACCCTGATGGACAAGATGTCTACCGACTGTAATCGGAGATAGAAAGAAACCACCTGCAATAAAACATAGCGACCAACAATATCTTTACTTGACGGATGAGTTATTATCATTTTTCCAATTTTCTTTGTTTGTCCCTCAAATTCATTTTACATCTCATGTTTTTAGGTGGAGTTGGGGAAGCATTCATTTTTTTCTCTCCTCTTCTTTCAGTAATCATTTCACGTTTGTCCGTTTTTCTCTTCGTCCTGGTGTGTCGCCTTTGTCGTCTGCTTAAGTTTTATTTCCATTTTTTTTTTTAATCTACTGTCGAATTTGGTAGATGAATATGTATTCAATCATGTTGGTCTGTCTGTTTACACGTCATCTCCAATAGTTTTCAATGAGCTTCAATGACATTTTCTGGAAGGGTGGGCTATAAAATGAGGAAGAATTTTGTAGTGAACTGCAACTTTAGTATACTGGCTTAAATATTGGTAGGGTGTTGACAAGTTCGACGTAAGGATACAGTTTAGTAGTTTGCAGCAGTCATGTTTCACAAGAGTACGGAACAAAATCGCGTTTTCACTTGTCGATAAAGTTTTCAGATGTCACACATCAAGGAGAATACTGCCCTCTCGCTAAGATTGGAATACCCCACCCCCTTGCTGTTTATAGCCGTTGAATTACAACCGGCATTGTTACGCAACTTATCAGGCTGATTCATTATGAGAGTAGGGTGATACCCAATGAATTAAATTTGGGGGCGAATCCAGGAATTTTTACTGTTACCTCCCTGCATCGTACTCTAAGGTCTATACAATATCTCCAAAAGTTGTCAATGGATTTCTATGGAATTTTCAGTAAGGATGGGACATGGACTGAGGAATAATGAAATTTTAGGGCGGATCCAGAAATTATTTTATAGTGGAGAAATTTTTCCAGCATATATTTATATGTATTTTTCTCATTTATGTTTGTCCACACAATATCTCCAAAAGTTCTTGATTAATTCTAATGATATTCTGGAAGTATGGACCATGAACTAAGGAAGAATTGATTATATTTTGGGGTGGTTCCAGGATTTTTTTCGATTGAAACATACCTGTTTATATATCAAAGAAATAGTCGGAAAAATGGAAAATCTGAATTCATGTTATTAACTTACCTGCTATGTACGAATTTATTTTCATTCAGTTTTCAGATATTATATGGCGTTGGCAGAATTATGCGTTCTCTGAGTGTTTATGTCTTTTGTATTTGTGTTTCATTTTCTTTATCTTGTTTTTATAATCTTCCTCGTTATCATCTTTTTCTTCTTCATTTTTTCCCATATTTCTCCTTCTTGTTCTTCTTTATCCCCTTTTTCCTTCATTTAATTCCTTTTTGTTTGCTTTTGTCTAATAGCTTTTCTTTTGTTTCCCTTTCCTCTTTTTTCTTCTGTGTCTTGACATCCACGTATTAACTTCTTTTTCACAACGTTCATTCATTTCATTCATCATATTTGATCTTTTTTTCATATTTGATAATATATTTGACCACATATTTGTTCAATTATTTGATCTTTCTCTGTCAGATTTAATCTTTTTTTAATATTTGATCATATAGTTGACCATATATTTGTTTATTTATTTGATCTTTCGTAGTCAGATTTGATCCTTTTCTATTTAATCATATTTACTCATTTTTTCATCGAATTTGATCTTCGCAAGATCACCATTTCATCACAACGTTTCTTTATTTCACATTATTTGATCTTTAAGATTTAAAGGACATTGCAGAAAAAATCCAAGAAGGAGATTCTTCTCAAAAAGCGTGGTCAACAATTGGAATAAATTAATGGATCCGGACCCCAGAATTATAGAAGTTAAAAACAGTTACAAATGAATATGGCTATCACATAACCTTAAAAATATAACAAAATAAAAGCCTCTGAAAATGACGAATAGCAAAACTCTCAAACAGACAGCCAGATACAAGCAGAGATATCTGCAACTATTTCTACTCGCTATACATTCATCTTATCTTATCTTATATCTATATTGATATTACTTAATATTATTTGGTGATATTTGATCCTTTCTTATTTGATTATATATTTGATGTTATGTGGTCATATCTGATCCCTTGTTTCGTCCTGTTGGATACTTTCTTACTTGATCATGTATTTGATCATATATTTGATCTTATTTGATCACGTTTGATCCCTCTGTCATTAAATTTGATCATAATTAGATCATGTTGTTTTCATCACAATCTTCCTCTACTTAATCTTACCTCTCTTGTATCTAATCATCCGTTTGATCAAATATTTGATCTTATTCAGTCACATTTGACCCCCTTTCAAAATATTTGATCCAAACAAAATGACGTTTTCTTCACAACCTTTTTACGTCATATTTGATATTTTTTTCCTCATTTGATCAAATTGGATTATAGTTTATCCTTTTTCAATTTGATCATATATTCGATCTTACTTGATCATATTTGATCTTTTTATCAGATAGTATTTGATCTTTTCGTTAGATCATATTTGAACTTTTTTTTCATCATATTTAATTCTAACAAGATCATGTTGCTTCCATCACAACGCTCCAACCACTATGTTCTCTAGGCTTAATCATTGTGTGGGAAAACTTCACTTACCTTTAATTTCCATCAGCAACACTGATGACCTTGACTACAAACTGAAATGCCATATTGTGGAGGCAAGAGTACCTTTGAACCTGCCGAGCAAAGTATGGAACAGCAGGAAACCTTCTCTTAGAACCAAATTATGATTCTATATGTCGAGTGTGGTATCCTCGATACTCTATGGCAGTGAGACTTTGCAACTTGAAACCATCCAAGAGAAAAATTGGATACCTTTGGCATAAGATTCCTATGTAAAATCCTGGGGATCAAATGGGGAAAGAGAGAGGTGTTGGCGGTCCAAGATGAGCTGATGAGCTGGCAACAAGCAAAGGAAAGGGACCTCCGACTGGTCAACAAAAAGTACAACGATATTCTCGTCTGAAGATCGTACGCGATAGAGTGCCTTAACTGCCTCATGTGTCACACGATGCGTGACCAACTGAATCTGATGATAATAATAATAATAATAATAATAATAATAATAATAATAATAATAATAATAATAATAATAATAAGAAGAAGAAGAAGAAGAAGAAGAAGAAGAAGAAGAAGAAGAAGAAGAAAAAGAAGAAGGGGGAAAAGAAGTTGACGAGAGGCTAATCCATACTCTTGTATGTACTTGCATATACGTATAAATCATCATACTATTATTTCAGTTGTCACAGCGAACGACTGTTATGCATTGATTGGTCGAAAGAGTAACCAACTAGAATGAGAAAAAATTGAAACGCAGAATCTGGACGAAGCCGGTGACAGGCGTCAAGACTGTTTTGAGAAACAGATTCTCCCCATGTGTTCTTTCGTATTTGTTACGTCATAGGATTAAAGTTTTAAAAAATAGGCAAAGATTCAATTTGGTAAACTGGAGTATTTATGAAAATATATTAATTTTATTTCACTATAAATGAATTAAAAAAATCAAATCAAATGCATATTGATTATTAAGAAAACGTTTTTCTTGCTATAAACTGGAGTTTGGTACTTTAATGAAATTATAGAGAAATAAATGAGCTAGGTAGTTTGATAAGAGGGAAGGAAAGAGAGTGGGAAAGAAAGTAAGACAGTGTACTGAAGAGATAGAAAGAGAGAGAGAGGGGATACAGAAAGAAAAGTTAGTTTAATAAGAGAAAGAGGCTGGAGAGGGGATAGTGAAGGTAGTAAATAAGAGGGTAGGGAGGAGAGAAAAGAAAGACTGGCTGTTTACTGAAGAGTTAGGAAAGTAAAAAGAGGGAAGGAGAGAATACCAGTTAGTTGACTTAAGGGGTTGAAAAATGTTTGCATATGCAAGTAATCCGTTTTGTATAACATCCAGATACAACCATGGACAGGCAAAGAAGACCGGGGGGGGGGGGCGGGGAGAAAATGAGAAGATACAGGTAAAAGGTGTGAGGAGAGCAAGGATACAAAATAATGGATAATCTTGGTTGTCTAGCTAGTAAGCATAAACGGATATAATATTCATAAGAGTATCGATTGATGTCTGTATACACGCGTGTAATGTTAGGAAGTCAAAGCTTGGATGATTTTGAGCCGTCAAGCCTATAAAATCATCTGAGTGAAGGGGGCGTTTTTTTAATGCAATCTTTTTCAGAAACCATAAACCGAAGTTAGTTTTGTTTTTCAACCAACTGCTGGTGATCTTTGAAGTTAAGATAACGCACCCATGAAAATGGATGCCACCGAGGAAATAAACTAGTGGGACCAAATAAACTGTCACAAATGATCAATCAAGTATAATGCGTTAGTTTGGTGCGAAATCACTTTATCATGTAAGTCGACAATAATGGACATTTATTAGGCTTCAAGTCCGACACAAAGCCCAATTAGGGTTCAGTGGGCTTTAAGAAGGTTATGTTGCACTAATCTTCCAAGCAGAAGTTACTTCTGTCTACCTCACGATCTCTTGCGTTACATGTTGTTGCTGAATACACACACACACACATATATATATATATATAGAGAGAGAGAGAGAGAGACAGAGAGACAGAGGGGACGTGAGAGATGGGGCACAATGCATCACGAGACACAGTGAATCATTTTATAGTAATACAAATACGCAGAAGTACAGCTGCTACTCCATCATTCTGAGTCAAAACATCTGACATCTTTTATGAAAGACTTGCCCGCTTGAGCATTGCTGTTCAGTGTGCAAGCTAAGAGATCTGATACTAAGCCAAAAGTAATATCTATTCAGAAAAATACTCTTACTTTCATTATAAAGCGACGAATATCCAAAATTTTCTCGTCGTACTTATATGTAAACACCACAGTGTATCGCAAAATTTTCATGTCTGTCCATGCAATATCTCGAAAAGTTTTCAAAAACTTTCATTTTGTGGAAAAGGGGGCAATGAGCCTTGGAAGATGTGGTTAGAATTCAGGACAGATCCATGCACCATTACTCAGAGAATGATGTTGACAGAAACATGCGTTCTGTAAGTACTTTTTAGTTCTTTTAGTTGGCCAAAGTTTTGACAATCAATATTTCAGAGATTCTTATGATCACCTTTTACAACTTGAATTACTATTCAACAATACCCTCATGAAATGTGCAGTTGGTTTCACTCAGAGAATACAATTCAGTCTTATGTTGATTTACTCTGCTCTCTTTACAGATTCACTGAGTTCCGATGTACTGGACTGGGGCATAGTGGGTCTTATCTTCACATAACCTATTTCACAAGCAACAGAGTTGATTTTTCTCTTTTTTTTCTTTTACCCAAATATATCGATAGAATCAGTTTCTACCTATGATAGAATTTTTCTGATCCACTGTGACCTTGATCTGGAATGAATGCCATTATTTTGAATAATTCAATCTACTTTGTGGGCGGCATATTTGATTAAGCCAGAATGTTCAGCTTTAAACAACAAATGTTTTCTGTCATATCACTGATTCGTTTATTTGCTGCAATCTAAACAAGCTGGCGATTCCATAATTCTTGCTCGGGGCAGTATAAGCATAAAATAGACGAACGGGCAAATCATTGATAAACTAAAAAGTTTTTCATGAATCTTACTGATATAAGTCACTGATGTGGTCAATAGATAAACTTGTAATCATTAGATAATAACAGGACGATAAGACCTCTCAGTAATAAATTGCCAACCAGTTGCTAACAGCGACACCCTTAAATGAAATCATATAAATATATATATATATATATTTACTCACAGTATATGTGGTACAAATCAGGCTAGCAGTATAACATGATATAATAATATATTCGCCTGATAATACATGCATATATACATATATATATATATATATATATATATATATATATATATATATATATATATATATATATATATATTGAAGAGTCAGCCAACTCATAGTCCACTGATTTCTGAAAGGTCTGTCGAACCTAAAAGCTCTCGGATCCCAGGACTTTAAAAGATCTCTATTTACTCAACAAGCTCATGGATCCCCAGTGATACCTTTGTGGACACCCAGGTGTCTGCGGACTCCAGGTTGGGAATTACTGTTTTAAAACGTGATCTGATGCCATAAACTCAAAACCGGAGCAATACGTTCAACACAGGCTTAAACCAGGGGTCATGGTTCAAACATCGACCTCTTTTCGCCTCTTTGGGTTTCAACTCAGCTTTCATCGTTTCGCGTTTTTGAAGCCATTGATAAACCAGTTTGACAAGCGAAGAACTGATTGCTTCCTTGTGCGTGCCTGGCTATTAAAAAAAAAACAGCGTTCATGTCACGCAACTAATAAACGCGTAAAGCATTTTTTATTTTATTTACCCTACCTTCCAGTCAATGAAGAGGGTAGGAAAGGGGGGGGGCAAAGAGATCTAAATTCATTGAAAATTACATTGGTCACTTTTTACGCATCCTTACTTACAGGTGTTTGTCGCTTTTGTGCTGAATCGTTGCTCGATTGATTCGTAGCAAATTGGTCCCTTCCGCTGACTGAATTTACATAATATTTTTATTTTTATCTGTTTTGACATCCATACTTTGGAGAGAGATAGACTGTCGGTTTCTGGTAGATTACCATAAGGAACAACTCCCAAATCAATATTTTTTGATAACTGTATCCCAAGTCTCAGTCTTTCTTTCTTTCTTTCTTCTCTTCTTTCTTTCTAATTTTTTTCCTCTATTTCTCAGTTAGTCTCTCCTTTTTCTTCCTCCATTTTTCTTTCTTTTTCATTTTCCTATCCCTTTTCCTTTCCTTTTCTTTCGTTCGTTTTCTTTCTTCATTGCTCTGTCTTCCTCTCTTCTTCATTTTCATTTATTACTTTTTCATTCGTTCTCTCATTTTTTTCTTTTTTCTTTTGGTTCTGCTTTCTTTCAAGCTTCCTTTCTAACAACTTCTATTTCTTACATTTTCTTTATTTTTTTTAAAATTCCCTCTCTTTCATCATTTCTCTTTCTTCATTTCTCTGTCTTCATTTTCTTTCATTTTCTCCTAATCATTTTTACTTTCTTCTTCTTGCCTTTATCTCTTTTTTCCCTTTCTTTCTGGTTTTCTTCCTTTTTCATTTTCATTTCTTGTTTTTTCTAACTTTTTCTTTCTGCCTTTACTTTTCCTTCTCTCTTTCTTTCTTTCTATCTTTCTTTCTATCTTCTTTTTCTAAGTTATTTTTATGCATAAAACTTCTTTGTCCATTTGTGTAGCATTGTTGCACGAGTGATTCGTTGTAAATTGGTCCCTTCCAGTGACTGAATTTTAGGCGGACATAGCCCCAACTCCAGTTTCATAATGTTGGGCGTGACCGGAGGGAGAATCCATCTTGATATTTGCTTCCTTCTTTTATTGTCTTTCGCTTTCTTTTGTCAGCATGGTGCAAATTCATAAGGGCTTGAACGGCAGACGGGGATGGGATTATCACCTGTTGGTCGACGGTTTTCATAAGACTATCACCTGTTGACTAAATCCTTCAGCTTCACTGAGATTATCAACTGTTGAGTTCAATTCCACTTTATTTCACCTTCTTTTCTCAAGGGCTGCGTTCAGATCTCAGTGAAGAGGATTGCCCGAACACCAACACTCGAAAACTTTCAGAAGAGCTAAGATGATCGAAAGATACCATGTGTAGAGCATAACATAAGCTCCAAAAACATGAAATCCAGTCCCCGCCTGCCATAGTTGTTGGTTCAATATTAAGGAAGACTGGGATCTTTAGCCATGGAAGGCAGGCTAGGAGAAGATCAACTCTGACTATAAAACAGGTAGTAGAGCCCTTTTAAATCGTTTGGATGCCAACTTTGATGTCTTTCCGGTGGCCACAAGCTGATTCCAAAAGTGTTGCGATCCAGTGTTTGGGAATCCTGAATGAGCCATTTCAGTGTTACTCCATTGTCTAAAGAGACAGGAGGAGGTCTCCTCGTCATCTTCCTCCTCCTCCTCCTCCTCCTCCTCCCCTTCTTGTTCTTGTTCTTGTTCTTATTTCTGTTAAAAATGAACTCAATATTCTGACAGGCCGTACTGCACAATGCGACCGCATCCAAGTCTGTCCCCCTCTTGAGTGAAAAACATTTCATATCTTCATCTGAACAACGTTTATCCTATGCACCATTAAACACAAGGAGCTACTGTTTTTCATAACAATATCTGTTGGTCTCTTTGTCAAGGAACAATGGTTCATTTAGAATGATATCTTGTTCACACTACGATGAGTAGAGAATATTTCTATCTATGTCTATCTTTCTATCTCTCTCTCACGCGTACACGCACACACACACAAATGCACATAGATAGATAGATCCACAGAGAGATAGAGAGATTGGTAGAGATGGTGACAGAGAGATAGAGAGCAAAACAAAGTAAAAATAACAGATTGTCTCTCATTTGTTGAAAGCAAACATAGTTCTTATCTGATTTTGTTTATTTATTCATTTATTGCTTTACATCAGCGTTTCCCAATCTCTTTTGGTAAACGCCCACCTATAGCACTTGGATAATCATTACTACACCCACCTTCTCTCCTCATGTAACATATATATATATATATATATATATATATATATATATATATATATATATATATATATATATATATATATATATATATATGCATAAGTGAGAACTGTCTGTTTGTCTGTCACGCTATAGAAGCTACGTAAGCTTTTTAAAAAAATTTCCACCAAATTTTACTCACGAAACCATTTTTACGGTGCATGCGTGAATTCTTTTGACATCAGCAACAAGCAAACCACTCTTGATTTTAAAAATCTGCCAAAAATCAACTAATCATAGGATTCCGATTAAATGTTCAGCACTTATACATTTATGAATGAATTTACCTATGAAAAACGTATATTGAACAAAAACATTGTGGAAATATTCCAAGGTCAATAACCACTATCCCCTAATTTAATTTTATGAAACATCTATAAATTATTTTTTTCAAGTGTTGTTATGCTTTGAGTTATTTTTACTGGATCAGCGCCGGATATCCCTGCTTGTAAAGCTAACAATTATAATAACATTTTAGATAAATATGAACAATTTTATCATTTTACTTATAAAGGTAAATTCTTCATTAATGTGATCGAAATAAGAATAATTGAGATTGTATTTATAGCATGGATTGTTCGTTGACGTGAAACTCTTGACTGATGACCAGCAGCGCCTTTTGCGATATTTGGTTCCATCTCCGATGAAATAAGTCTTGAATCCCCACGGTGCACCACTTCCTTTCAGTTTCTATCATTGGTCAAAATTTTGGTTACTGCTCTTACACCATCATTCATTTGATAGGATGGTGGAAAATAAATAAAGAATAGATTGGCTTCTTTCCACATTTAAGGAGCTTTAATACTTAAATGCTCTCGAGACTCCTCATGATGCGGCACGGACAGAGACGTTTTAAAAATATTTGTAGTCCCGGGCAAAGTAATGGATTAGATTTGGTTCTTGGGCTTATAAATGGATTCTATAAAAGTCAAGAACTAAGTTAGATATAAACGTAAATGTAGGTTTAGAGAAAGTTTCTGTGTCTGCTATCTATTAATATGAACCTTTTTTTCTAAATTGAATTTCGAGGCCTCCAAAATCGTTGAGCCCCAAACAAATACGCAGTGTGCCCAACCGATAAGACGGTCCTTGATGCGGACCCTGTTAAGGAACATTGCTTTAGATCATTTTTTTCTGTGACTGGACCGTCTTTGAAGATAAGAAGAACATTCAATTACCGTGGTTTTTACAAATCAATTACTGCTGAGCGAGATGAAAGAGAACCAGAGATTTCAAAATCTTCCGAAGGGAAAATAAGACAAAAATTTGAATTGAGTTTGTTGAAGAATTCTCCAAACAAGCATTCCCATTCTTGTTGTTTAATTACCACTTTCCGACCTATGCATTCACCAGTTCGTCCATTGTAAGGAATGTCGAAGAACACATCGACCGGAATAGTGTGATAAAAACAACAAGAATACTAGTCAGAAGAACTCTAGGAGTAGAATAAGCCATGTTTACAGGATTTGTTCATCTCTGAGTTTTGCCTAGATAGCAAATTAAACCAACGATTAAAGTATTGCGATATCAACACATTAACCATAGAACATATATTCACTCATGTTTGTCTGTCTATTTAATACATCCAAAGTTCTCGATGAATTTCAACAAATTTGATCAAAGGTTGAGCCATTGGCTAAAAAAGAACCGATTAAATTTTGTGACCAATCCACGAATTTCATCTCCGCTGCATCTTAGCTATGCATGATTTTCTACGAGATATTTTACTTTGGCCTGCTCTCAGATCCCTACTGATATTTTTCTGTCTCTTAGATTTATACCTAAGATTGTTCTTTTCATTGATCTTTGAGTGACTCTGAGTTTGTTTTCCAGTGATTTTGTTAGTTTCTATGTTTCACACTCGTGCATCGTAGCTAGTATTATACATGCATTGCACTTTTTACGTTTTAAGCATATTGTGAATGTGTGTTTGATCATCCTCAGTGAGCGTTGTTTTATTTGATTGTCATGATCTTTCCCTTATTTGATTGTCTGCTATATCAAGCCATATCTGAATTTCAATAAAGCTTCAATGAATGAGAAAAATCTATCATGGCAAAATGTCAAATAAAGAAGATAATTTGGCGCCAATTTTCCAACCGAGGAAATCCTGCCCGACTTTTAGAATAACTTTCATTCGCCAGGGCTCAAACATCCACAACAAATGCAATAGCTCAGTCATCAAGAAGGCACACATACACACATACACACACGCACACACACATGCACGCACACGCACATGCACCCCCCATATATATATATATATATATATATATATATATATATATATATATATATATATATGTATATATATATATATATATATATATATATTTATGTATATATATATATGTATGCCTGTATGTGTATATGTGCGTGTACATTTAAAGTATTCAAGTATGTATCTGAGACCTGCTAGGTCCTTCATTTTTTTTTAATACATCGATAGTTAACGAAGTATCGCACTCTTCTCACCGTTGTCTTATGGTTGATCCAATTGAATTTTCAAATATTTTTACCTCGCTTAAAAACTATTTTGTGTCATGCAAACATTTGAAAATCTTCATTTTTTAAAATTTTGGTAATTTAAGTTATTTTCAAAAATCCATTTAAAAAATGCTATTCCTTACAGTGCTTATATATGTTAAAATATCTCAGTTCTATTCACTAATTTTGAATTATCTTTGTATCTTATTAATTTTTTTTGTAATAAACACTCTGAAACTTATAGATTATAAACACGCTAAAATTATTTATCAGATATTAGGCCAATTATATGTCGGGATAAACAAGCACATCGACTCAACTACAGGTAATCTTATCTTTAATTTTTCTTTTCGAAAGAAACTTTTTGGAGGGTTTTATTTGTTTCTATGTTTAGCTACGGTTAGATTTTAACAAAAGACTAACTACATTTAGTATCAGTGTTCACTGTTTTAAAATACTGAGTTAGGAGTCATGGAAATTTTTGTCCGATCAAAAGGGGTCGCAAGTAAACAAAAAAAGAAGTCCTGAATTACATTATGCAGCATCTTTTTGTTCTATAAAAATCCTCTTTAGAGAAATTTCGATCTTTTCAAAAGGAAGTTTTATATTTTCTGTGCTTACTTTTTTTGGGGGGGGGGGGGGTTGAACAAAAGTGAGATTACGAGAGCAAATCTCGTTCGTGTCATTCGAAGATCCCCGCTGTAATTCCATGCTTTGTATATCAATATTTTATGTTGGGGATCACAAGGGCTTATTGTCACCCAGTATTGATGGTGTTGTCTGTTTGAACATTGTGAATATAAAAACGTCCAATATAAGGACAACAGTCTTTTTGTTCTATAAAAATCCTCTTCTGAGAAATGTTAATTTAATATTACTATTACATTCTTTCCGATAGAGAGTTATCTTATTTGCTGTATTTACATCATAAGGTTTCCGTTTTGAACAAAATACATCACAGTAACTTCAAAATTTTCTTTTGCACCGATGACGAATGAATAAATTTTCATGTAGCTTGAAACATTCAATTGTTGATTGAGTTTCGGTCGTTCTTGTGTGTCCGTCTGTCACGCTATAAATAGTACCGGAACATGGGTGCAAACCCAACCAAATATGGCATGATAACTCAATGGACCTCAGAGAGGTTTTAAAAGAAAAAGGTTTGAGACAAATATTTTGAAAGGATTTTAGAAGATTTGTAATCTAACTATAAGACCAAAGTCCAACCTACTTTACGCTCATATACATATCTTTTTATATTTATGCATAAGTCTTCAATGGTGCAAAGTGAAAAGAAATTGACCCTTTATCGGGTCAAAATTAAAAAAGACCTTTCCTAAATTGATATTAATTTAAAGTGCTTCGGTTCAATATATATATATATATATATATATATATATATATATATATATATATATATATAGAGAGAGAGAGAGAGAGAGAGAGAGAGAGAGAGAGAGAGAGAGAGAGAGAGTGAGAAAGAGAGATAGATAGATAGAGAGATAGACAGACAGACAGACACACAGAAGGATAGATAAATAGATAGATAGATAGATCGATAGATAGATAGATAGATAGATTGATCTTAGATATAATGGATTCACAAATTTTGAGTCCACTAAGCGGCTATTCCTTTTGAACGGATTTGCATAAAATTGAAAATAAAAATTAACAAATTTGTATTTATTAATGGACTCAAAACAGAATAATGAAATATATATATCCACCACACTTCTCGCTTTTATTTTCTCGATAGGAAGCCTTTCATTTTGTGTGTTCGTGTTTTGAGAGTTCCATTTTAACAAAAAAGCAGATTAAAGAAACAAATTTCGCTTGCGTCAAATGAAAATCCCACGTCCAATTTGACACCTGTTGAATGTTTAATATTTCATGTTGGGCATCAATGGGGCTTATTGTCCCCCAATGCTGACAGTGTCGTCTGTTTTGACCGCGTGAAAACCTGCTTAAATTCCGAACTTCAATTCAACGAACAATGGACGCATTTTCTTTCCCCGGCAGATTGGGATCGGGAAACTTTGCAAGCAAAAAAAAAAAAAAAGCAGAAACAACAAAATAAAAAGAATTGACATTGAATTACAAAAAGAAAAAATAAACCAACAAAATTCAATACGTCTGACCTCTAACCTTTCAAATGGGTTGACTTATGGCAATGATAATTATTATTTTAGATATTCTTATTATTAATTAGTATGGCGATGATGGATAATAATGATTACTAACAATTATTGTCTTGTTTTGTTTTGATCCATTCATTTTTTAATTTTCGTTGTCAATGCGCATAAGAAATATTGCTTTTGTCCGCATTTGATAATCAGATTTTCAAACCTGTCGTAAAACCCATAAATATTAATGAGTTAAAGATTATTTTGTACTACCCCTGTCCCATAATGGTTGCTACATTTGCATATAGTAATAAATGAATGTAACGACTAATATGGAACAGAGGTGGCAATTTATTGAACAGCTGGACTTCCAACTCATCTTATTCCAGCCATTTAGAAATAAGCAAAAGCAGCTAATCAATTTTTAAGCAACTTTTATTCATTTTGAATTTTTGAGGATCAAAAGATTTCATAATGTTGATTCGAAACACGAAAATCAGTAAAGTTGAAAATTAATTAGATTTTTGAGAGAAATTAGATCGTGTAAAATCCCGGTAGAGGTAGAAGCATCGAGAAGCAAAGGGAAAGGATTTAAAAACAAGACTGTCTACTGCAGGGTCAAAATCCATTCTTGTTTCTATTCCGACTGAAGAACATTACTGCAGATTTTGTATTGTATACATGGTAAATAAAAATCATAAAACGTAGTTTTTAGTATAATTGTATTCATTTATTAAAATGAATGAAGCTCTTATGTATCTTTAGGATATGTTTTATAGATATGTAAAATTCAACAGTTTAGCTCAAACGGGAAGACACCACTCTACATATTTGTCAGTTGTGATATCAAATGACGGTTATTTTATCAATGTATTTATCTATTAAAATGAAATGAGCCTTTGCGTATCTCTAACTTAAATGTTGATAGGTATGCAAGACTTATCGATTTAACTCAGTTGGTAAGAGACGCGACAACCGATTATTTGGTGATTTCAAATCACGGTGGAGTAATGGTAATCCCTCCACCCTTGCTGCAGATTGTTTTCGTTTGTGTCACGGTAGAACAACAATGTTAACTTCAGTTTTGGACAGAAAAGAAAAACTTTCATTGAGAGGTTTTTCGATGATTAATGAAAGAATTCCAATTTATCATTGCTGTACCTACGTTCGCTACTTTATTTCTTCAAATCTTCGATCACCGGAAAATGTCTAGAATTGAATATTCAAGTAAGATTTGTTGATTAAATCGCGTAAAAGATTTTGTACAATACAATGATTGCAGTGAATGTCGTTATTTTGATTGTCTGAATTATTCCTAGTTTGACGGTGAGCAAGGGTTTCCCTGTCCTATATGTTTCAATATCTGAAACAAATAGTTTGATCCTATCGTTATTTTAATAAGTAACTTTTTTTTAATTGGTAATAAACTATATATTTGCATTGCTTCACGCTATTTCTTGTTGTTTTTCGTATTTTACCACAACCCTGCAAAATATTTTACTACTGACAAACTGGCCTTTCACTTCAATATATTCAAACAAAATATTCCTACCTTGTATGTCTTAGGAAGATATTAACAGCACCACTGCCTCGTATATATATATATATATATATATATATATATATATATATATATATATATATATATATACATATATACACACACATATATATATATATATATATATATATATATATATATATATATATATATATTCAATTTTAGGGTGAGGGTTCTATCAACAATGTAACTATAACGCTGAACTGTTTTATCTTATTTATCTATTTGAAAATAATTATATTGATTCGGTTCAAAGCAAGTGACTTGACATCAAGATTTTAAGTGCATGAAATTAAAAAAACAAACACTCATATAGAGGTGTGTGATGGTTGATTAAGAAATTTAGGGTTAGGAATAGGATTATTTACTGATTAGAGCAATCATCGCTGTTAATAAATGGCATTTTTGCTTGGGTCCTCGTTGTTTTCTTTTGCTTCTTATATTCTACCATGACCCGATATAGACTC
Organism: Thysanoteuthis rhombus; assembly: GCA_963457665.1. Lineage (NCBI taxonomy): Eukaryota > Metazoa > Mollusca > Cephalopoda > Oegopsida > Thysanoteuthidae > Thysanoteuthis > Thysanoteuthis major. The sequence continues at coordinate 25,880,478 of OY735200.1, forward strand.
CGATATGTTTATTGAAAACACCAACTATTTGTTCTGGGTGTTTGTCTCCTTCAATTCAATTTTACACTGTGCAAGCCGAGACAAGATAGACTTATGACATGGGAAGCCCGGGCGGGGACGGCTGATACCATAGCCAGCATAAGGGCACTAGTTAGCTTGCTTGTTTCGGCAATAACTATCTTTTCACCTTTCTTTCCTTGATTTATTCACTTCTGCCAACCAAGTTGGAAGAGCTATATGTACAGAAATACCGAGAATTGTTCAGTTTTGATTAGTGCAGGTTTCGTTATAGCACAGTATAGCGGGAAATTGCTGTAAAAATCAATGTAACTAAGTAAAAGCTTGAAAAGATACATTAAATTATCATAAGACCCAGAGCTGTACAGTTTTAATAAGTGAAGAAGGTTTTTGAGTTGATTCACGGCTCTAATTATATGATACCAGTATTCACTCTTAACTGTCTGTTTTTCCGTACAATATCTTGCAAACCGGTAACATAGCTTTAGATCCATCACTTCCATCTAAATGTTTGAAACTACAATGGGCAAAACAATTTTTGTTGGTGTCTCTTCCAACAATCCACTAGAACCTGTATTGCTTCCATGGATACTGCTGCACTAACTTTCTTTGCAGACTGCGATGACGTCAAAAGCGTTTCTTCAAAGGTTTTAGCACCCGGTTTATCAGTATGGCAATATAAAATCTAATGGATATTTTAATGATATCTATATCTATTGGTTGTATGAATGCATAAGCTAGCAAGAATTCCATTTGAATGTTAGTAAAGAAATCTAAGTAAATGTGTGTTGCACAATAATGAAGGTGTAATAAAATCTTTCTCGCACTTTTTTGCAGTTTGCTGTTCCAATCCCAGACATCTCATTAGTATTTGAAGCAATTTGTTTGTAGCGAGAAATTTAAAACTCCACGGTTTTGCGCTTTTGTCGATCGTCAACGGTTTTTGTTTGTCAGAACCAGATATGTTTGCACAGATTGTTTTGAACCGAGCAAATTTTCTAAATTGGGAAATAAAAACCTGTCTGAGATAGCACAATAGAACAAATCAGTTTTGTCAGCACTATGAATGTCATCAGAAGGAAACTGTTGAAGTAATCCGGGTAACTTCGTTGATTTCCAACGTTCGTTGGCTTCAAAATCAGCACTAGCTTTTCCTCCGTGTACTCTTTTGAAACATTATTCAGTGCTATTTTTCAACCGTGACAATCATCCACCCGTAGCAATGAATCTATAGTGTTCCAGTTTTTCTGCATCAACCTTCTTTTTGAGGCCATTGCTCCTCTAATTTGAACGCCTCGCTTCACTACAATGGCGGACCACTTCATTAAAACCTCTTCAACATCAGAATCCTCACCACTTCTTCTCCCCAAACTTGAAACGTTTCATTAATCCTTCAACGTATGAAATTCCATTTGCAAATTATTTTCTCGCTTCATTAAAAAGTACAATAGTAGTTCTTGGTATTCCCAGAGATTCTGACAATTGATGGTAAAAGCCATTCAGGCGGGATGCTTTATATTTTGTTTATCAACAACAATCTTTCGATCTACGTCAAAGATTCCTTTGCTTTTCCCATCTTGTCGTCGTTGTATCCCAAAAAGCAATGACGTTAAAGCAGATACTAATACTACGCTGATTGAGTTAGCAAATTGCTTGTTTCAACTCATTATACTGGTCTTCATAAGGAAATTATTAGCGAAGAAATTTTGTAATTTTTACATACATTTGAATTACGAGGATATATACCCGGTGGACGTCGACATTTCGTGCCAACCAAATTCTTCATTTGAAACTCCCGTTGTAATACAGAGAATGAGTCACTGGTAAATGGTACCTAGCCATACTTCGAGGGTAACAATGGCTTTCTTTCGAGAATTTCGTTAGGGAATCTCACTCAATCCAACTCACATTTCTGATCTTGTCCTTTCAAACTTCTTGTTATTCCTCATTGAGCCAAACAGCCGCCGGTAGTGCAAAGGCAATAATTACTGTCTCAACTCCAAATCCTCATTTTGTTTATTCACGGTCTATATATGTTCTATTTGTTTCTTTCAACGCGACAATTATGAATTAAGAAATCGATATATGATCCGACAGAATGATTGTAGAACTGCGTTGTATCATATTGAAACACATATTCGAAATGAATACATAAAATTAAAATTTGGTGTTGAAACAGTTATTTTGATCTTTTTATTACCGGTGGCTGTTTTGCTTAATGGTGAGAGCAATGCTACGTTGAAGCAGCCACCATATATATATAGCTCTTCCAACATGGAATGGAGTACTCTGGTAGATGGGGAATAAGTACGATGAATATATACGCTTAGATTCAACCTCACTGACCGTCCAGTTCCGTGGGGTAGAGAGAGGATACCAGCCTCCGAGTCTGGAGCTAGGGTTTCGATCCTACCTCGTGGTACTGGATTGGATAATGGATAGTCTATAACCACACTGAAGAGTTGTAATACAACGAAACAGCTGTCCGTGGATGACACAATATATATATATATATATATATATATTAATACCGCTTCAGCTCCTGTTTCGGAAGTTATAATGGCAGATACTAGTATTGAGATTCTGACTACATTAAGGCATTACTTCAAACTAGACCCAAAAGCCACTGAGCTGCTCGCAGAATACAGAAAGCTTCTTAAAATTTAGTCGGTTTCTCGTCTACCTTGTGTTTTAAATAATCATAATCGAAAATAATTTTGACACACTCCAATATTTGTGTACGTATGTACGTATGAGTGCATGTGTGTGTGTGTACGTGTGTGCGTGTCTGGTAAAAAATTCAATCAATTATAATCGGTTTTCCAATGAATATAAGCAAGACTTTAAATTCATTGCAAAATCAGTTTGTTTGATTACAATAAGACGTCGAACAGCCGATGCTACAAGTGTGTGCCCAATCGCCATTGTCGCAAGACAAAAACAAGGCTCCAGGACACAGAAACCTGGGCGGGACCACAAAGGCGGAGAAGTGTAGTTTATGGCAGAGAAAGCTGTATAAAAATATAGAATCCTGGTAATGAAAAACCCTTAAACATGCACAGCCCCAAAGTGTATCAAAGCAATCTGAAAATAAAGGTGCGCACCCAAAACAAAGAGTGATGTGAAAACAGCATTGAAAATCTGTGTTGAATAAGACGAACCGCCGTATACAGGTTGTGTTAATTAATTTCAACCACATGTGCCACGGCCCAACCCCGGGCCAAAGAGACCAGCGTGGCCCAGCCCGGTGCAGTGAAGCCTGGTAGAAGCATTTATCCAAGACGGACGTTAATAATGAATCTTTTATGTTGACGGGATTGCGGTAATAACAAAAAAAAAAAAAGGAAAAGAAAACGGTGAAAAAAAAAAAAAATGAGCGCCATGTTTTAGTATGGCAGGTAGAGCGATGTGGCAACGAGAGGGGACACAAAGCTAAGCGGGCAGAGGATTGGGCGGGGAAAAGTCCAACTTACCTGCACGTCGCTCTGTTTACATTTTGTAAAGCTTCTATGTAGGAATAAAACAAAATTTAATGAAAGAGCAACAAACAGATCGAAATGGACCCTCACGCGCATGCACACACACACACACACACACATACACACGCACATACACATACACAAATACATTCACACACAAAAGTATATGTATGTATTAGCAGTGCAGAATGACTGAACACTTGAGAAGACGGAGAATGGAATCGGTTAGCTGAGTTATAACTCTGGCCGAGGCAGTATGTGTTCACTTCGTAACAATGCCCTTGAGAAAGGCATGGATCCATCTCCCCTTCCCCAGATAGGGGCAAATAGTAGATGAAACTGGGCTCTCTAGCTATGGGTGGCAACTAATCTAAGAGACGGGCTTCTCTGATTCCAAACCAGTCTGAAAAAGAATTGGTCGCGTCAGGCTATTTTGCCTTTGACACAGCAACAGACATACAGACAGACACACACACACTAGATTTCTGTCCGGAAATTATCCAATGATTTATTTTAATGTATCTATTTAAAAGCCATGTATAGAAATAAGTATGTTTGCTTGGTTGTATAAATTTCTGTCTGGTTAAAGTCCTGTGATAACCGAAAACTTATGCTGGATTGGTCCAGGTGAGATGCATTAAGAGAGCCAATAAATCTATGAAATTGTTGTGAAATGTAATCATCTGTGGCCATAACGACGAAGAATATCTGATCATTTGAAAGAAAAGAAAAAAGTGTTTGAGCGACCGAAAGAAATGTTTAATGTTTAATGTTTGTTCTATGTTATACACAAACTTCAAGAATTTCTATCTTATTATCCTCTAAAACAACTTTATGTCCCATAATCTTTTAAAACAGCTTGCTGAGACTTGAAAAAACTTTTAATTAAGATCTTCGATTTGATGAAATAAAATATCTAGCATATAAATGAATATTTACATTACCTCTGTCACGACGTTTTCTCGTATTTTAACACTGTACAAAAAGTAATGTTTTGAATTTTACGGAAGTATGCACACTGGAAACAGCTATATCTTTATCGTATTGTTTACATGACTGAAACTAAGCAAGCCGAAATTATTATTTATTTCTTTTTTTTTTTACATTCAGTGCATTTATATCGATATGTGATCATTTTTATTTTTTAGTATTCATATAATATTACATCGAAGCTGAATAACTTTTTTCTGCAAAAACTGCGATGCATGCTAAAACGATTTGAGACGAAAACCCATTGTAATGATTTTAACTACTAGTATTTACTTTCATGACGCATATGAAATTACAAATTTGCCATTCGAATATTATGGCGCCAGTTATTAAAGAATCAATGGAGACAAATCGTATTGCAGGGAATGCAATACATATATATATATACTGGTGTGTGCGTGTGTGTATGTGTATGAGTGTGTGTGTGTGTGTGTGTGTGTGTGACGCAAAAACAGGTAAAGTGAGACATCCCTTGCTCTGCAGCACCTCTAAGATAGTGGCACGTTGTGCAATGGGCAACCTTGTTTCCCAGTCTTCCAGGTAGACATGGACTCGTGGATCAATGGTTCCATTGAGAAAGAAACTACACCAGTACAATGCAACATATGTGTCTTCGATTATATACAGTTGCAACTGCTGGGTGGCCCCAGAGACCGCTATGGATAAGTTTGATGTCTGCAACCGCAAACGTCTGCAAGTAATCAAAGGATATCGATAACCAAACAGTCTCATCTCCAACAATGCTCTCTGCAAGATGTGTGATACAAATCAAGATATGCAGCATAAAATGATTGTAACTCGATTGATTATTAATGGATCAATCAATACAAAGAACAGTGTGATTTTTTTCCTGTTCCTGTGACAGCAACCATGGACGTTTCCACTGAAAGGTAACAACTCCGCAAATAAAAATGAATTCTCTTCACCATTTGAAACAATGGCCGCTTTAACTGGGATTTTTAATGGGGATTAACTACAAAATATATAAGAGAGAGAAGGAAATAATAAAATATACAATAAGCATGTGTATATGTATTAACGTATTGAGAAAATCTTAGTTTTGAAAAGTGCTCATTACTATCAGTAGAGCGGTTATAAAATAAGTGAAGATTCTTTCAATGATCCATTACAGATTGTGCATTCTGTTTCACTGGAGAGAGATTTTCAAATGGACTTCATTTGAAAATGCATTTAGAAAACACCAAATTGGTGGAAGCAATAAAATGGTTCCGGCAACATTCTACTTAGGAACGCTGGGTCCTATCATTCATGTGGAATCACACTCCTTTATAGCAACAGTTTTCGACGATAGCAGTGGCAACTTTTTACCAGGAAAATGTGTCCTGCAACACTGTGTAAGTTGTACCGTAATGGTTTCAGGAGCATTAAGAAGACTTCATTGAGTTGCCCGGGTCACAAAACTCCACAGATATCAATCCAATTGATCACTTATGGGATATGTTGGACAAACAAATTCGTTCTGCAGAACCTCAGCCACGTGATTATAAGCAGTTGAAAGACATACTGTTAACATCTTGTCGCCTTGTTAGGCCGATATCCATTATGTTTTAGCTCAATATATATATATATATATATATATATATATAAATATATATATATATAAATATATATATATATATATATATAAATATATATATATATATATATATATATATATATATATATATATATATATATATATATATATATATATATATATATAAAGCTTTACACTCTAAAGATGGGGAGAACTTTTTATAGTCATTTTCATGTCATTTCTGTCAATCATTTCCGCGTTTTCCAATTAATGTAAGATTTTCAAGGGTCTTATGTTTTACACACACACACACACACACACACACACACACACACATATATATATATATATATATATATATATATATATATCTGTCTGTCTGTCTGTCTGTCTTTTCCGCTTTAAAGGCCATAATTCTGCATGTTCGACTTTGTAAAGTTGGCCTCAGAGGTCATCTATACTCATTTTATTTTTATTTACACAAATTCAAGGTAGACAATTCATTCCCCACAAAATTCCTTCTAAAATCGGTAAATTATTGGAAGAAAAAAATTATCTTCCTTATGACAGTATCCTCCAAACGACTTTTAACAGGTAAATATACGTTGTGCTCAATAACAATTTGACGAATTTTAACACTTTTATGTTATGACTGTTGTTATCAGTGTTTTCGAGGGATTTTCCCATGTATTTTCAAATATTTCAACATGATATATCTTATTTTCATTTTTACTATATTGAAATACTATCTGTGATTCTCAGCGTAGCCAAGGGGAAAATAACTTCTCATTTGACACCACAATGAAAAAAATGTTTGTATTCCTTCTTACACGGTACAAACAACTGAGCCCAAAATAGTTTAATCGAGTGTACACGGGGATATTTTGGTAATTGTGCATATGCTTTTTTTTTTATAACGGGTCTCTCACGATCTGGGAAGAAATGAATTCAATCCCAGGCAGAATCGAGCACAAATTTTCGTTTAAGAAAAAAATTTAAAAAATTTTTTTCATTAGTAATATTTTTGGTTTTCAACCCTCAAGACATTTGTTCTTCTCGGTAATTTATTGATTTGAGAACAATTACTTTTTAAAATTCAAGGACAATGCAGCTACAATGCTAAACTGAATGCGTGTGCAAATAATCGCTTAAAAAGAACTTTTGTGAGCAGGTCTACCCCAGGGAGTGCACCGGTCTAAATGAGATGTGCGCGATCCCCAGAATTCGATTAGCGCGTTATCTTTCAATTGTACTGGGGTTTTATACCGAGTTTTAAAAAAACAAACAATCTTTTTTCTCCACAGGCAATGGGGATTTTAAAATCTCTTAAAATCATATTATCGTTTTACAATAAATTGTCAGAAAAGGTTCTGATATTTAGATTCATTCATCCTTTATTTAATTTTATGAAATCTCCTTAATACATTAATATTATCCTCCATCCCTGAGCTTAAGATGTAGCAGTTGAATTTTGATCTGAAATTTATATTGTATCAAGTACGATCTATGTGAATGATTTTCAACACTGTATTAAGTGCATCAAAAATGAAGGGAATTATGTTTAATATATATATATATATATATATATATATATATATATATATATATATATATATATATATATCTGATGAAAATGTATTTATGTTTTCAAACATGTTAAAATCAACAATTAAAAAAACAACACGTACGTGAAATCAGAGGAAGCCTAATATTCAAGGAAGAACAAGGAATCGCACGCCTTCGCTCTTATTTCTGTCCCCCATATCCCCCCTCTCTGTCTGTCTGTCTCTCTCTCACTGAGAACGTGTGTTTCCACCCATTCAACACACACACACACACGCACACACCTCCCAGATTTAGTACGATATATGAATTTGGGTACATGAAATAAGTTATACAAAAAAGCAGGTTACACGGGACCTTATCTCACTCTCTTTGAGAACGTATTTTTTTCCACCCACTGAAGACACACACACACACACACACACACACACACACACACACACCTGTCAGCAGGTTACCCGGGGCCACACCCAGGGTAAAGGATGTACATGATGGACTCAATTGAAAATGACTCGCAGCAACAATAACAACAACTAGGAGAGATGATGAGAACGAATTATGTCATCAAAAGAGGAACATGTCTAAGGACAAAGCGAAAGCAAAATCATGACGTGTTCTTTGGAGGTTCGGGTAAGGATTAGGGGGTCTGCACGAAATGAAACCCAAGGTGAGCGACCAGGGGCAGATGATGTGGTCAGCTGAACACGGTTCACCTTACGTTGTCCAGGATACGATGCAAAAGCTTTTTAATATTTCAAACATGAGTGATTTGAAGTTCTAATGTTTACACCGCTTGACAATATATTTAGTTGAACTGCGCACACACACACACACACGCACACACACACACACACATACACGAACATACACACACTCACACATACATACATACATACATACATACATACATACATAAATAGATACATACATGCATACATCAATGAATATGCATGTAGCATAATGATAATCGGCGAAAACAATGAAACCGTCGAGTCGAGTTCAAATTCTGGCTGATTTCGTTCACTTTTCACTACTTCTCTTGTGAGGGGCAATAATCGATCTATTTTTGCACTAGTTATTGCTGAAATAGCAAGATAGACTGAGCTATCAAGCTTGGGGTGGGGCTACCAGTCTAGGGGGAGGACAAGTTCAAAACTATCTCACCACAAAATAGAGAAGAAGGGTGATCTCATTTAGCTACCACCTTCCCTATAACTAACGACTATATATTCGTAAAAGGGGAGCCGGGAAAATCCTTTGCCAAACAGTAGACTTTAAACGGCAGATGATGATGCAAATAGTTGCATTGTTTTCCTGTCTACTCTTGTGGTAACAGAAGCACGATCAAAATGATCGGCGATGAGAGAAAGCACAGGGAGAGTTGGATTCATGCCTTTCATTGCCAGGAAAATGGAAGCGGTCTCAAACTGGATTCGACTTTGATTCCAGATTCTGTTTTAAAATCTAATAATCGTTTTGGGGTAGTACGCACTATTGTGTGTACTATGCACCTATACACGTCATCTATATACGGGAAACCATTTTGACTAATGAGATTACCGTTGCTTTACAAACGGTATAAATAGGAAATCTGATGCACTGTAGTATCTGAAGAACACTCACGGGAGCGTAAGGGACAACCGTCATATTTAAAAGAATAAGATATCCTTATTTTAGGAGTTTATAATACCAACCAGCCAACCAAGAGTATGATCCTCCTTTTGGAATACGATGAAATTTCAGCACATACTCTATGAAATATAATGTGGTTGTTGTTAACTAAATCCTTGTATTCATTTTATATTAAACTTGAAACAACTAAAATGTTTAGACTACACTGGTTGGCTTTGGGTTTTATTGCTACTGTATAAAGTGGGTTTGGGTTATCATTCCAGATGACAGAGTCCCAAATGTTTAAATCCCTAAAGATCAGAATACCTAAGGGTTGAAATTTAAAAGAAAAAAAATCATAATTCCCCAAGGTCAAAATCCATAAAATATAAAACTATTGTACGCCATATAACGGTTTTAACAATTTCCATTTTTATCACTAAAAAGAAGTTTTTTGGGAAAATATATATAATTAGAAAACACTCAGAGAGTGCATATCTCTGCCCACTCGAAATTGTCAGGAAAAGTAATCGTACGTGAATCCACCCCAAAATATAATCACTTCTTTCGAAACGTATAATCTTTCTTTCTTCCACGGAATTTCATTGAAATGCATTGAACAGACATGGAATCTTGGTGATATTATGAAATGGGGACATATAACTACGATGCCGGGGAGGTGATTGTACCTGGATTTTCTTCTAAATCCAACCATTTCTTCCATGGCCAATTATCTACTCTTCTACAAAATACTGAATTTCATTGTGAAATTTTGGAGATATCATATCGATAGACATGAACGCATACATAAATGTATGGAAAGAAAACAACGGAAAAATATCTGTCAATCTGCCCCAAGATTCAATCACTTCTCCCTTGTCCCATTGCCCATCTTTCCACAAAATTTAATTGAAATCCTTTGAATTCTTTCGAAAGCCAAGGAGACAGACGAATGCGACCGAATATATATTCACCTCTCAAACTTCGTTGGCAGAGTAAATATGTATTTAAACATCATTTTTTCCAATGTATAGCACCAGAGTTAATTTTTGAGATTGAGATGTCGTAAATCAAATATGGGTGCTTCTTGTGTAGAAAATATTTCCACTATTCTTTTACAAAGTGACATTTTCCTAAATGAATTCAGTAATCAAGGAGGAGTAAATACCGAACGTTTTATGAAAATAGATTTGGGATTTGAACCGAAAAAGAATAATGGAGTTGTTCCCCCTTTGCACTCCAAACTGAAAAGAAAATCGTTTGAATACAACCGGTGTGCCAATTTTAAGTCCCACCTACGGTGCATGAAATCCTTGCACTAATTTCAAGTCCCACCTAGGGTGCACGAAACCCTGGCACCGATTCTCTGAGTGTATCTGTGTATGTGAGTGTGTGCGCATGCGTGTGTATGCAGATATGTACGCGTTGATAGATAGATAGCGTCATCCACGATTAGCGAGTCGTATACGCGGTGTATCTATATTGATACCACCAACACACATACACACACACACACATGTATATATATATGTGTGTATATATATATATATATATATATATATATACACGCACATATATGTATGTACATACACTACACACACACAAACAAATGAGCATACGCACATATAGATAAACGAATGTACATACACACATACAAATACGCATGCATAAACGAATACGCATATACACACACAAACAAGTGCGCATACATACACGCGCACACAAATAAATACGCATACTTACACAAATATGCACACATGCAAGCAAATATGCATACACACAATTAGCATGTACACATACACACACGCAAATGCGTATATACAAAACTGAGTAAATATACCTGTGCACATATTGCAAAAAAATATTTCCTATATCAAACCTATTAAGTACTCGATCACAATGAGAAAAAAACATAAAAATATTCATCATAAATTGTGTAAATTCGATTTATGCAGATACCGTATGTATTGATGTTAAGTCGAATTTTTCAGGCTATTTTTAATATTAAATTTATGGGGTTTACTATTAGAGGGATACTAATTTCTAGGAACTGAAATTCACCCTACAATCGAAAATACTGTATCAATAAGCAGAACCTGAAAATGGATTCTAAATCAATAAAAAACGGAAACAATGAATCACAGTAATGATACCAATGTTTGTATGCATCAAAAAACATGTCCTGCTAACAACACACATTAATAAGGCCGCGTAGCTTCTTTTTTTTCAAAATTTAGTGCCAAATTTCTTCCATCTTCCTTTTTTTTCTCTCGTCAATTGTTGAATGCTTGGACTAACATTTTAAGGTACAGGTAGTTTTTCTGATGAAAAAATTATCGGGCATTTGATAGTCATTCAGCCTCACTGATGATTGTGGCTGAAGGAAATCATCAACAGCTGCATACCTAATCGAATCCTGCATGAAGCCAGGAAGGAATCGAAATTCTGTTACGCCATGAAAAAGAGCAAAGCGTCAATGAAGAAAATAGCTCAGTAGTATTCCACTTTTTTTAATTGACAATATCAAATTGATAATAATATATCCATGATGCATTTCAGCCTTGCTTTGTTACTATCCATAACTGAGTTTACATCTGCAAACAGTAAGCTTGTGTTATCATGATTTCAAGTTACCGAATTATACCGTAGGTAACCATCCAGAGATATGGTAATTATAGTGAACGGCCAGTAAATACACATCGGCATGGTGCGATTATATAATAGTAATAAGATAATCTTAATGAATTTCGGCCTTGCAGCGTTGCCACCTGTGACTGTTTATACGACTTGCGAGCAGACAGAGCAGGAACATCTCCTTAGAAATACGCGCCACCATTCAGGGGCAATAGTTTATCTGGATAATGCAGTTCAATATTAGATCTAACTACTGGTCTTTGTAATAGCGATACGGTCTTATTTATAGCTTCTCTGAAGTATTTTGTAAAACGCGTGTTTTGATGCGTACACCAGGACATGATATCTTAAAATTTATGTTCAGGGTATTACCGTGTTTCACAAATGTTCATCTGTTGTCCGTGAATAACCATTGTCGACTTTTACATGATATACATGGAAAAATGCAATTTATTTGGTTAAAATTAGAATAGTCGACTTCTACTTGAGTTCAAATCTCACATGAGTATATACGATGATTTCTTAACGTATTGACGGAAGTGATTATTCATATCTAAGAAAATTAATCATCAAACCCCCCAATTTAAATCTCAATATTTTTAACAAAACAGGCTGCTTCCAAAAACAAGCGAAATATTCGCTTTTTACATGGAATGAAACTTGAAGAGGAAGTTCCTGTGGTGACGGGCCTAGAAAGCCAGAAGTGGATAACGATAAATTGCACCCGTTAAATAACCCCGTGAAACCCCGTGACACCCTCGATGGTGCAAGCAAATGGATGACTGGTAGACTGGAACCAAAAGTACAATTAAAGACTTTTTTTTCAAGATGTCTCCAAAGAAAGATCTAGAGGAAGTCTTCCCAAAAACCAGAGCTAGACAGCCCATTAGGCAAATCTGGGCAGTCACCCGAGGTCCTAGGGGCGTAGCCCAAACTGAAAATAATAGTCATTACAATACAAAGAAGTGCAAATTGAAAGTCCCACCAAGGGCGAAAGAAACTCTTGTACCGGCCTTGCCACCGACTCTTCCGACTTTTTGTAAACGAATTCTGGCCTTCTGGTTAGACTAAGCAACGCGTAGGAAATAAACTGGTAACATTTGTAAGTAGCGAAATTTACTGTCAAATAGGCCAGATCAAAGAGCAGATCAGTTGGCATACAGTTTTGAAAGGGGGCTATTCCCCGTGATAGAGACAATACTATTGTATTTACTCCTTCTTACAATACTGTACTTCATTATCTTGTATATGTTTTGAATAAATTACCTGCCATTATCTTGTTTCTCTAAACTCTTTCTATAATTCTTCAATTCTGTTCTGTTTTGTAAATACGTCACGTTCACTACACGTACAGGTATTTACCCACATAGGAATCGTGTGTATCTAACCGTGATTACAAAAATACTAAATGGGTAGTTTCAAATGGGGCCTACATTTCCCACCTGGACTTGGCCTATCAAGAGCTTAGCTCGGGTCTGTAGGCAAGTGTAACTTCGTAAGGAGAATCAAAAGATTTTTTCGAAATAAAGTACATAGAAACATACTTATTGATGAGAGGGACAATTATAAAAATATAATTGTCACTCTCGTCACATCGGAAAATCATCATAAATTCAATAAAGCAAAAAAAAAAACGATGTATTCGATAAATATGAAGAATTATAATTTAGTTTCTGACTCAGGCTGGAAGTTCTTTTAGTTTTTTACCAAAACTGAATTAACCTCCCCTTATGGAAAATTCTTGTAGAAAAGCGATCGTACTTTCCTTCCTTTTTTATATTGTTATGGCTCACGTATTTTTTCATTCATTTCATTAAATAAATCTTACATCTTGTAGTAAAGTGATCTTACTTGCCTTCTTTTTATATATTGTTATGGTTCACATATTTTTTTTATTCATTTCAATCAATAAATCTTACATCTTATGGAAAAGTGACCGTACTTGCCTTCTCTTTATATATTGTTATCGTTCAGATATCTTTTATTCATTTTATTAAAAACTGACCCTCAAACTGAGAATCATGCAACGGGCTTAGGAAAGAATCATTCACAACTTCGCATGGAGAGATCACAAGATGGCTCAGAATATCAGAGGAGAAGTCAGAGGTATCATAAAAACATCAGAAATCTCAAACGGTGATGGGATGGTCATGTTGCAACTGATAAACATCACGACTCAAAACATGGATCACCAGAAATCATATACAAAACTGTGGTCCACAAGATATAAGATGATATGATGAACTAGACAAGTTCAGAAAGTATTGGTTCCGCAACACCCATTATAAAACGATCTAATAAGAGCAGAAATTTAATGACCACTCTCATCACGCAGGAAAATCATCATTAATTCCATAAAACAGAAAACGACTAAAAAAAATAGAAATTTAATCCGATAATTTTGGAAAACTAGAGCGTAAATTTTGACTCAGAGTCAAAGTTTTTACCAACATAGAATTGTTAAAACTTACATATTTTTATTCAAATAAATCTTACATCTTGTGAATAAGTGATTGTACTTGTCTTTTTTTTAATATATCGTTAAATGTTCACACGTTATTTTTTTGATTAGATATATCTTACTTCTTGTAGTAAAGTGATCGAACTTGTCTTCCTTTTATGCATTGTTATGACTCACATTTATCATATTCATTCTATTTTAAGTCCTACGTCTTATAGGAAGAAAAAAAATAAAGGTGAAAGGCGATTCAGTTCACTCGGCAATTCTTCACATTTACCATTAATTCTTACTCCTGCTGCAGAGATCAAAACCTGATATTTACACCGATCTTTTTATTCTCTTACGAAATTATAGCAATTTAGATGAAGTAACAAGATAATAGATAAAAAGATGAAGGTAAATTAACACAAGCAAGAAAAGACAGAGTTGGTCTGGAACAGATCCAGAAAAACTGGAGATAGACCCCAGGTCAGATAGGAAATGTAGGCTCAAACTGCTCAAGTGTTTTTATAATCAGTGTTTAATACATGGGATTTATGTGTGGGCATATACATGTATGTGATATACTCACAAATAACAGACCAGAATAATAAAACTGGAACTATTTATAAATCGGTAATAACAAGCAAATTTCTTCAAAATGTATATAACAATAAAGTATAATTGTAATAAAAAAATACAGGAAATGCAATCGTATTGGTCTCTACCAGGGGAAGTAGTCCCCCTTAGAATTGTAGGTTCATGTTAACCCAGCTCCAATCCCTTCTGGCCAGGTCAGAAATGCTTGCACCTAAATTGAAATTGATGCAATTTAGAGATCCTTTGAAGTCCATTTTCTCCCTACCTTACAAATATTGAATATAATTCGACTAATGCATTTATTGTTATCAAATATATTAATCACAGAACTGTCCAATATCTGGGAAAGTATTAAAAAAATAGAAGCATGTGATTTTCACCATTCGATAACAAGTGTTTTGAAGATTTATTTACATTTTAAAAAAACCAACCCGACCCAACCGTTCGTCACGCGACTTGAAGCTTAATAACTCGGAAACCAATGAACTGGGAAATGTGGGATTCTCGATTGATCATTGGTTCAAGATGAATTGCGTATGTGGAGTGGTCTCAGTATTGGAATAATTATGGTGTTTTTGTTTTTCTGTTGCAACTCATACTGGCAATCCATGCTTATTCGAATGTAAGGTATGGTAGCTAAACAATGCATACAAATGATGTTTTTTCCTCATCGTATAAGCAAGAATTGTCTCATTTTTTGTGTATCTCGGGAATGGATAATGATTTTTTAAATTTACTTTCATAACATTCATTGTGTAAGTGCGAAGCATTATATCCTTGCTTTTAGAGAGGATATCCTTATCTGCTTTATCTATTTGTTCATCAATTATTGAGTTTTCACCCTAGCAGTGACTGGCGGCTATCACTTGAGATAAAGTGACAATAGATCTCCTCAATACTCCAGGTCTCTCTGCAGTATTCTTGCGGACTTTAGCAGTGCTGTCGTCTTGACAGCCTCAGTCCTTGTTTGGATTCCCAGTTCTTACGATCTCTTTGCTAGGTTCTTCAAGACAGTTCCATGGGTTCCGACCACTTAATAGTGGCACTACCATCATCTCAATATTCTGCAGCTTCTTTGGATCCCTGGCAAGGTCCAAGTACTTTTATTCTTATCTTTATTCGTGTTATTTCTATTCTTTTTTTCATTTATCTATTCATTTATTTTTCCTTTTTCAGTTATTAGAAACTGTCATCTAAAACTGTCACCATAACTGTCAAAATAGAATTCTGGTTTCAAGTTGGTCCGGCTGGCTGGCTGGTTGCCTTTGCTGGCTGGCTGGATGACTATGTATCACGCGTAAAAGTCCTTTATTCATATTTTTTCAAGATCTCCCCTATGTTTTTGGTATGTGTGCGGGGGGGGGGGATTGGAAATTTCAAGATTATGCTGAATTGATCCCTTAATTTGTGTCCAGCAGAATCCAATTTGGTTTTTGAAAATTCCGACTTTCTTTAGTGATCACTACCCAACGAAAGGCGAAAGCAGTATCTCATGCATTTAACAACCCCTTTTTATACTTAAAAAAAGATCAATTACCCCCCACAAGCATCCAGAACTAGTAAAAGACATTGTCACATGACGACTTCTATTAAATGGCTAACCAGGCCTGTTCATTCTTTTTTTCAATTCTTGGGTGCATATCTGAAGCCCCTAGGAGTGCAAGGCGAGGTCAAATGGCCCACCTCAATATTTCCCGCCCCTTGGAGGCGGATGAAAATACTTGGTAGCCTTTTTGCTTTTATAAATAGATAAAAATTACAAAAAAATTAAAATGAAAACGAAAACAGATCTTACTTACGACGAATATTCTACTTTTGTCAAGGATTTGTTTTCTTTACACTGATTCTTTACTTCATTTTACTTCGCGTTGGGGTAACAGCATTATAATTGCCTCTCAGGGTGAAGAGCCCTGTCTAACTGATTATTTTGTCTTTAGCTGAAGGGAGAATACGATTCATGCCTTTCTCAAGGACATTAATGCCAAGAAAACGCAACTCGGGCAACTTGCCGAATCTATTTTCTGCATCGATAACCACTACGCTGCTCGCACTATCCACGGCCAGCATTGGATATATTCCGTCAAATGCCTTTCTTCTTCTTCTTCTTCTTCTTCTTCTTCTTCTTCTTCTTCTTCTTCTTCTTCTTCTTCTCCTCCTCCTCATCATCATCATCATCGTCGTCATCATCATCATCATCATCATCATCATTTACTTAATTACTTTTTCAAATGTTCTTATATTTTGAAGTGCAAATTAGCATCGTCGCGAGATTTATGCCAAGAAGCAGAAATAGAGGCCAAATATTGAAGAGTTTAGCGTTGGTAATGAGGGGGCAAGGGACAGTTCCAGCTTGGAAAAACAAAACAAAAACAAAACATAATAACAAAAAAACATTGGTTCAGCGCGGGGCCAAGTTG
Organism: Thysanoteuthis rhombus; assembly: GCA_963457665.1. NCBI lineage: Eukaryota > Metazoa > Mollusca > Cephalopoda > Oegopsida > Thysanoteuthidae > Thysanoteuthis > Thysanoteuthis major. The sequence continues at coordinate 25,897,767 of OY735200.1, forward strand.
GGCGAAGCATCATCATCAGCAGTCGCTATTGCCGTCGCTGCTACCACTCCTCTCACAACAGTGCAATGGGGGAGGCGCTGGCAGCCGAGGTGATGATTGTGGTGGTGGTGGTGGGTTCCCGGGTGTCAAGGAAGAAAGCTGCGGCTGCTACTGACATGCTACAAGTTTGTCGCGAGGGAACAAAGCAGAATCAAGGGGAATTAATTACGTCGCAAAATCACGGCTTCCCTCACGACGATCTGTGCGCGAATAATGTGCGCGAGTTTCATGGCCTTAGAGGAGTATAGTTAATATAATAATAATGATAATAATTATAATGATAATAATAATGATGATGATCATAATAGTAATGATGATGATTATCATGATTATTGTTATTAATGATGATAGTAATGATAATAATGATGATTATAATCATTACTATTACATTAGAAGCAACAATAATGATGACCATGATAATATTAATAAAAACCATGATGTTGACGTCAACGATGACGACAATTATTATCATTATTATTATTATTATTATTATTATTATTATTATTATTATTATTATTATTATTATTATTATTATCATTATCATTATTATTTTTATTATTATTATTATCATTATTATTATTATTATTATTATTATTGTTGTTGTTGTTGTTGTTGTCGTCGTATCAATTATTATCATAAAACAAAGCGTACAAAACACAACAAAATTATTAAAATAATTTTATATTTAAAAAGAATATGAATCAAAATATTCTATGACGAATGCAGAATCTGTGCGAGAGAGAGAATACATCTCAAAATATTTCAAGCTGATAAAAGAAATAATTTTCTGTCAGCTTCCAGATATTCAATACAGATGAAATCATGCTTATTTTCAATGAAGGTCATGGATAAGCCGAAGCGTTGAGTTCAGTTGTCTGAAGATCTCTCTTGATTCTTCTCAAATTATTCACAAAATCATGTAATACTGTTGCCGTTATTTATTTTTTGAGAGAATTTTTTTTCCGCACATCTTTGCAACAGTTCATATGACGATGCTTCCCTCTCGTGGGCTTTCTTGTCTGGATTTCTATTATTATGCGAACAAGACTGTTGGCACAAGAGTAGAACAAAAGAACACATCTTCATCATTGATAACAAGAAGCGAACGTTTGAAAAATAATAAACCTATCCTGAATGATGGGGGGAAAAAAAGAGAAGAAAAAAAAAACAAAACAAAAAACTCCGACTTGGGCAAATTCACACTTTTTACTCTCCCCTTATACCTGACCCGTCTTCCTGGGCCCCTCCTATTCTAAGCTCTCCCTAGAAGCGAAGCTTTCGAATTATATTCAATATTCGATAACAATGACCCCAGCAAACTCACTGTGCACGCGATCTGCTCAACCCGACGTGATTATTCTACGGTTTTAATTTTGATTGGCAATTTTCGATTATCAATTAACAATACGAACGAACAATTCTGCTTTGGTTGGGAATAATAAATATTGGATACTGAAAGGCGAGCAGTAAGTGTTTTGTGTGAAAATAAAAGAAACATTCGCGACTGAAACAGGCTTTACTGCCTGTCAACGTCTATTCGAAAACGAAATAAAAGACTATTTATTTTATTATTTTTTTATTAACAGTAATTCATCCAAGAAAAATAAAATAAAAGTACTAATAAATAAATCTTTTGAAATTAATCTATTGAAGAAATATTTGTATAAAAAGAATTAAAATGCAGCTGAATATTTCAAACGCTTAGGAATATGAAATGCTTTTATCATTACCAATTTAATATATTAGATAATAAAAGCAGGTGACTGTTTGAAAATAAAAAAAATGAATTGCCGTTTTTTCTGTCTTTTAAACCTTGAAGTTTTTAAATTTTAGGTTTTCTTTTAGTAACATTAGTCACAGAAGTATAATCAAAAAGTGTTAATCAAATAACTCATTTAACTGAGGGCGGGTTCATATTCACCCAAGAAAAAGAATATAGAATTGTCAATAAATAAATGTTTTGAAATTAATCTTTTGAAGAAATATTTTTACAAAAAAAAAAAAAAAATTAAAATCCAGCTGAAGCTTTTGAACGATAAAAACACAAAATGTTTTATCATAGACAATTTGATACATTAGATAAAGGAGGCAGGTGTTGACAAGAAATTATTACAGCGCGTAAAGAGGTCACTGTTTGACAAAAGAAAAATAAATTGTTGTTTTTATTTTATTTTATTCCTTAAAGTTTCCTGAATTTCAAAATTTTCCTGATAAATTCAGTTACAGAAATAACATTATGAGTGTTATTCAAATAACTTCTACATTTAACAGAGGGTGGGTTTATATTATTATCATATCAAAATGATTTATAGTAACTGTTAGAAATAAACGATCTCCCTGAGTTTTTAAAAACTAATCATAATACCAGGAAAATATTCCAAATTTCTCACCAACGTCGCAACATTTTATGAGTACAAATTTTTAAACAGGGTTATTTACGTGTAAATAATTATAATTGATAATTTAAATTCCTAATTTCATGAGTAGTATTGTTACAATTATCTGAAGTAAGTTAATAAAAATAAAAAAATGTTTATATACACATTCACACACACATACACACACGCAAACTCATACGTGAACGCATACACACTCAGACACACAATTACGCTTATATTTATTTATTCATAATCATGAATAAATTTATATTACTGACATAGCTCGAGTATTTAATCATCAGGAATCATTTTTCATTTGATAGAAAAACCGAAAAAAGGATTATATAAAGTGAGTTTTCAAAAATAAAAGTATACGTATATAAGTACATACATATATTTACACACATACATACGAGAACGTACAAACGCACCCGTGTATACATATATATACATATATACATACTTATATATTTATTTATAATTATGAATAAAATTATAGTGCTCACATAGTTCAAGTATCTGAATATAAAAAATCATTTTTCCATTTGCTAGAAACGAACTGAAAGAATATTTGAAATTACTGAATAAAGTTTTCGCAATGAAGATTTATTTTTAATGTTTCATCATAATAAATAAATTCCGATTAGAATAAGATTAAATCTTGGCAAATTCGATCCGATTAATATAAAAGAGAATTTTAAATTCATCAGGTCTATTTACGCAAAGAGTCGGACCAATTCGAGTAAAGCGGTAAGTGAAACTCTTGGTCGACTGAAGCGAGCAGCAGGTCTAAAGAGAGAGGAGGACAAATACAGGGGCAGATAAATCTCAAGTACTTATTTGAAGCCGAGGGAAAAGAGTGAGCGAGTTACCAGCCCACGCGGCGCGACACTCGTTGCGTAAGGTTTAGATCCGCGTCCACTATGTGTCAAATACGCACGCTCATTTCTAACTTTATTTTTATCAGAAAACTTAATACAATCATCAAACACTCTTCTACGGACATTATATTTATTATTTATTAATTCAGATTTAAAAAATAAAAACTTTTTAAAAAATTATTTTCAGAAATAATAGATGTATATTTGATAAAGGTCTAACACGAACAAAGATGCTTTTTTTCTTAGATACATGTTGCAAAAGCCTTTTAAAAAGTTTAACATTAACATGTGATAGGAAAAGTTTCAAAAAAAAAAAAGAAGAAATTTAAAAGGTCAGAAGTAAGTTTTTGGAGATTAGAAATTAAAACAAAAAGCAAAATAATTTAAATTACTTTCAGAACAGCATTTAAGTACTTTCTTCAACATTTCAATTTAAGACACTTTTCTTTCAAATATTGTTTCAAATGTGCAAAGTTGGAAAGACACGTTTGAAGTAAATAGAAATAAGATCTCAAAAGATGCATTTTAAGTTTCTGGCTTAAGATCCCGTCCTCGAGAAATAGGGACTTTGTCCCTTTGTGTTTGTAGATTCTAGGTCTGTAGAATCAAGTCCATGCTAAACCGTCTATATGAACAAAGAAAACGTCTCATATAATTAAAGTAGCTCCTATAATCAAAAAGATGCAATGTGTAAAAGCGGGTGATGGGCTGAGGTCATATAATAAGATCCTTTTATAACGTCGGGGCAGGAGCTGTCAACGCCGACGTCGGAGCGGGTTGTGATTTGATCTCATTGCAACGAGATTTGAGCCGACGCTGATGAGCGGCGCATTGAACTATGGGAAGGAAAAGTTTTGAACTGTTGCCGCTTGGCTAAAAAACAAACAAACATACAAACAAAAAAAAAGTCTTGATCAATGAAACAATGTATGGGAACAAAGTTATACAACACCCAAGACAGGGGATTCTAGGTAAGGCTCCTAGCCTTCTGCTTACTTCAAGGCCCCTGACTAGAAACACTTCGAGCCCTCCTCCAAGAACGCTTTGTCTCAAACAAGATATCAAGAAAAAATAACAAGCAAACAAGAAAGCTTTCTGTTTTAGGTTGTTTGTATTTTGTCATTTCTAAAGAACACACGTCCATTGTGAATTTGCAGTTGTTGTCTTTCATTGTCTGTATGAGGTTTTTTTTTTTTTCGGAAAGGATCTGCATCAGATAAAGTTACTTTTAGTGAGTTTTAATGCCATACGAGTGCTAATCATATATTCGGAGTGCTTCTTACAATGCGTTTTCAAGTTACAATTAAGGGAAACTAATTAGGAAGCATCTGCTCAATTGTGAGAGATTTCCTTGCGTACAGAAGGCGTGATCTTATTTAGATAGAAATGAGATCCAGAAAATTATTAACACACCAGGAGGCTTGAAACCTCCTCTTATTTTCATCACACAAAATGATAAAAAAATAAAATAAAATAAAACGAAAAATACTTCTCTCATCGGGCAATTAAATAGTGTGAAAGAAACAAAACGCTGGACACACACGTAAATTTGTATGTGTATGTATATGACTGAGAGTATGTATGTATGTATGTATGTATGTATGTATGTATGTATGTATCAGTGTATGTATCAGTGTCTATGTGTGTGTTTGTACGTGTGTTTGTGTAATTATAAAGTTTTAAGGACAATAATTAGTCGAGAAAGATGGCAAAAAATTGATTTGAGGGGCCATAACCCAACATGACATATGTAACAAGCTCTAGCCTCCCTAACTTAATTCAAAGAAGTGGCTCTCTATTAAAAAAAACCATATCCAAATCGACCCTAAAAGAAAAAAAATAATAAAAAATACCAGCAGAAAAGAGTCGTTTCTTTTCATTTCTTTTTGTGGGAACAATACTTTCCACTTGGTCGACGTAAACTTTATCTTTTTTGTTTGTTTGTTTAGATCTAGCTTAGTTTGCTGGTACATAAGACACCCTCAAGGAAAAAAAGGCGCGAAATTGCTGGGGCTATGAATAATTCATTGCCGCTTTTCATTATCTGAGGAAAGAAAGTACAATAGAGGAAACTAAGAAAGACATCCATTTTTTTTAATCAGCTTTCACTTGCTTCTTTTTTTCCCTAATAATTTATTACATTAAAGAAAAAGTTGTCGTCATTGTTGCTTTCTTGTTGCTTTACAAGTGTCGGGTCAGGATTTTGCCTCTTTTACCCGCGTTTTTTTCCCCGAGAAAGGAAATGGTTCGAATCCCCTACTTGACACACGAATACAAGACATTTAGACGAGAGCATTCAGCACACACATACGCCCTCATTAACAAATACAACGATTTATTCAATCATATACATATGCACACACTTTATTATTTTTTTTTACAATGACTTCATCAAAGTTTTTTGGCAAGCCACTTTTAGTTTTTCAACACGTTCCTCTCCTGTCCCTACCCTGCGCCTTCCCTCACCCTCTCTTCTGTTCCTCTCAGTATCTATGAAGCCTTCTCGCTCATTATCACCGTTCTCTCTTGTTCAAACCTTCTTCGTTTCTTCCCTTCGCTTTCTCGCCTCTAAGAGTCCATCCAAGCCCTCCCCGAACTTTCATAGTCTCTTGGGAACACTCAACGCGCGCTTTCAGCTCCATTCGCACCTAAGGTTTTGTCGAACCCCTCTTTTTTTTTCTTCGACAAACCAAGGTAGATTTTTTACCCTCCATCCTGTCCGTCTTATTTGCGCACATTTCAGGCGCACACTCAGACACTCCACCTTATCTGAACAAATAGAGTTGAGCCTATACATTTCTTTCAAATTAAGAAAGCCAAAAATAAACCGTTCACGAAAAATAAAAAGAAAGCCCAGAAACAGAAAAGAGGCTGAAAGAATTGGTTTCATATCTTATTTTTCTTCCTTTCCTCTTCTTCTTCCCGATTTTTTCTCATTCTTTCCTATTCGTCTTACTCATTCGGCCACCATTTTCCAGCTTGTTATTCGCACTCCCCTTTCCCGATAACGATTTGATCACAATTTTGGCATCTGGATGTGGACCTTCGCCTTCCTTCTAAAAGCAGGTGATATGTCCAAACTAAGTTGCGATCATTTGAATACTTTTTCAAAACCTGCTGTCGTCTGGGGGACCGACGTACGCTCAGAGCGGGGCGTCTGTTCATCTGAGACCCTAACCCTCTCTGTTCCTTCCACTGACGCCAATTTACCATTACGTACAAATTATTGGCCTTCGTGTGCAATTGGATCCCATCACAAAGACCGCATGTTTCTGTACAGTTAGACAGCACACGCCCCCCACTCCATTCGTCTGGTAACACACGCGCTATTAAACCAAGCTAGATTTTGCCCACGTGGCTTACATTAGTCCGGTTGGGGTCTCGGAAACTATTCATAACCTGATAAAAGAAAAAAGTCTATACAAGCCATCGAAACAATAAAAGATATTCACTCTTCCGATCAACTGCTGCAGATTTCTTTCTTTTTTCTTCAGGCCAAGTTGCAATAAAGAAAACTTTCTGGGCGACACGGCGGCCACCAATGCAACTTGCCTCTTTTTTGGGACGGGGGGGATAAAAATGAGTGCCGGTGAAAAAAAAAAAAGACAAAAAAACTTTTTTCCTTTCCTTCTGGTGAACTTTGTGAGATGAAGGCGCACAGCCAGCCATCTGCCGTTTGGTAGAAAAACAACTTATTAATTGTTCTTTGTTATACACAATTGTTGGTTCTTTTTACACGGCCTACAAAGGGAGCTTTTCAGAACTTACTGTAGTTTTTCGAGCCAGCTTTTTTCTCATTTGCATGAGGCGTACTTGTGTTGGGAAGAACGCTCGTCGTTCTATTGTCAGATGCTGAGAACACTGGAGAAAGCTGCAGATCAACTAAAAAAAGGTGCAGAAACGACACAGAAAAAAAAAAGTCAATTTGTATATTTTTGCTAATTGCGGCACGACAAATACTTTCTCTCATCCACGCTTTCTGTTTTCGCGCGAAAGAGTTGCGCATTCAAAAATGACGCCACGTAAGCTTGTTCGGCAAAGCCAGCCCCTTTATCACGAGCCGAGGAACAAACACTACACTTTGGACCCTCATTAAGCTTTATTACCGTGATAGTAATCGCCCAGTATAGCTGAAATATTCATTACCCCTCGTAAAGGAGACATAATTTTTTCTCCATCGCAAGATCGAATTTTATACGCAACTAAACTCTTAACTCCGTCTGAATTGATGTGATCTGAACGTTTCAAAAGCACTCAGGACGTGGAGAGTTCCATTCAAGGGAGTTAAGACAAAAAGCAGGTGTGAAAGTAAAGCGGTTGGAGCAGACGACGTTTTAAGTTTTGCGTCACCGGCATGACCCAACTTTTTTTTCCCAAGGGAAAGCGAAAAGCCAACCAATGTCGCCGTAATTAATTCGATTCCCAGGCTTTGTTTTCTGGCCATTTCTTCTTCAACTTGACTAAATGGGGAAAACGAAATTCAAAAGAGAAGAAAAATAATGGAACTACTTCAAAAGAAGAGGGAAAATTCAATTTGAAATCCGTAAAAAAGTGAAACGCGAAAAAAGTTGTGAGAAAAAAAGTTGTTTGATTTTTCCTGTACTTTTTTTCTTTTTCGTCTTACAGGGATATACCGTATATACTCGTGTAATGTTTGACTTTTCGAGAACAATTTTTGATGAGGGTTTGAACATTACAGTAGGTATGCTCTCGGAACCGTAAAAATTTGGGGCCTCAGAAAAAAGTAAAAAGCTTTCAGAAAAAAAGAAGAGAGTTGTCTGATTTTTTGTATTTTTTTTTCTTTTTTGCCTCACACGGATATACAGGGTGGTGCAGAAGTCAGGACCCACAGTCGGTTCATAATGGAAACAAGGTTTAGTATAAAATGAAATTTAACAATACACAAATGACCAAATTATTTCCTAAATCAGTATTCCATTTCAGTATTTATAAGTGTTTGATTTGACATCCATGTACCTTTGAACACTCTTGTACTCCGTTTACAAAACACCTTCGCACTCTGAGTAACATTCGTTCTCATGGCGTCTATTTCTGTCATGATGTCGTCCTTTAGCGCCTGTATTTTTGTAAGATCATATGGAACCCATTTTTCGAGCTCTTGTCAACTTATCAGCCTTATTGCATAACAATCTGAAAGAATACATTAGATGAATTCCAGTATTAACCTACCTATAGGTCCAGATGTCTGCACTATCCTGTATTTGTTTTGTTTGTGATGTTTTTGTTGCTTTTAATGTTTTACTTGCTTTAGTAATGTGTTTAGAAATGTGTTGTGTGTTATAGGTATTTTTCTATTCTTTTCTTTTAATTTATTCGAAGCAGGGTCTCCCAAACTTTTTAGATCATCGACCCTTTCATGGAATCCATTATCCCTCATTGACCCCCAGGCATATACAAAAAGATATTGATAATAATGATAATAATAATTAAGTAGATATACAGTTTTACACATGATTTTATTTCGTTTCGTTTTTTTTAGAATAAAAAAGGAAAAATCAATCAAAACTACAATCATTTCGTGGCAGTATAAAACGGGATATATGGAAAAATTTTTAACCAAACGGAATAGACCTTTTGCTGAAACGAAACGAAACGAAACCACCTCTGATGATTATATCATTATTATGTTAGCAAATTCTGCAGTATATGATTAGTTTAGTTTTAAAAAAAAACCTTCAAAATTACTAGAAAACACTCCTCTACCAACACCATTGTCAGTTAAATCTGAATTAAAATCAGTTCATATATTGCTACGTTGCAGGAGAGAAAGGTATAAAAAAAACTCTCTAGCCCATGAGTCACCCTTCTACAAAATTTAATTGAAATCAATTGAGAACTTTTGGGGATACGGTGTGGGAAAACGTAAGTGAATACATAAATTCATGAAAAAAAATGTAAAAAGCATCTCTAAATAAAAATATCCCTTGATCCGACCCAAAATTAAACCAATTTTTCCATACCTCATGCTCTACCCTTACACAAAATTTCATAAAAATTAATTGGAAACTTTTGAATGTATTGTGTGGAAAGTCATATGGCTACGGTGCAGGGGAGGTAACTGTGAAAATTCTTAAATTCACTCCTAAATGTAAACAGTTATTTCCTAGCCCATGGCTCACCCTTCCTCAAAATGTTATTGAGATTCATTCAGAACTTCAGAAGAAATAGTGTAGACAGACAAACACAAGTGATTAAATGTAACTCTCACAACTGTGATATAGATTATTATTGATAAGGTATTAGAATTTTAGGAAATTCTCTTTACTTGAGCTTTCCTTTTAAGAGTATTAGAATTGATTAATCAAATAATGAACGAAAACCAGAATAAATATAGAAGCTATATGAAGAAATATTTTTCTCTTCAAAACGTAGCCCGGGATTCTAAAGAAATACGAAACTGTTCGTATTGATAGAATTAAGACTTGTGAACTGCAAGCTTTGTTGTCCAAAGCAGCTGACAATATGTAAGCGGAAAGGCAAGAGAACTGGTGGGCAGCGACCGCGAGGATCATGTGGAAACTACGTTTTCACCGTGTTTCAGCGTCGGGTTTCTGAATAGTGAAATTCTTACTAAGGAAGAAAAACGACTTCATACACAATGGAATTTGCCAAGGCTTTGCTTAGTCCAGCACTGGACTTAGTGGCCATGCTTAGACGAATAAGTACAGGGACGACCTGAGGTTCCTAGGTACCCCGCTTAAGCTGAACTTTGATGTATAGAATTATCTTAATTATTTACTTATCATCGTGAAACAAGCTTGTCGTGAGTATCCAGCAATATAAAGATTATACTAGCCCTATTTATATATATATACATATATATACATGTATATATATATATATATATATATATATATATATATATATATATATATATATATATATATATATATATATTGTGTTTTTGTGTTTTATTGTGTCATCCACGTATATGTATATATGTGTGTCTGTGTGTGTCTATGTGTGTATGTGTGTGTATTGTATGCCTAAAAATAATATAAATATATATTTAAGCATACTGTACTAACACACACACACACACACTTATTTATAAATGTGAAAATAAACAGGAATAGAAAGTTAATTGCAAAAGACAGTATTTGACGGTCAGATATTCTTGAAAAATCTGACTTCGCATCAGTTAGTTTTCTTATCTTATTTTTATTCTCTAATTTGTCCATTTTCCCAGTTGTATTTTGAAAGTCCGACTGTCTCAGACACACAACAGGTGCTCCCAAGCACCAAGCGCCCTAGGCGACTGTCCGTGTTGTCGATACCTTGTGCCGGGTCTGAGTAGGAAAATTATGTAATGCCAGTCTTCCGCATGAGAAGAGCTTGCTTGCTTTGGTGTTAACCATTCCAAATCCTAGCTTTAATAGGAATGCCAACTATTGATGCCAGTAAAATACGCAATCATCTCAGCCACAAAACAGAGCAAAATTATATATATATATATATATATATATATATATATATATATATATATATAAGAAACAGTGATAAAATATACAATAAGCACGTGTATATGAATAATGTATTAAGCAGATAATATTTAAAAAAAAATGCTCAATACCAGTAGAGAGGTTGTAAAATGAGCAAAGTTTTTCTTCAGTTGTTCATCACAGATGATACATTCTTCAAGTGGAACAGAATGTACAATTTGTAATAAACCATTGAAAAAAGCTTTACCCATATATATATATATATATATATATATATATATATATATATGTATTAGCATATATATATATATATATATATATATATATATATATATATATATATATATATATGTATACATACATATATGTGTGTATGTGTCTGTGTGAGTACTGTATGCTTAAATGTATATTTCATCATTATTAGGCATACAACACACACACACACAGAGAGAGAGAGAGAGAGAGAGAGAGAGAGAGAGAGAGAGAGAGAGAGAGAGAGTCCTGTATGCTTTAATATATATTTATATTATTTTTTGACGCACATACACACACACACACATATACATATATGAGGATGACACAATAAAATACAATAACACAATAATATATATATATATATATATATATATATATATATATATATATATATATATATACATATATATATATATAAGAATAGTGCTAGTATAATCTTTATATTGATGGATACTCACGACAAGCTTGTTTCACGATGATACGATCTTCAGGTGAGCTTTGCATGGAATGTAGAAGTTATTATTTTGAAAATAATTTTGCTATTATTCATAAGCAGACCCTCATAGATGATGATGAAAGGCATTCACAAAGGCTGATAAATATTGGGCCCTCTCTTGCGAAATTCGGGATAGCATGTTAGTTTGAAGTTCAGAGCTTGGGACTGTTATAATCTTGTTCCAGATTAAGCTAAGCTTAACAAATCGATACATCTGCAGAAAAAAACGTATGTACGCATAATTGCATATGTATATATTCCTAAGCCTAGAATTTAGATAGAGCTATCTATCTCGGTCTGTTCATCATTCTCACTCTTTTTCTCTGTCCTTTTATGTATATATATATATATATATATATATATATATATATATATATATATATATATATACATATATATATATATACATAAAACATAACATCAAGAATATAAATGTTTCTAGACAATTTTTACTCTGTTTTGGATGTTTCCGGAGGTAAACGCCAGTGATTGCATAAATATTATTCTGACCAGTCAATCCATCCATCTATCTGTCGGTCTGTCTATTTGTAAAGAAGGAAACATATTTATGCTCTCTTGATTCAATGCCTTTCCTTCTCACACCAAAGTATTCTGTACTTCCCACCACCGAATCTCTGATGATTCAGCATAACGTGTTTTCGTCACCATTTTCGTGTTTTTGGACGCTCTACTTTCGGATAGCGGGGAAACCTGTATCTTTTTACTTCACTCGTTTTGAAATTGAATTGAGACAACAAACGTTACAAGTCAAGACACATTCGCATTTTGGCAATGTTAGGAAACTCACTTTGGAGGTATGAAGTGGCGGGGCGTTCACTGACCAAAAGAACGGAATCGACCATCTAAGTTGAATTTTTATCCTGGGCAGCTTACATTCACTTTGCACTGATGCACTTCGGAAAAGCATGAATCTACTTATCCCACGGTTAGCAACTCCACCTCGTGAAAAAATACTTGAAACCGAAACTGCAGCGCTGTTCTATGCCCCATAAATAGACTCCAGGAATGACCCCCCCCCAAAAAAAAGCAACAAAAAAAAATTATTGAGATAAAATAACTTTGGTCTTAGTTTATTGCAAATCAATTTTTGAAAATTATTCCGCCAAATATGTTTTTTAGGGAGATCCGATTTTCAACGATAATTTATGATAAACTGATTCCTTACATCAAGAAGCGTTCAATGTTGTGTAAGTGACGTCAAGTGATGAAAGAAAAATGATTGGTCCCCAATCGTGGCTATGGAAACGAAAACTAACAAACTTTGAAGTATACACTAGACAGATCGGAAGTTAGTTTATTTTCTGTTTATTTCATTCTGTCACCTTCCGAAAGTTTTTCTAATTCATGTTATTTCAATTTTATAAAAATATATCGATGTTCAAAATGATTCAAAGTAGAATTGACATTTTCTTTATTTTATTTATCATCTTATTTTATTCTTAATTTAATTTAAAAAAAACATTCAAAATATTTCCGAGATCGTGAAAAAAAATTTCTGAAAGTCGCAAATATTCTTTTTAAAACTATTAAAATTAAACACCAGTCAAATAGTAAAAATCATTACTAGTATCAAAGTGTTTTAACCGGATCACTGGGGTTAATTCTTTTTTTTAACTAAAAACAAATCATGAAGATATGCATGATTGAGAAAGAAAAAGAAAAGATAAGATTGATATGAAAAAACACTCGTAAAAAATATTTAAGATATTTTCCTAATTCAAAACAGTTCATAGTGCATACGAAAAATGTTTTTTACAATTTTTCATGGCTGAATCTCAAGCAGTGTGCAGGTACGTTTAATATTTTTGATAAAAATAATCATAAAATCTCTATAAGTCGCCAACTTTACTTTTGAAAAACTAATTGAATTAACATTATCTGATTTCCATCTATCTATCTTATCAATTTTTTGACAGCGATTTAACCCAATCCATCAGTCTAGTGTAAAATAATTTTGAATGAAATACTTGTGAGTAACCATAATTAGTAATCTATTTTTATTTGATCTCTCGAGAACCGCAGATCGAAACAACTTTAAACTCGACTCTGCAATGCCTTGTGTTCTGAAAAATATATCTGGCGAATATAATGACCAGTTGTGTAATCACAGGGCATACATACAATTGTAGTGATATTTAATAATTGTTTATTTGTTTAAATCCAGTTTCTAATGCTTTAAAGATATAAAATCTGCATAAATAGTGGGTCAGAGGAGTATTGAATCATTATCACGTGACCTCGGTCGGTTAGGCAAAATGGATAGTTCGTTACGGTTCTGGAATCATCTGGAAAATCGGTGGTGTATTTATACTTCTTGACAAATACTTCCTCAGTTTCTCATCATTTCAGCACATTTTTCGTGATTCTCTGCATCAGCAATCGGAAGGTGTATTTTCGTTTTTTAAACCTTTCGAAGGCCCCTGTACGTATTGTAAGCTAATGTAATGCCCTACGTATGGTTTATTTTGATGATTCTAGCTCCTCTGATTATTTTCGAATGCTGTTGGTGAGGTTCTCATCAACGCTTTGTTTTAAACCATTAATTATCAACAACTGACGGTTATCCACTAAAAGACAAGTCAGCACCCTTAAAATGCTTGAGACAGTTTTGGACAGTACAGTTAGGTGTTGTTTCATTTTCTTCCATTTCCCAAATTCTGAGAGTAACTATACTGGCTTTGAGGCCCTAGATTTCCAGAATCTCAATACTTATATCTGCCATTATAGCATCTGAAACAAAAGATACTTTTTTAAAAATAGTACTGGTAATGATATATATATATATATATATATATATATATATATATATATATATATATATATAATGATGATACTATTAATATAATGGATTCATAGATAATCTTCAAATGTGTATGTGGAATGAGCTTCGGAGTAAAGGTCTGTAGCATCGAATATACTTTTGATTCGCCGTATAGGTTTACGGATATTTCTTCATCTTACTGTATGTAGTGAACTCATGCTCAATATGATCTTTACTGAGTCGTGAAGAAGTGCCAATGGAATTTCATGCTTTTTTAGGGGAAGGCAGTGATTAACTGGGCTCACCTGTTGCCACCTTTTCTTGGTGAGCTGGCTTTCAAAAAGAACCCAGAGTTGTCCTTTTCCTTGACTGGTTGCCTCCCAAGAATAGAGATCCTGGTGTGCCCTGCTATTTTGCTAACAGTTGTGGGAGATGGAGAGATGGATTCATGCCTTTCCCAACTGCGACCTTTTGTCAAACTAAGCTAAATTTAGTAAATCTTAAGTACATTCTGCTACAGTACTTACACTTCTATACTGCATAGTGTTCAAAATTGGATCAAACTCATAACAGAAGTAATGGTCAGTATTGCAAGCTTGTTAACCATTACTACATTAATGGTGGACAAGAGATTCTGTGAAATTACTGAAATGTTCAGGGATTTCACAAAATCCCTAGGGATTTCCCGAAAGGATTAGTTTCGCAATCTTAGTGTCAAGCACACACATACACGCATATGGGCATACATACACATTGTGTTTGCTAAAAGGCCTTGAAGATCAGTATCTGATATCCTGGGTTTGAGACTTACCTCTGGCACCAACAGGAACTATTCAACTATCTCAGCTAGGCGATACCCACCTAAGGATAATTCAATCGAGTAAAAATCCAATTTGAAACAGGAGAAAAATTCTCTATCAAATGTAAAAATAACGAGACCGCTGACAGTCGAACAGTGTGTCAAACATTCGCATTTTCATTTATTTCTTGTCAATTGCAGATAGGCAAGTCTGAGGGTTCAGCGAGTCAGGAGTTAGGGACCTTTTGTCTGCCTTATTGAGCACAGTGTAGAGATCGGTCTCCTTCTGTGGGTGATTAACGGGATCGCCACTTACAATTCTTTACAAGATCTTCAGCAGTGTACAGAATCTGGTATTCTCAGACAGTCACTCATCTAGATACAGACCATGCTCGATGTTGCTTAACTTCGGTGATCGTACGAGAACGTTCGTTCTTTTAATCGGAGAATTCGATTCCAAGGGAGACAACTCTAATTACTCTTTCTCGATACAATGAATATTTCACTTGCGTTGAGCATCACATATCGCAAGGTTTCTCCAAGCACCTTTGTAACAGCTTGATTTCGTAGTTATCCGAATATTTCGATACACGAAAATTGGCTTAGAGGCGACAAGAATCCAAAATGGCGTCATTCAATTCACCTGCTATTTTACCGATAGCTTATGGGGTGGGGAGAGAAGAGATAGATTCATGTCTTTCCCAAGGGAATAAAAACGGAATGAACGCAGATTATCTCAGTTGGAGTTTGGACCCAGCTCACCGATTTCATTTTCCATCTTGCTAACCACTTGGCCACTGGCTCACCATTTATTTAATCTCTTATAGCTAAAAATAAACCAAGAATTCAGAGTGATTAACGCAATACTTAGACTGGTGGGTTTCATCGACAAATAAATATCTTGTAGAAGGAAAAGTTGGTAAAGTTTTATGGGCAGGATTAAAAGTGATATACTGTTGATATATATACATATATATATATATATATATATATATATATATATATATATATATATAACTGTGCTGAACTCGTAGCTTGGTCCAACATAAGGCTTAATTATGACTATGCCAGGGTAGGAAGAGTGTGTTGCGTCAAACTTCCAAGTGGAGATGACTTGTTAGTATCAAAAATCATCATTGGAAATTCTGGCTTTTAAAAGATACCAGTGTAAGTATGTGCAGTTATCTACATCAATATAAGACAGTGCTTGTATTCATATATATATATATATATATATATATATATATATATATATATATATATATATATATATATATTGTGTGTGTGTGTGTGTGTGTTTGTGCGTGTGCGTGTGCTCATGCATTTGTCGTGTGTGTATCAATAGCGTTAGATTAATATACAAACTAGGCGTTCTAAAATCTGTCACCATAATAGATAAAAATAAACACCCGTAGATGACATTTCAATCCCATGAGGAAAAATGAAAGTTTTCTTTTCCAAATTTTGAAGTCAAATTGCGAGGATTGATTTATTCGTAAATTTCAACCAGTTGCAAGGATAAACACAATTCTTCACAAGTGTGGTAGGTAATATCAGGCCATGGAAAATAAGATAAAAGAGGCAGCAATGGGCGAAATTCAATCACAAATTCAAGTATCAATGGCCACGAAGAGGTATTTATGAAAGTATATGGAGGAAAATAGAAAAAAACTTATATAGATATCATTTGCCCACGAGTACAGACAGCCCAAGACGTACATTAGCGTCAATTGCCCAAAAGAATGGACAGTTCAAGGCGAATATGGATGCCATTTGCTCATGAGTAACGACAGCTCAGAACGTAAATGAACGTCATTTGCCAAGAAAAACAGATGGCTCAAGATGGAGGCTGATGTCATTTTCCTACAAGGATAGACAGCTCAAAACGTATACAGAAATTATATGTCTGGGATCTCAAAATTGATATACTGTGCCTCATGAAATAGAAAAATTCACGACACGACTAAAAGCCGTGTGGCCAAAATAATGAAAAAACTGCTAATGAAGAAAAATATTTCATTACTTGTTTTCTACTCCCTGAGCAGACAATTATTAACTTTTTTGTTTTAAAATGCCGTTCCAGAGGGTTAGCGTTACTGTATCTAGAGTCAGTAATAAGATTAATATTTTAGTTTTAGGGTTAGTATTTTTAGGGTTAGTGTTGGGGTTAGTCCGTCATCAACGTCAGGTACTCTGCAACTGCAACAGCGACCATTTCAAAACGGGAAAGGTAACAATTACCCAAAGCATTTGCAAATAATTGAATCAAATTTCAGGAAAGATCTCCACATTCTTATCTCGTGTCTATCTTTAATCAGTACAAAGATCGATAGCTGTTTATTGATAACACTTTAGAATCGATGTTTGATTCGGAAATATTTTTACTTTGGGGTCATGAAATAAATGGAACAATCGGTAGATTTCCTTCAAGGTACAATTTTAGTTTTGCGGGCTCAAATATAAATTCCTTGTCGAGACTTAATCACTTTCTCACTTCACAGACGAGAAGCCTTTCCAACGAAGAAATTAGTTTTAATTGCCAATTTTTTAGTAGATATATTCATACAACTACTGCAAAAAAAAAAAAACCAAAAAAAAAACCAAACAGCTGCAGTCGCCCTAAGAAAGCCATCATCGGATTGTGATGCTGGGTTCAGGCATTGATTCGGGTCATACCATCATTACCAATAAAAGTAGACATTTAGTCGAACTTTTTATTTCGTTTTTTTCTGCTTGCCGATCAACTGTTTAATTATTTGGTCACAGGAATGTAGAAACTGTCCAAAGTTTGTTTTTTTTATGTTCGTTTTTCCCCGGCGCTTTCAGTCGTTCTGCAGGAGTATTTTCTATAATCATCTTTAAATCAAAAGATGAGCATAATTCTCGATAGCATTGTTTCTTCAAGATAAATTTTCAACCATGTTTTTTTTGTTTTGTTTTTTTGAAAAATGAAACAATGGAACCATGAATCTTACGGAGACCTATGACCAGCAAAATGGTTTACTTAACGTCAGGACGAACATAGGTAGGGGTGGTGGTAATGACCTCAGGTGACCTACTTTGAAGAACTCTGTGTCAAATTTTACTACATGATCTTTCAGTGTTGATTACTTTTTCCCCATGCAACGCCAGGTACTCTGACTGGCATATACATATATATATATATATATATATACATATATATATATATATATATATATATATATATATATATATATATATATATATATATATATATGTGAGTGTGTGTGTGTAAGTAGTATATACGATGTGTTAGTTTTTCAAGTTATTTAGCGTTCCCCGTGTCTCTACAAATCTTTCACACATTTCACACATTTCTCAAAATCACTCCAACAGGGGATATAAAACCACGTTTTGATAAATGCTTTTTGCATCTCAGGTTTACTTACATTTGAGTATCACTTTGAGTATATATATATATATATATATATATATATATATATATATATATATATATATATATATATATATATATATTGCGAAATGAATTTATATAATTCGAAATACTGATTATAAATTTACCATCATTACACGGATGCAATGTAAATAGAATAAATAATTGAAGAAAATGGAGCGGCTACAGAAATTGAAACTGCGACCGTTAAGGTAGCTGCTTCAACAATTCATGCCATAGCCCCATTTTTAATTGTTTAATCTATATATGTTGTTTTAGCCAAGTGATACATTGACTGTGTAATGATGGAAAAATCATTTCAAATAAGAGTTTCTACACATTAAAGTGTAATTTTTAATCACACACACACACACACACACACACGTGCACGCGTGCACGCACACACACACACACACACACACACATATACATAGTGAGAGAGGGAGAGAGAGGAAGGAGGGTGATAGACACTCACACAAACACCAATGCACACCTCTTTCTCTTTACCGATTCACTTTTGATAGTTAAGAAATCTTTTTTCTGTCCCGGTAGAGAATGGGATGACACTGAAGTGACCTCTCCAGGGCACAAGCCTGGTCAAAGCATGAAGAGATCCTGGTGTACACACACGATATAATCCTCCATTCAACCACACTGGTACACGTTTGGTATCAGCTTGACTGCAGGAGATGCCAGGAGGATGTCAAAGTTAGCATTCTTCCACCTTACACCCTGATCTTGTATCAAGATTGTCTGTCAACTAGACTGGTTGCCAACGATGGCAACAGAGCTCAGCTGGCCCTGCTATTTAGCCATAGCTGGAGGGGGCTGGATTATTACCTCTCCAAAGGGCATTATTGAGAAGTGAACACAGTCCCAGTCGGAGTTTGAAGTTAATTAGTCAATTCCATTCTCCACACTACTAACCGTTTGGCCACTCGCGCCGCCATAAAAAAAAAATAAATATGAGGATAAAAGGGCCGATTAATATGAAAACAATAGATCCAAGAATTTGTTGGAAAGCAGGACGAACATTATCGGAAGCCTCTGTTTTTTGCACCAGTAATATTATCAAAGGAGTTATTCTATCTTTTATCTTTATCATTAGATGAATTATTCCAACGCATCAATTATGATTACTTGTTATTTTCATCTTATTTTTCAAGTTATTTGTATCACAACTCAAGTGGGGTCGCCATTCTAAGGCAGCGAGCAAACAATGCGAATCAGAAATATTATTAGAAAATAAGCTTCTGGTGAAATTTTGCCTAGGGATGTTTCATGCCCAGCTGCTATGACCAGTTTGCTACTGGATATTCATGTCTTGAAGAAGTCAAACCTTGCCTTTTAATCTACCCTTTACTCGAACTCACATCAAATTAGAGGCGAATTGTAAGTATGGATTATCAGAGATGAACCAATAACTGCGCAATTAGATCTGGTCTTCTGGCTTGGATGGGGTTTTTATGGCCCATGAATTTGCGTAATCGCACCAAATGTCTTGATGTTATCGCTCGAGATTGAGTGACAGCAAGTCTCCTCAGAGCTCTAGTACGTTTGTCAATCTTCTCGCAATGCCGATGTCTGGACAGTCCCAGCTTTTCCTCAAATCCCTTATTGATCTTATCTGGGCTTTTTTTTGTACTATTTCAAGTGCACCAACATTTATAGGCAATTCTTACCATTCGTATTTTGCGTATCTACCGGGCAAGATCCTAGTATTTTCACAATTTTTCGCTTTCTTTCAATTGTGCCAAGTGGTTTGCTGACATAGCCACATCTTTGTTTTTTTGTTTTTTCACTGATCCATTCTCAATAAACACGAAAGTCGGGAGAAAAGGACCGATTACTTCGAAAACAATAGATCCGAGAATGCAGAGAATGAAAACTAAATTTACAGACTGGAAAAACAGATTCGAGGGCGTCACCTCGATTGATCATGTCACAAGAAGCTGGCCATCATGACGCACCACAGATTTATGTAAGTATTATAATACTTGGTTTCACAATCTTGACACACGTCTGGCGCCCCCCTCCTCCCGACCAACGTTCTGGGGACAGGCGGCCATAAATACGACTCACTGCTCTTCAATAACGGGCGTAGCTTTCATAGGGCACACACCAGCAATGGTTGAATCCAGAATTTAAACCACAATAGAAACAGATTTATTTTCCCATTTCTTCCGCTCGAGCAAGATTTTGATTACCATTATAGAAATCATCATTATTAGCATCATTATTATCACTATTATAATTATTTATTGTTGTGGTAGCAGTAGTAGCAGTAGTAGAAGTATTAGAAGTAGTAGTCTCTCGATTTCGTCGTCTTACAATAATAATAATAATAATAATGATAATAATAATAATAATAATAATAATAATAATAATGATGACGATGATGATGATAATAACAATAATTATAATAAGGATAATAATAATAATTGTTATTATTATCATTATTATTATAATCATTGGTAAATTAATTGTTGTTATTGTAATCCTTGTCTGTTTATTATAGTTTTGTTGAAATTATTTTCCCTTCTTTTATTACTAACAGTGCAATTATTGATGGAGCTATTACCAGAATTATAATTATTATTAGTTGTATTGGTATTAGTATTAGTATCATCATTAGTAGTAGTAGCAGTGATGGTGGTTGTCGCTCTGCAATGTCGTTAGTATTGCATGTCTATTGAAGAGAAAGGGACATTAAGTTTCGTAATAGATGAATTGGGTAGGACAAAGAATTTCTCCTTGCAGGTTTCTCATTATAGCAATAGAATTATGGGATTATTTTTATACCCTCCCTCCTATACTGGTCCAGGGGGAAGATGTTCAATTGCCAAAACTAAGGGGGAGAACCCATGGCTAGGAACGCGTCCCAAGCCGTCATTCTTCCTCTGCTTGTGGAGGACCTGTTGCCAGCACTACACAGGTTATAACAAAACAGCCATTTAAAGAATGAAGTTGAGCGTGATAAACGCTGAATTGGACCCAATAAGCAAATTTATGTATTCATATGAGTGAACAATATCTTTTAAAAACTTTTTTTTAATAAAACAAAGAATTAAAAAATGTATGCTTTCATATGAGTTAACAATATTTTCTTTAACTTTGTCAATAAAATAAAGCATCCCCCACTCCCCTCAAAAACTTCTTTATCAGAGAGAGTGTTCAATCGACAAAACCAAGTGGGGGGGTGATGATGTTCAAATGCATACTCTGGGAACAGGGACAGAGAGAATCTTAGTGAGGCATTCTTTTGAATAATAAAGCGGAGAGGCGAATAAAAAAAAACTGCAATCAATTCGTGTAGAGGAAGATTATCTTTTCTCGCCTCAATGACTCAGAACCAAACGGTGGCCATTAATTTGATGAAAAGTTACAAAATAAATCCAAATAACATTTTTATATTGTAAAATTATCTTTTCTCATGTTTGAATAGTCATAGGTTCAAAAGCAAACGCATTTGACTGAAAAAATATGAGGTGTAAGCCTCAATATCACATTTAAAAGCTTTGATATTACTGAGCTAACGTCATACCTAGGAGTTGAAATCAAGAGCACTGTATTATCTGAAATAGTCATTCGAGTTGCCTGAAGCGACAATTTTCGACACTTGACAGAATCATCCGCTTGCAGATCCCTGAAAGTTCAATTCCAGCTCATTTTACATTCTTGCCTTTCTTCTTTTCTCGACTGCTGACTTCCGCTGTCCTCCTTTAGTGAATATCTTTGTTTCAACATCTACTTTTTCGCATGTAATCACGCTGCTTCTCTCTCTCTCTCTCTCTCTCTCATCGTTCTCTTCGTAGCCTTCAAGTTGTGATTCCATTCTCAGAACCTTCCTTCTATTCCAATCCATTTCAGCGTATTTCTTTTTAATTTCGAAGTGTGACGAACGGAAGTACGACCAACGGAAAATTTGATGGACAGATGTGTGAAGAGACGTTGCTCATTATAAAACAGATTCAACGTTGAGAGCGTTTGATTCAGTCCTGTCACAGGGTTCAAAAGATGGAATTTTAAAGAATAGTGTGGCTCTACAGATGTTGCCCAACATTTCCTTGAATTAATCAAACAATTGCGTCACAGAACTGGAATTTCAAACGCTGGTAATGAATTTATGTATCAATCAGATGACCTTAGTTGAACAACCTTAGATAAATCAACTCACTGCAGTCTAGGCACCCATAAAATTCTTCAGACATCGACCCCTTTATTGAATGATAGGTCACTCATCGACACCCTGGCATGTACAATAAAGAAATAAAGGGAAGTGCAGTTTCCGACATGTTCTTTTTTCATTCGTTTTTTTTTCTATCAATAAAAAAAAGGGACAAGGAGAAATCGAACGAAACCGAACTAATGTACTATATCATAGGTTGGTGTGTTGGCGATTTGGAAGTAAGCTATTCCATTAGTGAATACACAGAAAAATGAATTTAATTAACGAAAAATACGTGTTATGGTCGCGTGGTATTGTAAAACAATGACAGCCCCAAAGTAGTTATCAGGGACAGTTGTAATGTAATGTAAACAAATGAATCGTTCTTATTTAGCTGCAGGAATGCCCTCATTCTCAAGTGAAGAGTTTTATCTAACAAGTTGAGATGCGATCGAGATGAAAATAGATTCAAATCTCTAACATTTAAGAATGTATGTTTGTTTTATCAAAATATGAAGGATGAAACGTCCGTTGAATACAAAATTCATTGATTAACGTTTACACAATTTTGATAAGTGATTGAAGGGAATCGTGATGAGGTGTCATCACGTCATTTGGGACGTGTTTGGAAAGACGTCTCCCAATATAACTATAATTGATATTCAGGTTGGAAAGTGAACAGTTTGTAGAAATAATGATTCTGGATAGTTTTAGTAGTTCTCGTTGAGGAATGAATAGCGTGAAGATGTTGTTGGCAAAGGATTTTGCGCCCACGTGATTTGGTGTTAGCACCGACGTCACTGGAGAATTCGAAGAAGGAGGGGAGATGTATGAAGAGAATGTGCGCCAAGTATGAACGCGGGTGCGGAGACGAAACAAAGTAAAACGGACACACACAAGTATTTAGATGGACAAATAAAAGGTACATTATTTACAAATAACGAATGAAAATGAAATACATGTTATGATAGCATTAATACGATCGATCATGTAAAGAGGAAGGAAGAGAAGAGATAGCGAAGCTTTGTTGCTATTGATAGTGCAGTCGTCGAAGTCGGAGCGGAATGTTTGTACTGCTTCTGAATCCATAAGGCTTGGTGCATACCAAGGAATGGTTATGGGGACTTGGTCCAGTGTGTATGCCAAACTGCCATATGGCGTGTGCAACTTGGGGGCTATTCTCGGACGCTGGTAGACTCACGACGGACAGACCATGAAAGACAGAGAACACATGAAGTTTAATCCATGCGTGCTTAACGAAGTAAGGAGAATAAAGAGAGAGAGAGAGAGAGAGAGAGAGAGAGAGAGAGAGAGAGAGAGAGATCATCGTAATCATGTGGCCGTGCATATTCGAGATACCTCAACATGAGTGAACAGAAATGGGCAAAGTTGGTACAGAGATTGATCGCGGTGGAAAAATGGCCATGTTCGAATCGGCTGGGTGGCCAACAAAATGATACCGATCTTTGGCAGAAGAGAAGAGAGAGAGAGAGTTTAGCCAGTAACAAGTTTTGGAGCCAAGAGGGTGTAATCAGCTAGAAGCACCGGCGCCAATAAGCGATTGACCACGTGTGTTCAAGGTTGTTTTTTTTTTAGGGTCCTCTTTTTTTTATATCTCGCTAAAAGGGTTTCGTATCCAGTTCTTAACTAAATGTATAGGGGGCACTACATAACTAATAAATAGAAGTTTGATTAGAGGTCAATAGAGGATCGTCAGTGGGTGTGAGAGACATTACCTGGGCCCCTCTACGGTGGTCTTGTCGCCCCTCCACAGGGGGTTCCCCACTGGCGGAGACGAATTTCAAAAGAAAAATCACTCACAGCCATTGTAAACTCCATCAGTTTTGAGTTTGTTTGACTAGTCCTGATTCAACAATGGCATTGCTGAGAGTTATAGCTATATAGAATGTTGACAAGTTGAAAACAATAGCTTTTACAAGTCTCACATTCATAAAAGTACATGTTTTCCAGCGTCCGGAGTGAGAAAAGTTAATTAAACAAAATGATTTTATAATCACAATTGCTGTCTCTTCTTTTCATCTCTGCATTGAAAAAGTTGATCCCAAAACAATTCCTTTCAGCACAACTGATCGGCGAGTAACCGGCACCATTCGCCTATTGTCCGTTACATCTCCAACACCAACACAACGCTAGTTACCACTCCCTTCTTAATCTCCCTACTACAATGGTCCAACTAATAGCATTACCCAGTGTCCTCAAACTACTTTCGTTTCTTAGTGAAACGACACGAAAATATAAATATATGAAAATCTATGGGCGAAACGAAATGAAATCTTTGTCGAGACGAAACAGAACTGTCTCGGATAACCAAATCATTATCACGATGCTTCAGTTAACAGAATATGAAATAATTAGGCAGTAAAAACTAATAATGCATAAACCTTAAATATGTATCAGCAAGTAGTATTTCATGTGTGTGTTTTTTTGATTTTTTATACGAATGTCGGCTTTCTACCCCCAAAATATCAGTTGACCCCCACCCCAGTGTTCTTTGACACCTTTTTGACCCTCAGGCATTCATCTATCTCTTAGATAGTTCCATCAACCCCAGGGACTTTGGAGACCTCAGTCCCAGCCCGTGAATCAACTTGCCTGGTTCCACAAATTAACGTCCCAGAGTCACACATAGCAACTCTCACCTGGGAAAAAATGCTTTCCCTGTGATGATCATTATTGAACTTTTAGAATCTGCATTGAGACTCGCCAAACTAATCAACTTCACATCATAAAGATAATATAATCACTTTCATTTAATATACTCAAATGGCTTTTTAAGCCTCTAGTTCTCGATCAGTTCGATCTTCACGAAACCAGAATTTCAACTGGACGACACTTTTGATCAGTACTACCTGTGATGAAGGTAGCGATGACCCAACAGTTAACAGCACGGAAAATGGAATCGGCAAACTTGGCTCTTCAGCCTCGGTTGGCTACCAATCTGGAAGAAGTACAACTTTGAGTTTAAACTGTCCCATGTCGTGAGACGCTAGCACCGGAGCGAGTTGAGAATGTGTTTCCAAAAGACACTATTTTGACCGGCGTAGCAAGCTCTAAGTGGATTATAATAAATTGTCCAAGTAAAATAAAGGAGAATAGATACGTACAGAGGAAATGGCGTGATTTTCCCATCTCCTACGACACCTTGAGTACAAGTGGAAGATAAGAAAAAAGAAAGAAAGAAAAAGCAAAACAAACACCTGCGAGAAAACTGTTTCGTCACATTTGTTATGGACAATGTTTTATTTGAGCGCTGAGTTATAAAATCTTCATACCATCATTAATCATCATACGACTATTTTCCTTCATCTTGAATTTTCAGTTGTTTTTCTTAATTTTTTTATCACAACTTCAAGTCAGGCCATCGACCTCCTGCCGTGTGTAAACAGTATGGATAGAAAATAACAAATAAGCCCTTGGTGAGACCCAAACTTGCATCCGTTTGTTGCCCCCGAGAAGCCTGGTTAAACTCACTAACTGCTTTTCAATGTATGTCACAAGAACTTTTGACCGTTTGCAGAAGATCAAATATATCTTTAAACCCACTCTCTATCTCCGGCACCACGTTTGTTTCTGTGTTGGTAGTGCCAGGGACCCATGGCTTCAAATGATCCATGTTGTGAGTTGGAATTTCCAGTGGTTGTCAAATCTTTCAACATTGCATGCCCATCGTCATTCGAGTTTGTTTATGGCTTTTACGATATCTGACACCTGTTCTCTGATATATTCTCCTGCCTTGCGATCTTCCCATGTGACGTTTATGGTTGTTAGTTTTCGAGATGATTTCTTGGTTAAGTTCTATTTTTCAGCTTCGTAAGTGACTATCGAGAGGATGCAGTAGTTATAGAACCTTCTCTTTAGGACCAATTGGTTCTCCTACTTCTTGAAGATCGAACTTGTCGCTCTACGATTTCTTGTTTTGAGAATTGTTATCCTAGATAGATGTAGTGATATACTTTGTTCAGCTGTTAGTTAACTAATTCAATCGTTGTGCCTCGATCCTTGGCGTATCCGTAGCACGTGATAAACGTCAAGGATCAAGAGACAAAATAGACTTCGATTAGTTATTAACATTGTTCAACTCAAATGCCTTGCAATGAAATCTTCACATCGACATTAATCAATTGAAATATGAAACAAATTTACTTCAGAATTTAGCAAATAATTCTCATTAATATTTTAGAGTCTATGAATTCAGAATGCTACTTGAATCAACATCAGAAAAATACCTCCAAGCGAAAAATCTTCACTAAAATATTTTATGAATAAGGAAATAGATTGGCACTATTCCTCTCTTTAGGTACTCTTAACTGAAGGGAAAAAATACCAACTGAAAAGTGACGGTTAATGAGCTAGTCTCGCAGATCAACACTCGTTCGGGGAGCTTGATCCTCACTGGGTATTTTGTTATTGTGACCTTGTTTTAGACTAGGCTAAGCTTAGTAAATATCTACCTTTTTAGGTGCAGATCACTTGTCTTACAGCAGCCTTTTGCGTGCAAGCCTCACAAACCATTGGTAGTGGGTTCGATGCTCACCGGTTGCTCCAGGGTAGTGCTTACGAACCCAAGTTAGTTTTGTCCAAGTGAGGAGGTCAACGATGACCATACTTATTCTGTCTGTCGTCTTTCAATCGCTGTTATTATATTTATGAACGTAGATTCCACTGTCTGTGCCGTCAACCGCTACGCCACTCATACCTCGGTAGATAGAATAAATCCTGCATAATATCTATTCCATTCAGAAAATAACCATAACGGTGAGTCTTATTCAAAAAAGGAATACATGTTCTCTTCTGTAATCTAACGATTCGGTAGCCTTCGACAACTTCTATACGTTATTTATAACAATCGCTCCCAGGTTATCAATCATCAGAGGCGACTCAGCCAAGCTTTGGAACAGGGCAAAATTGATATCGAGAAGTTATTGGGCCCTGTCAAGGTTGACAATGGGAGTAACATCCGAAGTGTTCACCCACTCACTCTTTTTTCTTTCAACCTTTGTAACATACCAGCAATGAGACACTTTGTGAAGGTGTCCGGCGATAGGAAAGAATGCAGGGAGAAATGGATCCATGCCTTTCACAAAAGGTTTTTGTGCAAAGTGAGCATAGTGCAAAGTGAGCATAAACGTCAGCTGGAATTCGAACTCGGCTCGCACTTTCCGTTTTCTGTACCAATAAAAAAAATACCGTATCTCCAAAGCTAAATAACAGTAATTGACTAGGAAGCACTGGCAGCACATGCCTGTCCCTAAAAACTGAATGGAATATATAGAGCTACGATGCAGGGGAGGTATATCTTGAAATTCCTGAATCCACTCAAAAAATTAACCAATTCTCCCTTACTTCATGATCCGTACTTCCATAATGTCATTGAAATTCATTAAGAATTTTTGTGATATTTTGTAGACAGAGAGATAGATGGACATACAGAAATGAATGAATGCAAATATCTATTCCAAATTTATTGGCTGAGATGAATGAGAACCTTATGATTCAAAAGTCTCGTGCAAGCCAGTTTGTTAATCAAATTAAAACAAAAAAATGCAGGAATATCAAAAAATGAAGATGCTGTAAAAATGTCCGATTTTCCGGAGCCCCTCTCCCGCCTAAAACTTTCTAACGAGTTGACGCAATTCGCCAGTTCGTGCAGTTTTCTAAAGTTGAGATCGCATTCGGGAAAAGTACGCACGTGTCTGTCTTTTACAGTAACTCGCCATAAGTGAGTCTGTTTGACTTGAATTTCATTCATACGCAGTTTTTTCTCTGGCTGCATTTTCCGGCCAGACTGCCTGGTTCGCAGAATCACGTGACTATTTGCTGTGTCTGCAGCTGCAATCTTCTGTAAGCAAACTGACGTCGGGTGCATGCATGGGTACAGGTAATTACCCACGCACAGGCGACATTGTGTTCGTGTGGGCTTATGTATTTAAAGGGCTAAATATTTCAATCTCAGATATCAGAACAGAATGACTGTATTATTCGTGATAAAAAAAAAACACAACTAAAAATTAAGATGAAGTTAAAAAATAGTAGTCGAAAATAAATAATAAGGAGAATAACTGTATATTCTTGAATTACCCACGCACAGGCGACATTGTGTGAGTGTGTGCTTATGTAGTTAAAGTTCTGAATGTTTCGATCTCAGATATCGCAACAGAATGATTGTATATTCTTTATTAACTCCAGTGAATGAGTCTATGTCAATGGAACAAGAGAAGTAAATATATATTTAAACATGACAGCAACCAAATGTTTCAATGCATCTTTTCTGAAGTTGATTAGTGTGTATACTCATTCATGTGGGAACTTATTTGGGTGTTTGGAGCGGTGGGCAGAGATTCCAAAAAGGATCAAGGGGGACACAATGTGTAGAAGAGAAAAAGGTTGTGAGCGTACTGCTGCAGCAGGGCGAGTTTAATCTTGAGGCACGTGGCTGGTACTCCGTTGACTACCGTCCGGTGAAACACCTCTAAGAAAATTCGCACGTTCTCAACATTTAATTATCGTTAAAAAAGATTCATAGCAACATGTCAAGAATTTTTTTTCAAGCTCGTAAAATCTGAAATTCAATTCTCTGAGAGTTTCAGTCAACTTTTATAATTTCAACGATGGAAATGATTTCTTTTTATGCAGATGAAACAAAATCTTATTTTTTCAGATAAAAAGTATCACGTTGTCTAAGGAAGTATCAAAATAAAATCCTTGAAACAATTTGATTTCACGCCCTTGTATATCAAACTGTTAAAGATTTTGTGAAACGCACGACGGAAACATTTGAATTATATATATATATATATATATATATATATATATATATATATATATATATATATATATATATATTCCAGCTTTAAACACTAATCATTAAAAACCAGTCACTTATTTCACAATATCTATCAATGCAACTTATACAACTTTCTACAGGATTTTCCTCCTGTTTTACATATACTTTGCTATCATAGTAAAATGTATAATTTTTCTTTTGTTGGGATCATCAGTTGTTTATCATATCATTTCGGGGATTTTAAGACCAAAACAGATATACATTAACATGGTTCCCCAGTCTTTTTGATCAAACACCATCCTCGTTTCTTACTATATAACTTATGTCACACATGTAGTTGGTATCATTTATAGGGTATTATGTTTATTGTATATTGATATTATTTCATATTACATATAATTTATTTTTTGAAAAAAGGGCTTACTTATGTATGTTATCTCTAAAATGCATTTAACGATGAGGGATCATAAAGTACCTGATGTACAGTTAAAAATTACAAGTATAACAACAGACAACTCGCTGTTCGTGTCATTTCTATCGAATGTGCACCCATGTGAATATCAAATTTGAGTCGGTTTTTTTAAAAGAAAGTTTTTTTTTATCTCAAACAAAAAGAAAACAGTTATATTGACATATAGCAGTCAGTCACACTTCAGCTGTTGGACACATAAGTCATATCATTCTTTCTCTCTTCCTGACTTTAATCAGCTTTGAAAAGAGGAGGAGAGTGAAACCTATGTCTCCACTGAGACGTGAATGGACAAGCAAACGAACTTGGTGACTATGGTCTGTATATGTATAGATGATTCGAGCGGTTTATTCACATTCTCTTACTTACATTAAGACTTCATCGTTATTACTTAAGAGCTGTCAATAATGTAAATAGATGTTCACGTCAATTCAATTTCATCTGAGCTTTCATAAAAATGTGACTAAACTCGTTCAAGTGGAAGTGTCGATTGTTTGAAATGGTGGGTAGAAGATATCCTTATCATCAAAACTGTTACTTGTATGTAGAGGAATCTATTGTTACAAGTCCATTAATGAAGAGACAAACAGAAAAAAAACACGCTGTTCATTATGTAGATAGACTTGGTAATCTCCATAAAAAAACATGGATATATTTGAATTTCTAATAGATGACTGTTGCAGAAAAAGAAACAACTGAACTCGTTTGAGTGGAAGAATCCATTGTTTTAAATGGTTGGTTGGAGGTACCTATTCTCACCAGAAAAATGTTAATATTAAATGAAGAGTCCATTGTCTGGAATTGAGGAACAGAGAAACCACAATGTTCATTGCAGTTGTAGATATAGAATTATGGTATTATTGATATAAGTCCAGTGTTTGGTGAAGACCTTGCCAAGCTCCTTCTATATCGAAATTGTTTATGTTATGCTCAGCCATGCCTCACTTGTAAACCTTTATATTCCATCTCTCCATCTTATGTCTGGTCTTCTCCGACTGTGTTCGTTTTCCCTTGGGCACCAATCTGATAATCTTTTGCACCATCTGTCATCGTTTTTTTCTTGATATGTGTCAAGCCCATTTACATTTCTCCACTTAATTACTTCTATGATATCTTTAACTTTGGTCAGCTCACAGAACCGTGTTGATCTTTTACTATCTCTTTAAAGTATAAATAGCTTTGCTCTTTCCATTGCTCTCTCTCTCTCTCCCTCTCTCTCTCTCCCTCTCTCTCTCCCTCTCTCTCTCTCTCTCTCTGATTTTGATTTTGATTATGCATTCATTGTACACTTTTTAAGCATATTGGTGAGGTACTTTTCAATATCTTTATGTTTACTTAATGCTTTCAAGACAATTTTACTCTCCTTGGGAACTGCCAGCCTCGTTCGTGTTTTAACCTCATCCACACATTGAAGTAGGTAGAATTGTGTTCAAACTGTTATGAATTTTAATAAATAGTGGCCAGATAGTCAGGGTCGAGTTCAGAAGATGTCGCAGAGAGGGACACAAAGTCAATGTCCAGTTTTACCAATTTACTGATTCCCTCACCCCACCCCTACCGAAAATGTTACTTTTTCCCAAAAACGAAATGGGTTTCGAAGAAAATAAGGCAATATTCAGTTGAAGTAGTACATTCTGCATAGGAGAAATATGTTTTTACGACGATTTCATTAGTTTCAGTTTAACGAATCATGACCGAAGCTTATAACAGTAAAGGCATGACAAGGAACTTTGAAAGAAGATTGGCTCCATACCATTCTCATTCCCACGTTTCAGCCCAAAGCAACAGTATTTGACGACTTGGAAATGCGAATGGTGTAGAATCAGTCTTTCTCCAGAGTTCCTTAAATCTGCTTTAAGTTCTACAATCCATGTAATAATGATTACAGTTTATGGAAGTTACACCTTTCACATGCTTGTCTAAAAGACGCAATTGTACAGTTTTCCATCGTCTTGGTTGATAAGACTGCACTCTGATAAAGATGTTGTTGTTAAATTATTGTGGCAAAATGAAGTAGAGTTGTTCAAATACATGTTGCTTGGTTTACTTGTCAGATTTTTTGGAGCTCATTGAAAAATGATAATAAGTAAAAATGCTTAATTAAATTAAACTTGATTTTAATTAGTAGGTATCAAATCATTTAATTGATTTGTATGTTCAATAACAAATTGGTGCAAAGCAATATAAATTACGTAGTACATTTAAGTTTATTTAACATGGGTTTGGTTAAAATTACTAAGGAAATTAAACTAAAACTCACTCAAAATAGTTGAGCTGAAATTGCATAATATGATTCATCTGAAATTGATAGATATCAAGTAACTAAAGTCAACATGAAAAATATATCTGGATTTAGATTTAAGTAAATTCAACAAAACATATTTTCAGTGCATGTTCCGAAATGTTTATCAGAACTTTGTAAGACTTCTTCATACATTCTGCTGCTGCTCAATAACTGAATGTTCCTGAAATTTCCGTGTAATTTGAATTTCATTTATTCAAATGAGTACTTTTTTTATATTCTAATTCTAATTCCGATATAGGAGCACCCAGTTTTGAAATTTGGGAAAGCCTTTGTCAGTGACTGCTCAATAACTGAACGAATTACATTGAAAAATTTCATGTTTTAGTTTATCTAAAGGACAAGGTTAATCAGGGTTGGATTCAGGATTCAGTGGGGGGGGGCAAATTGAGAAATTAATTTTGTAAGACAAGAAAGTGATATGTGATCCGGTATTTTTGACTAACATTTGAGTCGTAACTTTCTACCATTAGAATTGACAAAAGAGTAAAGTGAAAAAAAAGGAATCAAAAAAACTTACCACAGAGTAGAAAACCAAACAGTATAAGGCAGTGGACGTCTTACATATATTAGATACACGTAAATCGCTGCATGACTACGACGACTACTACTACTACTAATGATGCTGCTATTGTCTTCGTAATTGAAGAGAAAGCAAATAAAGGCATCTCTGATTTTTCATGGATAAAACTGATATTTTTCTCTTATAATTAAGATATTTTTTTATCCGGTTCTGCTGTCTTATTGTTTGAAATTATAAAAAAACATATGACCAATTTTTTGTATAATTCATCAGAGAAGTAAATTTAAACGAGTTTGACTTTTTTTGTTAGCAATAAATGATTGAATGGTCCTTGTTCTATCTAAACAGTCAATGGAACGACACTAGAATGTCCCCTCCAGGGTGCATGCCTGGCGAAGCCAATGGAGATCCTGGGATTCCCTGTCGTCAGAATCTCCCTTTCGGCCTCACTGTTGCAGTCCAGAGGAAAACAGGGAGCGATACATCGGGCATCAGTTTGGCTGCAGGAGCTGCCGAAAGGACGTTAAATTGGCGTCAACCACTCAAGGGGGTGGGTACTCTCCCTGGTTTGGAATTAGAGCTGTCCTTCTCCTAAACCAGTTGCCTTCGGAAGGCTAGAGAGACCAATCTATCGTGCTATTTCACCTGCAGCTGGAGGAATAAGCGACAGATTGGAGCCTTTCCAAATTTTCTTTCCCAAGGGCATTAATGCGAAGTGAATATAGTCCCGACCGGAGTTTGAGCTCGGGTCGCTGATTCCATTGTCTGCAGCGTTACTACTATGTTAATCGTACCTCAGTATATAATTTATCCATACGTAAATATCCCCGTTATTTTGACGGGTACTATGCTTGCACTTCTCATAAACATCATGATTAATTATGATATATAATAAAAAATAATTGTCCCCACATAAATCGCTGTTACAAATATCGGAGATTGCGTGGGAAGGGGTGGTTTTTGTTGACCCTAGTGGAGCATTCACTGATTCTGTCCCTCCGGGTTTGTCTTCCCAGGAGTCGACGTGCTCAGGATCTGAGGCCTTAATTTAGAGTCAGGTTTTCATAGAGACAGGCAGGTGATCACAACCCCAAAAGAGTTGTCCAATTACGGCGATTTTCTACCAACCATTTGTATTTGGTTTCCATCTCTCCTTCCTTCAAATGTTTGTGTCTGCGACTGTCTCTAGCCTGGGATTCGCCTCACAGTCCAACTCGACATTTCATCTATTCTTGACTAATTAACATGAAGGTCAATAATGTTTGTAGGGAAAAATAGCGGCCCTGAATGTTTTCGGTCTATTGTAGCCGCGCCGCCCGAGCCCCTCGTACTATAGTTGCCGTTGTACTCACCTTGGGGCCAAACCTGCAGTCAATTATTGCCACACCAGTCAGGGAACATCGCCAACGAACAAGGCCGACTCCTTCTTGACCCTGGCCTCCTCATCTTGAACAACAGAAAGGAACTAGGAATTGGGGAAAAGTACGTTGTTTCAGGCAAGTCGTTTACTCCTTATATCAGGCTGTTTCTTGCTTTTCCTTCCAATTATCATCACCAGATGCTCCAACTCATTATCTTCCTTCTTATTTTCTTCATCTTCCCTCTTCCTCTCATCTCCTTTCTTCTCTTTCTCTTCTTTCTTTTTTCTTCTTCTGCTACCCTCTCCTCTTTTCTTTCCTAATTCAGAGTGTATCAAAAGTATTTTCGTTTTTTCGAAGTCTTTTACTCCTTACTCTAAAGCTTATATCATGTACACATCTAGAGTCTACCTATATCTCCCCACCATTATCAATATCATCATTAGTATACATAACCTATCATTACAAATACTAATCAGTTGTACTTTTTTTTTTCAGGTGTTTAGGGTATTATCATTAAAGAAGAAAGGTTCAGGAAAACCCAACCATCAGCTCTTGAAAACTCCAAGAAGACCTCGGAAGATATCATACGTTCAGCATTGAATAAGTATCAACAACTCACAAGAGATCAAAAAACAAAAATAGTTTTGATCCCCCCAAATAAATTATAATTTCCTAAAAGGTGTGTCATTATGTGATTTCATTATTTTTAATTTTTCGTCTTTTTCTTCACCTTTTCTCGACATCGCTTCACTTTAATTCTCTACTTTTCCCTGGATTTTTAACCTTAATTTCAAATAGTAGAATACGTGGAGCTTTACAGATTGGCGCATGGTTTGGTAACTAAAATCATCGTTTTAATTAAGGGTCAATAATAGCAGTGGTTGTAGTTATATATGAACACACATCATTTTGTGTTCGTGTGTTCACAATAATCTCTTTCCTCTCTTTCTATTCCCGGTCACAAACGGACTGACTGTTCGCAAATTATATTGTGAAATGACAAATCTGATAATTTTTTTGATACGAAGTTTACTTAAATCTTCAATAATAAATTCGAGCTCAGAGATGAAATATTCCCTGGATTCTACGAATTCCTTGGATTAATATTCTTCTGTTCTTCCAACCTCTCTTTCTTCCTTTTCCCACAATTTTTTTCCCACCCAATCCTTCTTTCTCTCTTTCTTTTTCTGACCTTCCTTTCTTTATACATGACCATTCTTCCTTCTTCCTTCATTTCTACCAACCTTTCTTTCTTTCTATTTTTTTCCACTTCTTTCTTGCTTTTTTCCGACCTTTCTGTCTCCGTTTGTCGAACCTTTCTTTTCTCACATATTTTTACACACACACACACATACACACACACACACATATATATATATATATATATATATATATATATATATATATATATATATATATATATATATATATATATATATATATATATATATATATATATATATATATATATACTCAGGACACATTTCTTTATTTTCCGATCATCGATTTTGTTCCGCTCACTACCGTAAATAATCTAGTTCCCAAAACTTTCTTTCCTTATTCCCATCGTCGGATACTAATATGTATATATATATATATATATATATATATATATATATATATATATATATATATATATATTCATATAAAT
Organism: Thysanoteuthis rhombus; assembly: GCA_963457665.1. NCBI lineage: Eukaryota > Metazoa > Mollusca > Cephalopoda > Oegopsida > Thysanoteuthidae > Thysanoteuthis > Thysanoteuthis major. The sequence goes on from OY735200.1 coordinate 25,933,554, forward strand.
ATATATATATATATATATATATATATATATATATATATATATACTCAGTTTGATATATATATATGTGTGTGTGTGTGTGTGTATGTATATATACTCTGTTTGTTATGTATATATATATACTCTGTTATATATGTATGTATATATATATATATATATATATATATATATATATATATATATATATATATATATATATGTATACTCTGTTTGTTTTATATGTACATACATATATATGTATACTCGGTTTGTTATATATATATATATATATATATATATATATATATATATATATATATATATATATATATTCTCTGTGTTTTTCCCTCCCCTCATAAGTCTTTCGCATATTAGATCAGTCTCATTTCCCCTTCCTCTCTATTCATCCTGACCCCTTATTTTATCCACTACTTTCCACTTCGTTCTAAACACCCTCTCCGAAGCATTCTACCTTTCTTTCTCTTTTCTTTCTTCCGACCCTCCTTCGCTTGCATCCAATTGACACCTTATGTTTCCGCCTTCAATCGCTCTCATTCCACTCCCTTCCCCCGTCCATTCTCCTCGTTCCAGTTTTTATTCACTGCTTACGAGTTCGCACCTTGTTTACTGCGACCTGCTCTGAACAACAACATCATCATCAAAACATCCTCCTAATCTTTTTGACCTTTTCTGGTCATTAGCTTTAGGGCTTCAAGAAGCACCAGTTAAGAGGGGAAGCAAAAAACTTCATATCTTTTACATACGGTCAACCACTCGACCACGCACGAAAATGAATTGAATATCTTTTTTTCGTGGTTTGGCCCCTCGATGCCGTCGTTGGGGCTTTTACAAGCGCAGCTGGTAGTTATAACTTCCCGTGGCCATAATGTCAATGAGTGACCAATACAATGGTCAATCCCAGAGACTATTGAACGCTACTTTTACCCACGGGGTAAATAAAACCCGTAACAAAAATGCAATTAATGTGTTTGTATACGAAAAAGATTGTGTAGTACCAATCTTCCAAAAACAGAAAGGCTTGTCTTACTGTTCGCTACCGAATGTAGGATCCGGACCTCAAAATTGATTCCAAGCAAAAGTGCCAATTTCAGTACACCTTTATCTAAATTTTGATTTTGATTTAATCAAATCAAAATTGAATTGTAAAATTCAAACCCTCTTAACCAAATAAAAGAACATTGTGAAGAAATACTATCACAAATTTCGAAAAACTAAATTAAATTTTGAGCAAGTAAAGATAAGTTTAGACTTTTCGATTTATGTATACAGGTGTGTATGTGTCGGCGTACCCACATGAGTGTGTACATCGGTGTGTGCGTATCTATGTGGGCGTGCATGTTTATGTATTTGTGAATGCGATCCCCAAACGCATTTAGGCCACGGCAAATGTGTAACCTTGCTGCATGGACATTTTCTGTTTATCTCATTATTATTTATTCATAAAGATATACCTATACGTCTGCTAATGAAGTTAGGAGAGGTATATGCATTCACTCAAGTTTTGTCTGTTTCTCCAAACAACATCAAAAAAAAAGTTCTCTACGAATTTTAATGAATTTCTATGGCAATGTGGATTATGAGCTGAGGAAGAACTCATTAACTCAAGATCTAACAATTCCGTCCCTTGCATCGTAGTTGAGTATGAATTGATTTCAATTCAACATTAAGGCTGAGGTGTGTGCTCTCTAGTTTATTCCCTTGTCTACTAACTGAAAAGTTCAGATTTTCTTATAAAAAAAAAGAAAAAGTTTCAATTTCTATAAATTTCTGGGCAGAACATAATTAAACAAATCTAATTAAACAAAATTCATCAAAATTAATTCTTCCATAGACTTACAGGCTATATTCTTCTCATTTATTGTTTTCAGGACAACCCTTCGGCTAATATATTCTTGTCCTCCCGTATCATCTGGAGTATTGAATGCAGTGTGGATGCAGAACCAACACTATTATTATTTACTTGCATATCATCCGAACTTTTCTTAATTCTTCAGGTTGTTGCATTTTAGGGTAAGTTATTTTAACAACCCTGGCTACAATGCCACCAATTCAACCACTCAGCCTTCACATGCAGATAAACAGATTGAGACTTATAGCATTATATACATAGATGGAAATTATAATCGCAGTGGACGCAGTAAAAGCATTTCACAAAAATAGCCGGACATATCAAAAAAGCATCAGAGAAGATTTGAAAGACATGAACTAGAATTTGGAAAAGGTCTCCAGGATGAACAAAATAACAAAGATAACAAAAGTAGAACAAGACACGAAATTTGGTTCACACCCCCTTTCAATAAGCAAGTTGTAATCAACGTCAGAAAAATGTTTATAGTATTAGTTAAAAACATTTCCCAAGCAAAACCAAATTACATAAAATCTTAAACAAAAGCACGATTAAACTAGGATATAGCTTCATGGACAACATGGAAAAAATAAAAAAAATCATAACAAAATGATTAACCAAAGGGTTAAAAAAAATGACACACACATGCATATAAAAAATGCAACTGCAGAAAATCCGAAGAGTGCAAGATACAGAAAAAACGCTTAACATTTGAGTTGGTAAAGACCCATACATGCAAAAACTTATACTCCAAGTGCAACCTATGTCTTGAAGAAAATCTATACATAATAACAATCAGAGGAATGAATAAATTTTTGATCTCCAACTTGGAGATCGGATTTAATTGCAAACATAGCTCATAATTTATTTTAGAATACTTAGGAGACAAAACGAAGCTGAGACATATTATCAGTTTCAAAGATTTAAACCACAATCAATTTATAGAATCAAAATAAAGAAGCAACACAAATGTAAGTTACAAATAATTAAACCATGATATCGTGATAAATGAGACATTGACAAATATACACACATCCTATTACCAGCATTAGCTAAATAAAAAAATTTATATTCACGACTTGAGTTTAGAAAACTACACGCGGAAATAAAAAAAAAACAAATAATGAAGAATTAATCCAAAATATTAAACATCAAAATTACGCACCAAACAAAAATTCTCTGTCTGTCCATCAGACTATGTAAAGGAATTTTAAAATTACATGCTGAAACAAAAAGCAAATAATAAAGAATTAAACCAAGATATCAAATATTAAATTTACTTACCAAATCTTCCTACAAGAAATAAAATGACAAATTAATCCAACTCGAACATAACTTAGGGTAACGGCTGTCAAACAAGAATGAATACTATTTAGAATTTCAACAACAGTGATAAAAAGAAAGGAAACAAAACAAATATTTCCCTATCTATCTCTCTATCCATCAGAGGATGTAAGGGAATTAACCCACCACTCAAAATCCTTTTTTAAAATATAAAGACCATTTATTTGGAACACAAGACGTAAAATCATCATTGCTATATAAATTGAAGGCAAACCATAACCCAGAATCCATTTGAAAAATCTTCCCCGGGTGAAACAGAGAGGTTCCCACTGTAATGGATCGACAATTTCCACGTGATATATATATATATATATATATATATATATATATATATATATATATATATATATGTGTGTGTGTGTGTGTGTGTACAAATGTATTTATATATATATATATATATATATATATATATATATATATAGAGAGAGAGAGAGAGAGAGGGGTGGATAGATAGATATACATATATAAATAGAGAAACAGTTGTGATCCCTCTCTCTCTCTCTCTCTCTATATATATATATATATATATATATATATACATATATATATATATATATATATATATATATATATATATATATATATATATATTTGTATATATATATATATATATATATATATATATATATATATATATATATGTATATATATATATATATATATATATATATATATATATATATATATATATATGGGGGGAAGGTACATGAATAAGTTCATGCCCTAACAGTGAAAAATGTGTTCATTTTACTATACATACGTACTCCCCTCTTCCTCAACCACCATTATATGCAAGAGCCAAAACAAAAAACGAACACAGACGCAATTCAAAATCTGTTCATAGATTCCAAGTCCCATGCTGATAACCTGCAACTCTTGAATAACACATAATATGTTGACTCAAAATATGATGGCCGCATTCAACAATTTTGCCAGTGCATTGAACCTAAAATATATCTAAAACATTATGTTGGTCTGAAATTTTTTGTATAAGTTTCGCCAGAATGAACCTGAAAATTTGCACCATAATGTTTAGATTGCAAAGATTTATAACACCAAAATCTTTTTGTTCATCATTCGGATACACATACTGACATGTACATTCCTATATGAACATAAAATTGAACATACGATTGAATATATTAGGGAATCTTTGAACCAAGACATAATCTTACAATCCAAATAAAAAGGAGATATTACCTTTTTGTAAAAAAAATAAATAGGTAAGGGAGATTACATTATAATTAGCAATTGATGAATATAATCCTTGACAAACGTTTCAGGCAAAAATATAGACATACACGTGACGTATTACATAAGTAGATTATTCAGTGAACATATCAAATTTTACTAATTTTTACGAATCACTTTCACGACAAATATAGAAGCCCGTAGCACGATCATTTTATTAATTTGTAGGGGTTGACGATAAGGTATATTGCACAATAAAAGCACTTCATCTCCCCTTAACCTCTACCCATTCATGATTTATTTCTTAAATTGGTAAATGGAAGTATTAGACAAACTGAACCAATTTGATGAAATGAATTAAACAACAGCGAAATAAATCGCTAAATATTGATTGTTGCTTCAAATACACTGCAGAATCGATAATTATTGATCGATCAATACCCAAAATTGGATTGAATCTCATCATTTACTACATTTTCTATATCTTTATATTGGGTTGTATTGATTGTAATTTCGTTTTTTATACACCTTTAATTCTAAGATTATTCCATGTACACATCTAAAGACTATCTCTGACTCCACTACTACTACTACTACTACTACTATTATTATTATTATTATTATTATTATTATTATTATTATTATTATTATTATTATTATTATTATTATTATTATTATTATTATTATTTTAGCAGTAGTCTTCAACTCTGTCTGGGTGGACTCTGGTTTATTTTCTAGGGAGCCAGTTGCATCCAGCAACTTTGGGTCTCCGAGTCAATTTTGCAGTTCCCAGCAATGCAGCCTTCCGAAAGATCTCTATGCAACTATACAACTCTGACCTTTTCAACAAGTCTTACAAATTATTAGATATTATACCAAGGGCCCCATCTACTAATGGCATTACACCAACATAGACCATACACCAAATCTTTTTTTTCTTCCTCTCCCCAGTTCACAATAATTTTCAATTTTCTCTTACTCCTATTCCACCGTTTTGTCTCCTGCTCACCAACTTAGTACACTATCACTAGATCATGTCTTCTGTATTGCATCACATGATTTGTCTGGATGCCTAAATCCCATAGAAATGTCACCGTATCAATCACCATCACGCTTTTGGGTTCATGGTTATACCACTTAAAGTTTCCAATCAACCAGACCCTTTGGCACAGCTCCATATGCATAATTCGTGCTATACTGTTATGGCGTTATTCAATTCCTTCTTAGCTAGTTCTTTTACATCCAGTTATCAAACGTTCCAATGATTCCTTTCTTTTTCCACACAGTCTACATTTCACGGATGCACCGTTTTCATTGATGTTTTTCTTGATACAGTTGGTTCTGAGGTTTGATCTTGCACTGCAAAAATCAAGTCCCCAGTTTCTTTATCCGAAGCTTCCTCCTTAATCCATCCATCCAACATTTCACTTTTCAGACCTTCTGTTACCCACAATAATTTACCACTTAACTGCTTGTCCTCCCGCTGGGGGTGTCTTTCTTCCCTCCTTTGTTTCTTTACGGTTGATACAGTTTCATTTGTCACAGGAAAAATCACCACACTAATAACTAAACGAAGTAACCTTTCTGTTGAGATGGAAATATACAGAAGCAAGCTTCTTTCTTCGTTCTCCTCACAATCTGCGATACCAAAGAGCCCTCCTTCCTCCCTCCTTTCTTGGGATGTGTAATCTACCACGTCATACTGAGGATGATTCATTCTGTTCATGGTTAGGATTTTCTGGGCTTTTCTATCCATAACTCTCAAAAATTCTTTCATCCAGTTAAACATTCCCGCTTCATATTTTACCAAAGACTCTGCTCTGGATTTTATTGCTGTAGTCGTGTTTCCGCTTTTCAAATTTGCGGAAGTTATCTTTCTAACTCTGCAGCAAGTATCTTTCGTTATTGCATCCTTCATTTCACAATGCATCACTTCGTCTGCTTCTAAAATACCCAGGTACTTGTAGTCTTTCTCAGATACGATTTCTTGTATTACCTCTCCCGATGTCAACTCCATTCCACCCTGACTTATAAGTTGTTCTATTTCCGTTATGACATGCGCACAATTGTTGATCTAAAACTCCATTTCAATGTCCCTGATGGAAATCCTGACAGTGTTTGTCAGCATCTCTACTTTCTTTTGGTTGCTCCCACAGAGCTTCAAATCATTCACGAGGAGAAGTTGGTTGATCTTTCTCGTTTTCCCTCTACCAAACTGGTATCCTTCAGTGTCTTTCTGCAGAATATGACAGTGATATGAGCCTAATTAGAAATAATAAGGGTGACAATATAGCACCCTGAAAGATGCCGCTCTTGATATTTATTCTGGCTGATTCTTCTCAACCGGATGTTAGGATCGTTTACCACCGTTTCATAATTTCGGACCAAGGTTTAATGACATTTTCAGCTACATCATACATCTCTGGGAACTTCAAGATCCATGTTATATGCCTTTCTGTAGTCTATACATATGATACTCAACCCTACTTTCCTTTTCTGACAGTTTTCATCCATGTTTTGTCTATGAACAACTAGTCTTTTGTGCCTCTCCTATCTTTTTGGCAATCTTCCTGCTCCAGTAAAATTTGTTTTTCGTTTAAGTGACTATAGATGACATCAGCTATAGCGCCAATGAGTAAATTTCACATTGGTGATAGACACATGATAGGCTTATGGTTACTTGATTCCCTTTCGCTTCGTCTTTCATCAGCAGGACAATTCTACCAGTTGCCATCCAGCCTGGCACTTTTCATTCAATCATACATTGTTGCAGATGTCCAGCTAGTGGACCATGCAGCGCTTTAAACACATTAAACCAATAACCTTGAACACCATCTGGTCCAGGAACTTTCCTATTCGCCATTCTATGAATCCTTCCCTTGATCTTTGCTGTTGTTAATTCAATGTTCTGCTGTTTGTTAGCTTGCTTTTCTTTCTCCCTCTCTTTAATCCATTCTGCATCACTGTTTGTAAAGTATCTTGCTTGTAACCAAAGCGACGCACTTGATGACATTGTTTATTTCAGATAAATTCTTTATTTTTATCAAACCAATTACTTCATTAACCAATTTAGCTTTGTTATTTAATCTCGATCTATGAATTCTTTGTAAATTTTGTGGCTCAGATGAATCGTCTTTTTCCAATAATTTCACAATTTCTTTCAAGACATTTTTTCGTTTCTTCATCGTTCATATTGTCACAGTTTAGGATAAATCCTTTGTTATCACCACGTTTCCCCTCAACCACTACACTATCTCCACTGTCCACTTGGTTTTCTTCAGTTTTGGGTTTAAGGTTCTCTTGGTCGTTATTATCCTCCAATAACTCATCGTCATTTTCACCTTTTTCCTTGTTAGACCCCTGATCTCCTCTAATTGCACCTCTGATAACCAGCCTTTCTTCAGAATCATTCGCTCTTGATCACATAATCTTTGCTCAGACATTTCAAACATCTCCATATAGTTAGCAATCTTTGTCTATATCCTCTCCTTTCAGGTTGATTTCCATTGTAGCATTTCATAATTCAAATATTGTCTTGTGTTGACCACATTTTTTGGACATTGGGGCTCGTGTAGTTTGTCTACGAGACACCTACCCGGTCAGAAACCTTCATTTTTCACTTCAGCCTCATTGACGCTTTGATACATCTATATCAGACATTTTCACTCATCATGAGGGTAAAGATTCAGAATGAACCACCACTGTCTCCAGGATCCTCGCCAACCGGTTTTATGTCAGAATTGTCCTTCTCTTGGGAAGATTGCCTGTTACAGTTACTGTGGTTTACAGTTTCACACCGGTTGCCCGGTGGTCATTGCTGAGGGCTGAGTGACAATAAGTCTCCTCGGGCCTTCAGCCAACATCTCATCTATCCTTCACCTATCATACCAAATAATAATAATAATAATAATAATAATAATAATAATAATAAGAAGAAGAAGAAGAAGAAGAAGAAGAAGAAGAAGGAGGAGGAGGAGGAGGAGGAGGATGATGATGATGATGATGATGATCAGTTGTACCTTTTGTTTCAGTTTTTATGTAATGGTGGATATAAGGTTTGAGATTCTGGCAATTTTTAAGCATTATTTCGAACTGGGCCTAAGAGCTGCAACACACAGTATTCGGCGCGTGGAAGGAAATGGAAAAATATCTGCCCGTACTGCCCAAAACTGGTTCAAGCGTTTAAAACTTGTCCCTTTAAATAAACCCTGGAAATGCACAACCCTCAGTTGTCGACTATAGTGGTTAAAAACGTAACATAGAAGAGAACCGGATCATCAGCCCTTGAACACTTTTGGGAGGGCTTGGATCATCGAAAGATACCATATGTAGACTATTACATGAACTTCAAAAACATTAAGGAGCTCCTGAGTGATTAAAAAAACGAATATACCTTTGATGCACCCTAATGCAGTGGTTCCTACCCTTTTTTAATACCACCACCCCTTTCAGTGGTTAGACCTTGCCCCACACCCTTTTCACATCTTGAATCAAATGATTAGATTGATATAAGCACTGCAAATCTACGAAAAAAAAATGAATTTTAATAGATTAGTTTTAATTTTAATATTTAACAATGTTAATAGCAATATTATGCAAACACTTTCGCAAAATTATCAGAGAAATTACAACTTTTTTCGCTGGCTCCCACCCAATTTAGAAATAATTCATGTGCCCCCAGATGCGTTCCCCCTGGTTAAGAACCCCAGTGCAATATTCCCATGAAGATGCAGTTAAGCGATTACCTTTTCACTAAATAATTTTGACTTTTGTCTATTGATAGAAAGACTTCATCGCTATCACGGGGACAGAAATCAAATCTTTTTGATGAGTGACGAAAGAATAGCAAACACGTCGACATTGTTTGATTGTCTCTTGCACTTGATTGAAACCGGAACAAAAACAATCAATAAAATCGTTTATTTTATGAGCCACGTTCAGCTGATTATTGTCATTCGACTTAGTGACTGTATACAAACTTGGTGAGAATCTCAGTAATAAAAGAAACCCGATAAAAAAAACTCAGACATAATTAACAGAAAGCGATGAAAGAATGAGTATTTGCATATAAAAGGTTTGGGAAGGACTAGGAATACAGAATTTAGAAAAGAAAAGACCACGTTGAGGAAAAAGTCAACATTTATACAAACATTGTAATCATTATTACCGCAGAATGGCAGATTTCCCTACTCAAAGTATTGTATTCAATAATTATTGTTGCTGATTTACGCCCGATTTTTTCCCTCGTGGTTTTGACTCTTGATTGTTTCCACTTGGATTATTCTGAATACTTAGAAGAATCGACTTGACTTTAACCACTGAAGATCAATTACATGACTACACGCATACAACTGTTACTTGGCTTCAAACTTCTGCTCATAGAATAGTTGTTCTCAAATTGTGTGCCGTGGTGTACCTTAAGTATCTGCACAGTGCTATTCCCTGATGAACAACTTTTCACTGCGTTCAAATTAAACAAAAAAATTTTTATATAATTTCCATCAAATTTAGAAAGATAAAATTCACTATAGACACACCTTTTCACACAGTTAGAACAAGATAGCTCATAAAATAATCTCTCATGCAAAGATTAAAAATATAAAACTAACACAGATTCTTGAGATAGCTAGCCTTTGTACCAAGTCCGATTCTCGACCCTAAAACCTAATCTGCAAAAGTTCTGACGCAAACTAACCTGCATCATGTAAAACTCTCATCTTAGTATATTTTTTAAAAATTTGCTTCAAAGCTAAATTCTCATTGCGTCTATTTTCATATACTTTTCATTTAAATATATACATCCATCATTGTGTTCACTATATCAATTATTTTGTATTATTAATGTTCCGAAACATGTATATTCCTTTACTTCTCAAATGCTCTCTTATAGCTTATAATTAGATGTTTATATTTTTACTGTCAAAAGGTCTGGTTTGTATTTTTTTGCATGTATTCTACTGTTATGTTTGATTGAGGTTATAAACAAACAGTAGCAAAGAATACGCATTCATTTCTACAAAGAATTATTTCTCAGATAATCCATCTTATAAGGCCAAACAAATCATGTGTTTCAACCCCTGAACGTGTTTAGTACAGGTGTTATGAACCGCTTGCGCCACAGGGTTTCAATCAATCAGTTTTTTTCAAGTGGTTTATTTATGGTATCATTATTTAGATTTTGTGATCTCTCTCTCTCTCTCTCTCTCTCTCTCTCTCTCTATATATATATATATATATATATATATA